>OZ030013.1:66905188-67375188 GCA_964023405.1 Apodemus agrarius | reverse complement strand
TCTTTAAGCTTCTTGGGTCAGGACTGGAGAAGACCTCAGTCTACAACTAATTTAGATACACAGGTGAAGTGTCAGACTCTAAAGAAGTCTGTCCTTGCCCCATGACACAGTGCACTACCACTCTGGTGGAATCAGAAACTGCTCTCAACTTTTTGTGAATGCTGGGGATGTTCCTAAGACTTTTTTTGTGTCTGTTGGAAATTATCACTTGGTCAGATATTCAGGCATCCCCATCTGGAGCCTCTGGGATCTTCAGTTGTAACTATTTTCTTTGTCATACCCCTTCCCATAAGCTGTAAGAAGGAGGCCTCCCTGGATTCCCAGTGTGCTCTCCTCTACCCAGACAGAACACCACACTCTGTTTAAGTTCCCATTTTATTCTGTGGTCTAGAGGCCGTCTCCAGACTGTAGGCAACAAAGCTGGTTTTTTTTTTTCTTCTTCTTCTCCTTTGGTCTGGTTTATACTGAAGTTGTGAGTGTGTGGTTGGAAGAGGCTGTGAATCCCAAGTTCTTTCACTGTGTCTTTATTTAGACTTGCTTGAATCCATTTTGAAGTAATAAAACGACAATTCTAAAACCACAAAAATTCTATAATTTGGTCTCTACAATTCAGAGCCATTTCCATTCCTTTACAGATCCTTCCATTTCTCCTTTATGTTTTTGAAATGTGATATCATGCTTTGCCCATGGTAACGACCCAGGCATATCCGTTAATGAACTGACCTGGGGCATCATATTTATCTGGAACTAAGAACCATGCTGACATTGAAGCTGTGCAGCATTAAGTTCCTGTAGACTCGCTTTCACAGCGATGTGTGCATCAGACATACTTGCTTCATAGAGAGCCGTCTCCACAAAGGAAAGGCTGGAACAGCGAAGGTATGAGGCGAGGGATGGGAGGAAGGCTAATAGGGTCAGAATGTGGCAGAGTCACAGGAGATAAAACACAGCACATGTGCTCTCTGTCCTGAGTGCTTTCCCACACCCTGTGTGTTCTGTACCATGCAGGTGACAGGACCACCCTCTAGTGGGATAAAGAAGCATGCCAGTTAGCCAAACCCAGTCTGCTTTGCCTTCAAAAGAAGGGAAAAATATTACATGGAAATTTTTTTCTTTGTTTTTCCTTAAGAAGTTTCACTTGAAAAGATAGTCATTTAGAGAATGTAAAATTTCTCGAGGTCGTTTTCCAAAATCCTCAGTACTTCACTTTTAAAGTCTTGATAAAAATAGATAAGACACAGGTTCATAATCCTTCTTGCAGATACTGAAGCCAATATTTTAGTGACTACCTGAATCAGCTCTATAAGCAAATGCTGTAATTAGAACTCAGGCGTTCCTTGCCCCATAATAGCAATGTTGGAAGGTACTATAGCCCAAGGCTCCCTGTGTTTTTAATAACCCACAGCACCCTGTGTTTCTAATAACCCATCCCATTGCAATGTTCATCCTTTCATTGCTAAAGCTTATTGCTAATAGATAGTAAGATGGTCTGAGAAAAATATTTTTAAATCCTATTTTCTTATGTATTTTATCTTTCAAATTAACAAAATCAAACAGCATAGATGAACCCCTTGATGATAAAATTACAAAAGATTTTTAGAAATGTCCCTTTAAACTAAGAGAGAGGGGGGAGCATCCCAACCTCTTCTGGGTGATAGCATGTTTCCAGTAAGCTTTAGAAGCCTCTACTCTGGGGGTCTTAGGGAAAAGCCTAAATGCCTGTTTGTGTTCATAGTGTGGATTTACTCAGAGACTACATCCACTTTTTCTATTTTTCCAAAGAATTCTTTGGGCCCAATTGTTCCTTGTGGCTTTTTGTTTGTTTGTTTTAGTGGCCAGGACAGATATTAAGACCAAGCCAATCACCTAGCTTCTAATTTTATCTCATCACCTCAAAGACATATTTTTACACCTATTACCTAACAGGTAATTAGTTAGAATGGCAGTGTGGTTTGGTGGTTAGATGCTTGGCTGGAGGATTAAAGAACTTGATCCTTGGACTCCCACCAGTTGAACTGACTCTATGTCATTGGGTTAACACTTGAACCCATACAAATGCGACATTCCCAAACGGAAAACCAGCACTTCATCAGAGGCGAGAGGGTAGTATTGGCAGAATAAAGTCACTGTGAACTTGCCTTCAATGCTTTATTTTGAGATTTTATAATCAATGGTGGAGTTTTGTCAGCAGTCATTAAGAGACTGGGGCCTGGACTGAGTAAGAGGTGCACTCTCTGGTTGGCTTTGGCTTACTCTTGCATGCCAGTGACTCCAGAAGATTTGCTGAATTTCCGAAAACAACGTAGTTTCTAAAGAAGGTTGAAGGTGTCAACTTTATTTCATTTTTGGCTGAATTCATAATGATTTTTACATGGTGGCATCCTAATATATTTTACTCAATCTGAAATATTAGCAGGTTTGGAGAGAAAGGGCAGAATAACACATTTTTACTTTTGCCCAGTATCCACCCCAAAATATATTGGAAATTTTTTAAAGAAATAAGCATAGATCATAATTCATATGACCTAGAACTAAAAGCCAAGTTCATACTTCGAACTCCAGAAAATACTAATCATTAATAGAGCATTTTGAACCAAGTTGAGAAAGAGCATCACAAACTTGTCAAATAACTACTTTTAAGCAAAATAAACATGAAAGTATAGGCAATTTTAATAGTTGTTAATTGTATTCTCAAAAATATTTTGTATTATGAAATTTTTACTCATGGAAAAATCGTAGAAAAATGAACTTTCTATGTGGGATATGACAATGTAATTCTATAAAAAGAAGGGGTGTGTCTAAACAACAAAATTGCTTAGAGGAAAAAATAATCAACAGATAAAACCTGAGCAAAACTGATCTTGGAGAAAAATTTAATAATGAGGAGATCTGAAGCAATCAGAATTTAAGGAGAGCTTAAAACTCAACCGTAAACAGGTTTAAAAAGAAAAAGAAAAAGAAAACCCTCAACCTCAAAGTAAGCAAAGAATTCTGGTAGACCTCCTCCAAAGGCAATGTCTGTATGGCCAGAGAAAAATTCTCAAACACTAGTCATTATGGACACATAATGAAAACCACAGAAAGGCTCCACTTCACACACATAAGGACACTAAAAGAAAAGGGCTGATTGTTGCTGAGGACCTGGGAAACTTGGGATCCTTATACACTGTTTATCAGACTTTTAACTACTAAAATAACTTTGGAAAACAGGAGAGCTGAGACCATCCAGCCATGCAGAACATGTGCTCAAATGTTCACTGAAATGTAATACAGGAGTGGAAAACAGGGAAGCAATCCAAGTCCCAGTAAATGATGAATGCATGTGTACATACATACATACATGCATACATACTTACTCACATGATTGCTTAAATGTGAACTGAACAAGGATGACACCAAAGACATGGCAAAATGGACAGAAAGAATCCCAAAGGCCTCACCCCTACATAATTATAGGCAACTGAGGAAAGCTATACACAGGAGAGCTGGTCTTTCTTATGGAAAAGCATACCAAATGGTTTTCTAGTGCCAAATAGCCCTGAAAACATATATACAAGTAATACTATACAGACAGAGCAGGTTATATTTAGGGACAGGTGTGGGAAAATAAAAATAAATTTATAATAATTTATTCAAAAGTAAATAATAACTCAGAACCATAATTTTGGAAATTGGGGCACAGGTGGAAAAGCCTGAGGTTACTTGTACCCTGCTCTTTGCCTCTCTGTTACTTGACAACCCCCATCCCACTCTACTTTCCTGGTTTCTATAGCACTACAGGTTCTGTACTTTCATCTGAGGATCCTGAGCTAGGCGTCTCCAAAGAGAGAATGACGTTTGTCTTTCTGGGTCTTAGTTACCACACTCAGTGTAATCTTTCCTAGTTCCATTAATTTAATTTCAATTTTCATGATTTCATTTTTCTTTACAGGTGAATAGTAAGTATTACATAGTGTGTGTGTGTGTGTGTGTGTGTGTGTGTGTGTGTGTGTGTATTTCAGACATCAGTCACAGGACATTTGGGCTATTTCCATTTCCTAGGTACTGCAAATAGAGAAAGAAGCAACAGGCATTGCTGAAGCAGTATCTGTGAGTAGGAAGCAGACTGCTGAGTCCTGTCAGCATATCCCAAGGAGTGGTATAGCTGGGTAGTTGGGTCCCATCATAGACTTAATTGTTTTTAGAGACTTCTCTACACTGATTTGCATAGTAGCTACACTAGTTTACAATCCACCAGTGGTGAATGAGGTTTCCCTTTCCTGTAGTCTCTCCAGAATTTGTTAACGGTTGTTCCATTGACCTTTGGACAGACACAGTTCTTTATGAATATGTCTGCTCTGATGGTGATTCAGGATCCCACCTTTGGAAAATGACTGCCATCTCCAAGACCTCTGTGAGCCAAAGATGGAATAAGACATGAGCAAGAAAAGAAAAAGACATCGCATGCTATCCTGTGGTGTTTTGATTGCCTTTTGTGTGATTCAGATATCAATTGGCTACTACAAATCTTTGATAACCACTTGGTTTTGACACTTCTGCACAGTTTTTAATGTCTTTATGGAGATGTGATAACATCTCTCTTAAAGAGGGGTAAAATACTGGAGTCTGCTGAGACTAAAGGAGGTTTTGTTCAGTTGATTTCTGAAGAAATAAATTAACCTGAACATATTTAATATAACATTTTTATTTCATGTTCCTTTTTTACTAAGACCTTTATGGGATTTTAGAGCAGACTCAGGAAAGCTCATCATCTGAGTGTAACAATGGCTCAGTACAAGACACTTCATCTGATCTATTGTGTACACTAGTGGACCATACTAGAGGAAGCCCCTCAACTGATGAATCACAGTACCCAATATGTGAAACTTAGCTAACTCACTTCCAATAAATACACATAATCGTCAGGTACCAGAAACAAAGAGGAAACTTTTAGTCTGAGAAGAGAGTTACAAGTAATTGATTCAGTGCTGCAAAGGGGTGCTTCATACATGGCTATGGATTTTTTTGTGTGTATAACTGGACTGTTTGGTTGAGAAATTTTCAGCTGAGAAAATAAAAATATGTGACTAGTGATAATTTAACAGATGGGCTTCAAAAGCATAAAGCACAAGAAGTTTGCTGTAGAGAAGCAGTGTGGCACAATGTGTGATTTTTTGCGTGAGTTTGGACATGGGCAAGACAGAGAGGTCACTGGTTACATAAGTGTTCCCATAACATTCCGTGGTTGTGCTAGGTAACTTAGGTAAGAAGCCAACACAGCCTAGGGTCATCTGAGAGGAAAGCCTTGATGGAGGAACTGCCTAGAATAGATTGGCCTGTAGGCATGTCTATGATAGGCTATTGTCATCTTTAATGTATAAGGTCCTAGCCCTATGTGAGCAGTATTATTGCAAATCAGGAAACCCTAGGTTAAATAAGAATTAACAAGAGCCTATGAGTAATCAAACTTGGGGCTAAAATAAATGAAAGAGAAAAAAATGGCAAAGAATGATGAAATGAAGTGTTGGTTCTTTGAGAAAAACAGTAAGATTGTCAAACCATCAGTGAAAGTAACTAATAGGCAGAGAAAGAATATCCAAATTAACAGAATTAGATATGAAAGTGGGGATTAAAAAAACAGATATGGGGAAAACCCAGAGAACCAGGAGAACACATTGTAGTCTTCCAAATTGAAAAATCAAGTTTCTCTCCATTTAGTTTAATGTTGGCTACTGGTTTGCTGTATATTGCTTTTATTATGTTTTGGTATGGGCCTTGAATTCCTGTTCTTCCCAAGACCTTTAACATGAAAGGATGCTGAATTTTGTCAAATACTTTTTTAGCATCTAATGAAATGACCATATGATTTTTTTTGGTGAGTTTGTTTATATAGTGGATTACATTTACGGATTTCCATATATTGAACCATCCCTGCATCCCTGGGATGAAGCCTACTTGATCATGGTGAATGATTGTTTTGATATGTTCTTAGATTCAGTTGGCAAGAGTTTTATTGAGTATTTTTGCATTGATATTCATAAGGGAAATTGGTCTAAGGTTCTCTTTTTTTGTTGGATCTTTGTGTAGTTTTGGTATCAGCAAAATTGTGGCTTCATAGAACAAGTTGGCTAATGTTCCTTCTGTTTAAAAAACGGAGTACAGGGCTAAGAAAAGATTTTTCACCTGAGGAATATGGAATGGCTGAGAAGCACGTAAAGGAATGCTCAACATCCTTAGTCATCAGGGAAATGCAAATCAAAACAACCCTGAGATTTCACCTCACACCAGTCAGAATGACTAAGATCAAAAACTCAGGAGAAAACAGGTGCTGGTGAGGATATGGAGAAAGAAGAACACTCCTCCACTGCTGGCGGGGTTGCAAGCTGGTACCACCACTCTGGAAATCAGTCTGGTGGTTCCTCAGAAAACTGGGCATGATACTACCAGAGGACCCTGCTATACCACTCCTGGGCATATACCTAGAGGATTACCCAGCATGTAATAAGGATACATGCTCCACTGTGTTCATAACAGCCCTATTTATAATAGCCAGAAGCTGGAAAGAACCCAGATGTCCCTCACCAGAGGAATGGATATAGAAAATGTGGTATATATACACAATGGAGTACTATTCAGCCATTAAAAACAATGATTTCATGAAATTCTTAGCCAAATAGATGGAACTGGAGAATATCATCTTAAGTGAGGTAACCCAATCACAAAAGAACACTCATGGTATGCACTCACTGATAAGTGGATATTAGCCTAGAAGCTTGGAATACCCAAAACACAATTCACATATCAAATGATGCCCAAGAAGAAGGAAGCAGATGCTTCTGGTCCTGGAAAGGCTCAGTGCAGCAGTGAAGGGGATTACCAGGACAGGGAAGCAGAAAGGGGTAGATTAGGGAACAGGGGGAGGGAAGAGGGCTTATGGGACTTTCGGGAAACGGAGATCCAGGAAAGGGAAAATCATTTGAAATGTAAATAAAGAATATATCAAATAAAAAAAGAAAAATCAAGATCAGATAAGCACTTTAACCATAACTATAAACTCTAATGAAATAGAAGCAGCCAATAAAAGTCTCCCAACTAAAAAGGGACCAGGGTCAGATGGTTTTAGGACAGAATTCTACCAGATTTCCAAAGAAGAGATAATACCAATACTTCTCAAATTATTTCATTAATAAAAGCAGAACGAATATTATTCAATTTGTTTTATTAGATCACAATTACTCTGATACCAAAACCAAATAAAGACCCAACCTTCTCCTCTATAAAACAATCACAGACGTTTATGAACACAAATGCAACCATTCTCAATAAAATAATTGCAAACAAAATCCTAGAACACATCGAAACATCATCCACAGTGATCAAGTAGGCCTCATTTCAGAGATTCATTATCAGTTCAACACATATATATCAACCTCCATTAAGATCCAGCTGTACCACTCTTGGGCATATACCTAAAGGAAGATGCATCTTACCACAGAGACACTGCTCAGCTATGCTTGTTGCTGCTATATTCTTAATAGTCAGAAATCAGAAACAACCTAGATGTCCCTCAGCAGATGAATGGATAAAGAAAAGGTGGTAGTTTTACACAATAAAATATTACTCCGCCATTTAAAAAATAAATCATGAAATTTGCAGGTAAATAGATGGAACTAGGGGGAAATCATCATGAATAAGAAAACCTGGAAAGACAATTATGGTGTGATGCTGTTTTTATGTGGATATTAGCTGTTAATGATAAACAAGTTGCAATCAGTAGAACCACAGATGTTAACTATAGAGTAAGTGACTGGGGTTGGGCACATAGATCTCACTGGGAAAGAGGAATAGAATAGAGAATTATGGATGGATGATGGGGACTGGAACAGGATATAGTGGGGAAAGGGAGTGAAGAGGGGGTGAGGTATAGAATACAGGAAGAGACAACTAAAGTTGAGTATTATTTGAGTAATAATATGAAGTGTAACACAGAACTTTCCCAAAGTATCTATGTATCTGAAAGTGAACTCAGTGAAATCTCCAAATAATGTGGGAGACACAGCCCCAATTCGCCATCTCTTGTTACCAAATCAAGTTTCCAGTACTGGGAATAGGTTATATCTAATTAAATTGTTGACCAAAGGGGCCCTTTGGGAAAGCCCAAGCAATACATACTAAATGCCAAAAATATAGGTTGTTCTCCACAAACTGACAGTGAAGCCCCATTTCTGAAACAAAGGAACAAACAATAATAAAAAAAACCTACACAAGTCATTGAACATGGAGAAACAGAACTAGTGTCAACTTTGAACCTTTACCTTTGTGGGTCAGTGTTCTTGCTACTACAATCTATTCTGTATGCCAGCAAAGGAGAAATGTTAACATCAACCTAGCCACAAACCCTTTGATCTACAATCAGGTCCTGTTTGCAGGATATGCTAGTGCAATGTTGTCACAAAACCGTGGGAGGAACCAGCCAATATCTGATTTTACTTAAGGACCACATTATGAAATGGAACTCATACGAAGCTCTGCATGGGTAACTAAGAACCTGAGGCTAGACAGCCTTGGGACCCAGGGTCAAACAAGATGTTCTAGAAACAAGTAGCAATATTGTGACTCCTAATGACATTCTGCTATTATACTAGGTCAATACTTTGCTCAGCCTTCATTAGAGAAGTTTCCTCCTGTAGCAGATGAGAATAACTACAGAGACCCATAGCCAGACACCATGCAAAGAGTGAGCAACCTTGGAACATCCAACCCTAGATGGGACATCTCCATCTAATTCTTCACCTAAGGTTCAGAAATCCCTGTAGAAGATGAGGGGGAAAGAACACAAGAACCACCAGGGACTGAGGACACCAATGAGCAAGGCCCTCTGAAGACAATAGACCTGATACTGCAAATATGAACTCACAGGTCCTCTTTGCATATAGTATGGCTTTTAGTTTTTGTGTTTTTAGGTAATTTCTGAATGAGTAAATGAATGTGTCTCTGTATCTATGTTTCCTGTACCTGTTCTTGGGCCCTTTACCTTCTCTGTATTGGTTTTGTCCTGTTCTGATGTCTGTTTTTCTTCTGTCTCATTTTACTTAATATTATCCCTTAAGAGTCAGTTTGTTTTCTAAGGAGAAATGGAAAGGTGTCATTCCTGATGGGAGAGTATGTGGAGAGGAACTGGGAGGAGTTTGTGGAGGGGGTCCTGTAATCAAAATTATTACATGGGGAAATTTTATTTCCAGTGAAAGAAAAAAATAGGAAATTGACACATTTTTCTAAAGACATTTAAAGTGACATGAGAACTCATATTTAATAAGTAGATAAAATATGTCAGAGTGGCAAGGTGTATATTTATTCTCTGTTACCAATTTCCATAAACTGATTTGTCTAATTGTTGGCCTGTTTAAAATATATAGATAGATTATCAAAAAGAAGACTGTTATAAGAAGTTGAGATAATTAAGAGTTGATGTGAAAATCTAGGTGTATTTACAGAAAATATAGAAAAGTAACATCAGTTCAGTCTTTATATAGTGAATATAGTTATCTTTAACTTTCACTACATAGTTGTTGAAATGCTAGAGCATTATACCTGCTAGACAAGTGCTCCACCACTTAGCTATGCCCAGACATACGATGTACTATAGAAAGTAGAGATAGATAGATAGATAGATAGATAGATAGATAGATAGATAGATAGATAGATAGATAGATAGATAGACAGGTGAAAGGTAGATGATAAACAAATAGATTAATGATAGATACATGATAGATAGATAGATAGATAGATAGATAGATAGATAGATAGATAGATAGATAGATTGATAGATGTGTGTGTGTGTGTGTGTGTGTGTGTGTGTGTGTGTGTGTGCATTGTTTTGAGACAGGGTATCACTCTGTGTCTTAGCATAACCTTCAACTCCATATGTAGGAGAATATGAACTTGAACTTCTGACCCTCCTACCTCTACCTCCAGAGTCCAGTGATTACAGAGCATGCTGAAAATTAAACCCAGAGTTTTGTGTGTGCTCAGCATTATATGTTTGTGTGTATTTGTGTATCTATGTCTATATATTATATTGTATATTTTTTACTAAGTTATATCCTCAGTCCTTTTAATTTGTATTATATAGGTATTTTACCTGCATGTATGTGCCACTTACATGCCTTGTGCCCATGGAAGAAAAGAAGAGACAAGAAGAGGGCATTGGATCCTCTGGAACCAGGAGATGCCATTTGAGTGCTGTGGGTCAAACCCAGGTCCTCTGGAAGGCCATCCAATGCTCTTAAACAAGAACCATCTCTCCATTTCCCTTGGGGCTTTTTGTTTTTTGTTTTTGTTTGTTTGCTTGTTTCTGTTTTGCTTTGTTTTAGCAAAAAGGAGTGTTGTGTAAGGGAGAAGTAGTGAGAGAGCTAGTCTATGGAAAGCTCTGTCCTGTAGCCCAGGTTAGACTTCATCCTCGGGAAAGGGCCAGCAGACTATGCCTTTCTACAGCAGTCAGGCAGGCTGTCATGGGAAGAACATATGCATGGCGGCAGAGAATGGGGTCTGGAGTGGAAGGGAAAAGCAGGAAGACCTGGAAAGGACACAGACACCAGGGCCTGTTGGTAGTAACAGACTCTCCACAGCACAGCTCCAGGAGTGCCCTAAGCTTTTTGGGACCTCAACTCGGGTCAAACTGGGATTTCATGTAGAAGAGAATTTTAGGACTTGCCAGTATAAAGCAGTGTTGGAAGTGTTAATAAATATATCTTAATGGAGACTGTTATGGTTTGTATATGCTTTTCCCCAGGAATGGAATGTGATGGTTTGTATATGATTGGCCCAGGAAGTGAACCTATTAGGAGGTGTGGCCTTGGTGGAGTAGGTGTGTCACTGTGGGTGTGGGCTTAAAACCCTCACCCTAGTTGCCTGGAAGTCAGTCTTCTAGCAGCCTTCAGATGAAGAAGTAGAACTCTCAGCTCCTCCTGTACCATGCCTGCCTGGATGCTGCCATGTTTCTGCCTTGATGACAATGGACTGAATCTCTGAGCCTGTAAGTCATCCCCAATTAAATGTTGTCTTTTATAAAACTTGCATTGGTCATGGTGTCTGTTCACAGCAGTAAAACCCTAACTAAGACAGAGACTAAGCACGAATGTTAGAAGAAACACACTCAGAGAGACAGACCACATGTGAACAGGTCAAAATTGTAAGGCCCTAGTCATACTCTATGGGTGGTTCTCAAGCTGTGTCTCAAATGATGGCTAAGAAACTTTATCTTTCTCTCTCTTTCTCTCTCTCTCTTGATAAGTGAGATTAAAGGGTGGCTCTGGAGATGTCTGGTGTGGAATTATAATCTTATAGGGTAAAACCCAAAGCCACTAGGGTCGCATGAGAGATTTAGTACAGTTTCTGGTGAGATTGCTAGAAAACTAAGTTTATAGCTGGGAAGGAAAAAGGCTTTAACTAGGCATTAATTGTGTGGTCATTCCTGCTTTGCCTCTGGGGAAGAGGCTTTAACCAGATTCCTGGAGGAGGGTTCCTGTCCCTTCTCATCTTTCTGTGGCATCATTGAGCAAACAATAGAACATAGTCTTACCATGACTTAATGCTCAATGCTATTCATTTCAATGAAATAAGTAAAGTCTCAGATCACAAGAATCCGGGAGAAACTAGCCTCTATCAGACCCCATGTACTTAAGACTCCATAGCTGTGACTTTTGGATTAAAAAAAAACTGTTCCTTTTTATTGTTCCTGGAAGGCCAAAAAAAGAATTCCCTCAAGATACTGTCAAACCTCACTTAAGATACAGTGCACCTTCTAAAGCCATAGGAACCGCCTTGCACCATCTAGGAGACCTCAGTGCTTCCAGGTGCAGTCATCTCACTGCTCAGCACTCCCATCATGGTGAGCTTCGCTTACAAATTTGTACAGAAACCAGATTCAAGTGTGCCACTACTGTTCACATTTAAGAGATAGTGCAAGGGCCTTCAAAATGGCTCTGTGGGTAAAAGTGACAACTTGGCAAGCATAATGATCCGTTTTATTCCAAGAGTCCATGGTGGAAGGAGAGACCCCACTTCTGAAAGTCGGCCTCTGATCTCCCTTCCCATGCCACACCAGGCTGGTCCCTGCACCTATACAAATGACAACCCCCCCATACACACACACAATCACTATTAATAAGGTAATTTTTGAAATAAAAATGAGTAACCAAAAGTGAAATAAAAGTAATATTTGTTATCTCAAAAAAATAGGCAAATTTTGATTCAGGTTCTAATAATGGGACTAATTAACCAACTCGTTATGAAGTTAACAGTTTTATAATATATTTTTAAAATCTCAGTTTCATCATTCTTGAGTGAGATATATGTATATATATATATATATACATACACACATAATATCTATATTTTGTATAGATATAGATACAAAATATATAGAAAACATATATCCATGCATATTTTAAGATTATTCTGAATGGTGGTGTGTGTGGTTCGTCTGATTCATGCGTCTATAGAGGCCAAAGATATGCTGCTCTGCTTTAATTAACCCACAGGTCACCAAGGCTGAACAGAAGTCCAGGGAGAATGACAGTGATGAATGGTGCCCTTGGCACCCTGGTGTTCTGGTAGTGACAATCAAGTGCTCATGGTTGGCCTCCTTCCCAGAGCCTGTGTCTGAGATTCCTCCCATAAGAAGCTATGAAGCAGTGTGTCGTGTGCCTTAGGAAGAAAAGCAATAAACATCTTTGATATATTAACTAACTCCTGTGGTTCATAATTCCCCCAAGCAGGAGGCGAGAGAAAAGCCATAGTTCAGAAACATGACTACATATATTCTTCATCTGAAAATCTGAAAGTCCTGTGCTTGCAGCATTTGGTGAGAAAATAGGAACCCGGTGAGTTGAAAAGCACTGGCATATCTTTACTTATACTGAAAGCAAAACTAGAAAGGTGCAATCCTTGAAATTCCATGTGCTCGAAGGGTTAGTATCAAGGTCATTTCTCATCTGAGCCACACCAGGAAGACAATGGGGTCATTTCACAGATACAGGCCGGTAATTAGAGGTGACTGCCTCTGTCTGTGTGCATGCTGAAAGGGAGCACTGTCTGGCTGTGGTCCAGGGGTGCTCAGCCTGGAGAGGAGTGAGGGATAGGGGTGGGGGTTTAGTCACACTCCCAGGAGCTCAAGTGAATAGCACCAGCAGAAGTTGGGAAACCTTCTTGGGTGTTTTTGCAACACCACTCTGCAGAAACTATCCCATACCATCCTTGAATCATATTTTAAAGAGCCCTTTAATTTTAAACAGGAAGGTGACCCTACGACCAAAGGTGCATGCTCTCTCTTCAAGATACATGTTGTTCCTATACTAGTATTCCTCTAGGGGGAGCTGCTGGGTTCAACCTCCTGAGTAGCCAAGACAGCTCCAGAGACTTTAGTGCTGGAAGCAGGTGCCAAAATCAGTGCAGGCAGCACAACCACAAATCTGAGGACACCTGGTCCCCAGGATCCCCTTCCCCTGGAGGATGCACCATGATAGTGTGTTCCAACATCAAGGATGTTCCCTTCTCGGTCAGGCTGGAGGACCTGACTCAGCACTGCTCTCGGGATGTACTTGGTGGACCAGACTACTAAAGCAAACCTTTTGGCCTCAACTATGTTCTTGTTGCCTGGATGGACATACTCGTACCACCCCAGCGCAAGGTCTGAGCTCTGAATCAGACAAGAGTTGTTCAGTGCCCGTTCCCTGGATGCTGAGAACCAGCTTGACTTGGGGAGTTTGGCCACTGTCACCCTTTGCTTCCATGAGCTACCTCCTGACTTCAGCAAGCGTACCCTCCTGGATTTCTGTAGTTCCATGCCACTCCCAGCAGTGGTCTTTGCTAATCCTTTGTCTTTGGAGATGGGCCAAAACCTGGCTCAAGCTGAGGTGGATTTAGTGAATGGCTCTCCCTCCCAACCCCAGCTCCCACCCAACCCCCCTTATACCCCCCATTGCATCATTTGCATATCAATCAATGTTTTCCCAAGAAATTGGACTTTCTTCTTTTTCACTGGAGCAGGGCAAGTCAAAGCCAGGAAATAGCACACTGATAACCCTGTCTAGACTCCCAACCAAACACAAGAAGCCGCTCACATTCTAACAAATCAATAGTGTATGTCACACACACCAGGACTGTGTTGTACAGAAGTCAGCAGGGTTGTTTCAGACTTCACATAAACAGGTCTTTACTAGGGCAACCTGCAGCCTGATCTAGCTTATAATCTACTCCTCTGTGGAGACACAAATCACCCTGGAAGGTTTCCCGACTTCCCTGGTTGGTGTTATGTATCTGAGCTTCAAAGCAAGGGTGTGCACAGCCCACATTCCTGCAGGAAGTAAGGGATCTGCAGGAACAGAAATTGAAAGGCAGACACCTGGCACCAGGCTGGCACAATCTGTTCAAAGACTGTGCACAGGCACGAGGTCAGTGGAGAGAAAGCCCAGTTGGTAAGACAGACTTCCTCCAGCCTTGCTGGTTACCAGCTAGCCAGTGGCACCTGCCAGGCTCAGAGAGCTTCAGCATTTGAGTGTTTTGTCTTTTGTCTTTGCAGGAGATTTCTATGTCACAGAGGCTGGAGACCTACATTTTTATGTAGAAGCATGGTTTGAAGACAGTTGTAATTAGTGACCTCTCTCTGCCAGCTCCTTGACAGCTACCGCTATGTTATCCAGAATGGAGGCAAGAAGGAAGGGAGCACATGCTACACAACACGACTAGCTGAATTTTAAAAGTAGGAATCCTGCTCACCTCTTGGGAGTAGATTTCTATTTTTGAACTCCAAATGTTTTGTCTCTATTTCAGAAATCTACCAATATAGGTTGGATATCTGTAATCTGGAAGTCTAACATTCAAATTTTTTCCCAATTCTGATTAAGTGCCAAAAATAAAAAATAAAAAAAAATAAAAAAATAAAGCCACACTTGGGAAATCTCCCACCTGACCACCTGACATCCTTGAAAGGATCCTCTATAACACAAGTGGTAAATTTACCAAATAAGATCCCTGTTCTAGCCTACTTTCTGTTGCTGTGATAAACACCATAATCACAAACAATAATATGGGGAGGCAAAGGTTTATCTTATCTTATATTTCCTGGTCACAGTCCATCACTAAGGGAAACCAAGGCAGGAGCCCAAGGAAGAACTGAACCAGAAATAATGATGGAACCCTGATTCGTGATTTTCCTCTCCTGACTTATTCATTTTGCTTTCTTATACAACCCATAAACACCTGTCCAGGGGTAGCACTGCTCACAGTGATATGAGCCTTCCCATATTAATCAAAAATCAAGAAAATAACTTCACAGATGACCCACGAGTCAATCTGATGGATGCATTCCCTCAGTTAAGGTTTCTTATCCCCACATGACTCTAGTTTGTCTCTAGTTAACAAAAGTAACCAGCACACTCTTCTCTTTTTATAAAATGTGTCTACTTTGTGTATCAATCATAAATGAGCTTCAGGTTTAGATTTGGGCTCATTCCCAAAGTACCATGCTAAAAAGATGGAAACATCTCCAACTCTTTTTTTTTTCTAGTATATTTTTTTTATTGTATATATTCTATATTTACAATTCATTTCCCTTTTTCTGGTTCCCCACCCCCAAAGGTCCCACATGTCCTTTTCCCTCCCCCTGCTCCCGCATCCACCCCCTCCCACTTTACTGTTCTTGTACTCTCCCACAATGATGTTTTGGTCCATTCTAGCACCAGTGTCCACTCCTTTCTTCTTGTGAGACATCACTTGATATGTGATTTGTGTCTTTGGTGTTCTAAGCTTCTAGGCTAATATCCACTTATCAGTGACTGTATACCATGGGTATTCTTTTGGGACTGGGTCACCTCACTTAGTATGACATTCTCCAGCTCCATCCATTTCTCTAAGAATTTCATGAATTCATTGTTTCTAATGGCTGTATAGTACTCCATTGTGTATATATACCACATTTTTTGTATCCATTCCTCTGTTGAGGGACATCTGGGTTCTTTCCAGCTTCTGGCTATTATATATAAAGCTGCTATGAACATAGTAGAGCATGTATCCTTATTGCATGCTGGTGAATCTTCTGGGTATATTCCCAGGAGTGGTATGGCTGGGTCCTCCGGAAGTATCACGCCCAGTTTTCTGAGGAACCGCCATACTGATTTCCAGAGTGGTTGTACCAGCTTGCATTCCCACCAGCAGTGGAGGAGTGTTCCTCTTTCTCCACATCCTCGCCAACACCTGATGTCTTCTGAGTTTTTAATCTTAGCCATTCTGACTGGTGTGAGGTGAAATCTCAGGGTTGTTTTAATTTGCATTTCCCTAATGACTAGTGATGTTGAACATTTTTTAAGGTGTTTCTCAGCCATCCGAATTTCTTCAGGTGAAAAGACTCTGTTTAGCTCTGTACCCCATTTTTGGATAGGGTTATTTGGTTTTCTGGGGTCTAACCTCTTGAGTTCTTTGTATACATTGGAGATTAGCCCTCTGTCGGATGTGGGGTTGGTGAAGATTTTTTCCCAATTTGTTGGTTGCCGATTTATCCTTTTGACAGTGTCTTTTGCCTTACAGAAACTCTGTAGTTTTATGAGGTCCCATTTGTCTATTCTTGCTCTTAGAGCATAAGCAATTGGTGTTCTGTTCAGGAATTTTTCCCCTGAGCCAATGTCCTCAAGGGTCTTCCCCAGTTTCTTTTCTATTAGTTTTAGTGTGTCTGGTTTTATGTGGAGGTCTTTGATCCACTTGGAGTTGAGCTTAGTGCAAGGAGATAAGAGTGGATCAATTCTCATTCTTCTGCATGCTGACCTCCAGTTGAGCCAGCACCATCTGTTGAAAAGGCTATCTTTTTTCCACTGGATGTTTTCAGCTCCTTTGTCGAAGATCAATTGGCCATAGATGTGTGGGTTCAATTCTGGGTCTTCGATCCTATTCCATTGATCCGCTTCCCTGTCACTGAACCAATACCATGCAGTTTTTAATACCACTGCTCTGTAATATTGTTTGAGGTCTGGGATATTGATTCCCCCAGAAGTTCTTTTGCTGTTGATGATAGTTTTAGCTATTCTGGGTTTTTGGTTATTCCAGATGAATTTGAGAATTGCTCTTTCTAGCTCTATGAAGAACTGAGTTGGGATTTTGATGGGAATTGCATTGAATCTGTATATTGCTTTGGGCAAGATTGCCATTTTGACTATATTAGTCCTGCCAACCCACGAGCATGGAAGATTTTCCCATTTTCTGATGTCTTCTTCAATTTCCCTCTTCAGAGACCTGAAGTTTTTGTCGTATAAATCTTTCACATGTTTGGTTAGCGTCACTCCAAGATACTTTATATCATTTGTGGCTATTGTGAAGGGTGTCATTTCCCTAATTTCTTTCTCGGCCTGCTTATCCTTCGCGTATAGGAAGGCTACTGATTTACTTGAGTTGATTTTATAGCCAGCCACTTTGCTGAAGTTGTTTATCAGTTGCAGGAGTTCTCTGGTGGAGGTTTTTGGGTCACTTAAGTAAACTATCATATCATCTGTGAATAGTGATAGTTTGACTTCTTCCTTTCCGATTTGTATCCCTTTGACTTCCCTCTGTTGTCGAATTGCTCTAGCTAGTACCTCAAGTACTATATTGAAGAGATATGGCGAGAGGGGACAGCCTTGTCTAGTCCCTGATTTTAGAGGGATTGCTTCGAGTTTTTCTCCGTTTACCTTAATGTTGGCTACTGGTCTGCTGTATATTGCTTTTACTATGTTTAGATATGGGCCTTGAATTCCTGTTCTTTCTAGGACCTTTAGCATGAAAGGATGCTGAATTTTGTCAAATGCTTTTTCAGCATCTAATGAGATGACCATGTGGTTTTTTTCTTTGAGTTTGTTTATGTAGTGGATTACGTTGATGGATTTCCGTATATTGAACCATCCCTGCATCCCTGGGATGAAGCCAACTTGATCATGGTGAATGATCGTTTTGATGTGTTCTTGGATGCGGTTGGCAAGTATTTTGTTTAGTATTTTTGCATCGATATTCATAAGAGAAATTGGCCTGTAGTTCTCTTTCTTAGTTGGATCTTTGTGAGGTTTTGGTATCAGGGTAATTGTGGCTTCATAGAATGAGTTGGGTAGTGTTCCTTCAGTTTCTATTTTGTGGAATAATTTGAAGAGTATCGGTATCAGGACTTCTTTGAAGGTCTGATAGAATTCTGCACTAAAACCATCTGGTCCTGTGCTCTTTTTGGTTGGAAGACTGTCTATGACCCCTTCTATTTCTTTGGGGGTTATGGGTCTGTTTAGACGATCTATTAGATCCTGGTTTAATTTTGGTATTTGGTAGCTGTCGAGGAAATTGTCCATTTCCTCCAGATTCTCCAGTTGTGTTGAGTATAGGTTTTTGTAGTAGGATCTGATGATTTTTTGAATTTCCTCAGTTTCTGTTGTTATATCTCCCTTTTCATTTCTAATTTTGTTAATTTGAATACTGTCTCTGTGCCCTTTAGTAAGTCTGGCTAGGGGTTTATCTATCTTGTTGATCTTCTCAAAGAACCAGCTCCTGGTTTTGTTGATTCTTTGTATGGTTCTTTTTGTTTCAACTTGATTGATTTCAGCCCTGAGTTTGATGATTTCCTGTCTTCTACTCCTCCTGGGTGAAATTGCTTCTTTTTGTCCCAGAGCTTTCAAGTGCGCCATTAAGTTGCTGGTATATGCTCTCTCCTGTTTCTTTTTGGAGACACTCAGGGCTATGAGTTTTCCTCTAAGCACTGCTTTCATTGTGTCCCATAGATTTGGGTATGTTGTGCCTTCATTTTCATTAAGTTCTAAGAATTCTTTGATTTCTTTCTTTATTTCTTCCTGGACTAAGGTATCATTGAGTAGAATATTGTTCAGCCTCCAAGCGTATGGGGATTTTCTCTTGTTTTTGTTGCTATTGAAGAACACTCTTACTCCATGGTGATCTGATAAGAGGCATGGGATTATTTCGATCTTTTTATATTTGTTGAGATCTGTCTTGTGTCCAATTATATGGTCGATTTTGGAGAAGGTACCATGAGGGGCTGAGAAAAAGGTATAGTCTTTTGCTTTAGGGTGAAATGTTCTATATATATCTGTTAAATCCAATTGCTCCAAAGTTTCGATGAGTTTCTCCGTGTCTCTGTTTAGTTTCTGTTTTCCTGGTCGGTCCACTGTAGATAGAGGAGTATTGAGGTCCCCCACAATCATTGTGTTAGGTGCAATGTGTGCTTTGAGCTTTAGTAAGGTTTCTTTTACAAATGAGGGTGCCCTTACATTTGGAGCGTAGATGTTTAGAATTGTGAGTTCCTCTTGGTGGATTCTTCCTTTGACTAGCAGGAAGTGACCTTCTGTGTCTCTTTTGATGACTTTGGGTTGAAAGTCAATTTTATCTGATATTAAAATGGCTATTCCAGCTTGCTTCCTGTGACCATTTGCTTGCAAAATTGCCTTCCATCCTTTTACTCTAAGGTAGTGTTTGTCTTTGACTCTGAGGTGTGTTTCCTGTAAGCAGCAAAATGTAGGGTCCTTTTTCCGTATCCAGTCTGTTAGTCTATGTCTTTTTATTGGGGAGTTGAGTCCATTGATGTTAAGAGATATTAAGGAATAGAGATTATTACTTCCTGACATTTTTGATGTTATTTTTGTTTTTGAGTAGTTATCTTCCTTTGAGTTTGATGGAAGAAGTTTACTGTCTTGCTTTTTCTTGGGTGCCATTTCCTTCCTTGTGTTGGAGTTTTCCTCCTATTATCCTTTGTAGAGCTGGGTTAGTGGAAAGATATTGTGTAAATTTGGTCCTGTCATGGAATATTTTGATTTCTCCATCTATGTTGATTGAGAGTTTTGCTGGGTATAGTAGTCTTGGCTGACATTTGTTTTCTCTTAGGGTCTGCATGAGGTCTGCCCAGGATCTTCTAGCTTTCATGGTTTCTGGAGAGAAGTCTGGTGTGATTCTGATAGGTCTTCCTTTATATGTTACTTGGCCCTTTTCTCTTACTGCCTTTAATATTCTTTCTTTGTTTAGTACATTTGGGGTTTTGATTATTATGTGACGGGAGGTGTTTCTGTTCTGGTCCAGTCTGTTTGGAGTTCTGTAGGCTTCTTGTACATTCATGGGCATCTCTCTCTTTAAGTTAGGAAAGTTTTCTTCCATAATTTTGTTAAAGATATTTGCTGGCCCTTTAAGTTGTAGATCTTCACTCTCATCTATCCCTATAATCCTTAGGTTTGGTCTTCTCATTGTGTCCTGGATTTCCTGGATGTTTTGGGTTACAAGCCTTTTGGATTTTGCATTTTCTTTGACTGTGGAGTCAATGGTTACTATGTTATCTTCAGCATCGGAGATTCTTATTTCTATCTCTTGTATTCTGTTGTTTATGTTTGCATCTACGACCCCTGTTTTCTTCCCAAGGTTTTCTATCTCCAAGGTTGCCTCCTTTTGTGATTTCTTAGTTGTTTCTACCTCTGTGTTCAGATCTTGGATGGTTTTGCTCAGTTCCATCATTTGTTTGTTTGTGTTTTCATGTAATTCTTTAATATATTTTTGTGCTCCCTCTTTCATGACTTCTGACTGTTGTTTCAAGTTCTCCTGCATTTCTTTTTTTTTTTTTTTTTTTTTTTGATGCCACAGCAAGAGGGTTTTTATTCCAGAGGCTCTGGGGTTCACAGCCATACACCACGCAGGGGTAGAGGACTGTGAACCACAAGTGCAGAATCGGGACAGCTTTTATAGGTTTACAACAAAACCCCAGTAATACAAGCCAATCATTCCTTAGCATCAAGAGTCCCCGCAGTGCAAGCCAATTGATTTGTACCACTCCATAGCTTCTAAGCCAATCAGTTTCAATTATTCAAGCCCATACTCTGAAGACAAATCAGTTTCCTATAGAAGCCAGATTACAACTAGTTAGCTCATTTTGTTTTACACATTTCCTGCTACGCATTTCCTGTTACAGGCCAGGATCACTGTATTCAAGGCCCTTTTGCCTAGTTCTTTTTTTTTTTTTTTTTTTTTTTTTTTTTATTTTATTTTCTATATTCTATGTTTACATTCCAAAGGCTTTCCCCTTTCCCAGTTCCCACCCACCATAGTTCCCATAGTTCCTCTCCCCCCATCTGTTCCCCAATAATTCCCCCTCCCCCCTCGGTTTCTTTACTAAACTGGAAGCAATCTTTACAGGCCCAGGGTCCTCTCCTTTCTTCTTCTTGGGAATCATTTGACTTGCTATTTGTGTCTTGAGTATTTAGGGCTTCTGGGCTCATTAATATCCACTTATCAGTGATTGCATTTCAGGTGCATTCTTTTGTGATTGGGTTAATTCACTCAGGATGATATTTTCCAGGTCTAACCATTTACCTACAAATTGCATGAATTCATTATTTTTAATTGCTGTGTAGTATTCCATTGTATAAATATACCACATTTTCTGTATCCATTCCTCCTTTGAGGGATATTTGGGCTGCTTCCAATTTCTGGCTATTATAAACAAGGCTGCTATAAACATAGTGGAGCATGTGTCCTTATTGCATGCAGGGGAATCCTCTGGGTATATGCCCAGGAGTGGTATGCCAGGGTCCTCTGGAAGTAACATGCCCAATTTTCTGAGGAACCGCCAAAATCAGTTTGGCGGTTTCTCCTGCATTTCTTTAACTGATTTTCTCACTTCCTCTTTATTGGTTTCTGTCTGATGGCCCATATTCTCCTGGAGTTCTTTAAGTGTTTTTTGTGTTTGGATTGTAAGAGCTTCTACTCTATTGATGTTCCCCTGCATTTCTTTAAGAGATTTGTTTATGTCTTTTTTGTGTTCCTCTAGGAGCATCATGACCTGTGCTTTTATATCTAACTCTTGTTTTTCTGGTGTGCTGGGGTATCCTGGACTTGCTGTGGTTGGCGAATTGGGTTCAGATGGTGCCATATTGCCTTGATTTCTGTTAATAACGTTCCTACGTTTGCCTTTTGCCATCTCTTTATCTCTGGCGCTAGTTGGTCTTATTGTAGATGGCGCCCTGCTGAAAGCACAGCACGCCTGTCCCCAGGAGACAGATCCCTTCTGGCAGCTTGTCTGTGCTGGACTATGCTCGCTCTGAGTCCAGGTCCCTGACTCCAGCTGCTAGAGTGCCGAGCTGTGCCCCGAGGCGGCCCAGTGGCCCCTCGCTGCTAGTCCGCTCGGAGAGCTGGTCCCGGCTGCTAGTCTGCACCCGCAGCTGATCTTTCTGTGCCCGGATCTGCTGCAGAGCTAAGCTAAGCTATAACTCTGGCCACGCACCTGATTCCAGCCGCTCACTGCGTCCAGTGTGCCCGCTGTTTGCGCGCGGGGGTCTGGGGCAAGATGGCTGCCCCTGCTGAAAGCACCGCGTGTCCTTGGCTGAGCTGTTTGTGCCCAGCTCTGCTGCTCCCTTCTGGCTGCGTTGACTGTGCTGGACTATGCTCGCTCTGAGTCCAGGCCCCTGACTCCAGCTGCTAGAGTGCTGAGCTGTGCCCCGAGGCGGCCCAGTGGCCCCTCGCTGCTAGTCCGCTCGGAGAGCTGGTCCCAGCTGCTAGTCTGCACCCGCAGCTGATCTTTCTGTGCCCGGATCTGCTGCAGAGCTAAGCTAAGCTATAACTCTGGCCACGCACCTGATTCCAGCCCTCCAACTCTTAAATCAAAGCTACTTGACCTGTAATTTGAAGAGAGAGTGTTAGTCATTCTTAGTATAATCATGTTTTGGATGGCTAAGAAACATTAAATGTGCTTGAAGATTCAACTCTGTGGGGATTACAACAGATATCTAGATGACAACAGATGACAAGGTAATCCAGAACATTGAAGTTATGATTCTGGACACTTCCTGACATGGTACTCAGCCTGAGGTATAAACTGCTGGCCTGCTGAAGACATATGGTCTTCACATAGCTCTTAGCACAGAGAACCAATGTGTAAGTCTGCAACAAACACCAAACTTTCATGTGCTTTTATTCACAATGATAAAGGCAGTTGAAAGAGATAAAAGGCAAAGAGTCAAAGACTAGCTCAGTTATGACATTCAAGTGTTACCTGTCTTATGCACAATAGGAAAATAGGAATCAGACAACCAAGCATTATTATATCTGACTATACCAATATATGCCCCAAAATAACAATGAACACACTTATATATTGAGAAACTGGTATCCTCAACCATCAGGAAACAATGCAAACAAAATGTAGGGATTCCATCTACTGCTGTCAGAAGAGCTCCCATTAAGAGACCAAACAACAACAATTGCTGTCAAAGATACAAGAAAGATGGACCCTTCTACATGGCTGTAAAAATGTGAGCAAAATCAGCCACTATGGAGATCAGCGTAGATGCTCCTGAGAAAACTGAAACTAGAAAGGCCTTAGGATCCAGGATACTGTTTCTTGGTCCATACCCAAAGGAATCAAAGATAGCATGCCATAGAGACGCCAATTCATCTGTGCTCATTGTAGTAGCAAACTATGTATTCATCCCAGGCATCCATAAACAGAGAGATGAAGAAGAAAACTGGAGTATGTATAAACAATGGATCACAAACATAGCCATAAAGAAAATGAAATTATGACATTTATTGGAAAAAATAGTGAGCTGGAGATAACTATGTTAAATAAGAGAATTCAGGCCCAGTAAGACAATGCAGAATGTGGACTTTAAATCCATTGGAGGGAGAGGAGAGGGAGGCAGCTGGGGATACTGAGAGGGAATAGCATCAGAGAACACCACACACATGCATGAGGATGACTCGATAGAGTCCGTCCTCTTTCATTTAAAAAAAAGGAAAGAAAACACTACTTATAGAAGGAAGAACTCACTGTGAGTCAAGCATGGCTGTAATCCTTCAGTTGGGAAGTGAAAACTGGCGGATAGAGACTTTACAGCCAACCTAGGCTACATAGACCTCGTCTCAAAAAAGAATAAAAGGCTTCCTATATGTTATCTACAAAAGGCCCAGTTATTATGTATAATAAAAAAAGAAGATTTTATTTTTTCTTGCAGTGTTAGAGATGAGATTCAGGACCTCATGCTGGGCAAATGAGCTGCCTTTCCTGCCCAGAACAGATTCTCATTTTCCCTAGTAGCCAGCTGAAATTTTGTATTCCTTTAACCCAAATGAGCCCAACCAAAACATCCATATGGATGATTCAAAATATTTTTTACAGGAAAGGAGAAGTAATGTGGCCTTGTTTTATGAAATAGGAGATGTATTAGCACAGTAAATAGAAATGGGCATTTTACTTGCACAAACCTTTTGTACTGTAGGCATGTATTTTTCAAAATCTACTTTTAATAAAATTATTTAAATGCTTTAACATCCTGTCTAGCCTATCACCCACCAGAGGTAGTAGGAAGGAAAGGTTAATAAGGTGTAGGAGGATATGGGACCTATTTAGAAATAGTTCTTTGGGGAAAATCCAATTTGTGTTGTCAGGACAGTCACAGTTCAGTTCTCAGGAATCAGCAGAAGCCACTCAATCCACTTGACAACACAATTCACAAATCAGCAATGACAGTTCAATCCAGAGGAAACCATGAGGCTCTGCCGATTGGTCAAGTCCTTGAAAGATGCAAGAAGCCACCGGAACACCACCAGAAGTTCTTTGGTGGTGTTTCTCTCTATGAAGTCATGACAAACAATGACCAGCAAAGAATAGCAAGGCGAACTAATACCACAAAGCATCATCAGTGAAGACCAGCATCAGCAAATCCCAATGATGACCAGCAGAAAAAAATGGCAAGGCTAACAAATGCCATTCAGCATCCTCCACTGTCTTTTGGGTTATATTTATGCCCTTTCCAAACATCACATGTTCTCTCAAGTGTCTGCTCTAGCAGAACATCACAAGCCCTTTTGCCAGACCTCTTCTAGAAAAACACCATGTGTCTGTTCTCAGCAAAACATCCTCCCATGCATCTGCTTCAGCAAAAACATCCTCTCATAAGAGAGTTTCCAGAAAAAAACAATATATGACACACTGAGTTTTCAAAGAAACCAGAAATCTCCTCTTCATTGTACTTTGGAAAGCAAAGTGGTAGAAGAAAGGCTCTTTCCTTAGGGTGGAACTTGACACAAGATTGTAGCTCAAGCTGGCCTCAAATTCAAGTTCCTTTGTGATAGCCTCTCAGATATTAAGATTACCAATATACCGCCACATCCAGCTTGAGTAAAGGCTTTGAGGAATCAATTGAATGAGGTTTGTCTCTCACTTACTACAATATCCTCAGACACAAAGGTAGATAATCGATGTAACAAGCCTAAGAGACAATGTTTCTTGGCTCTTATTTGCCAATGTATAGGAAGAAGTATCACCAAGCTGAAGTGGGAACTCTAGCTTCGTGATCTCTGAGGTCAACCTCAGAAACAACATGGAAATGCCCCCAAAGTTAGCTTTAGATGATGTTTTGCACTTTTGTTTTCCTGTTTCCAACCCTTTAGCAAATCTCTGCTTTTAATCCTTATTCATATTGGAACAAAACGACTGAAAACTTTTGACCTTCCAGAGAAAGTGTTAGGCTTTGGACACTGGGGAATTCAAATTCAGAAAAAGTGGCCAACCCAGTCTTGGTCATGAGCAGAAACAAATAATGGCCTGTCTGGTCATCTCTCATCCAAACCATTTTAATGGTTTTCAAGGTCACAGTCCTTCTGAAGTATCCCCAGGGCAATAAGTTTTATCAAACTGTTGGGTTAGTCACATTGCTCTCTAAGGGAACAAACTGCTTTCCAACACAGTTCTGGGCAGAAAGTAATCTAGTTTCCCCTTGATATTTCCTGAGATTGATGTTCTCCAAGTTACCAAGGCAAAGGACAGACATAGATGAGATGTTTACAAGAATACCAAAATTTGGGATGGAAATTCTTAGTATAAGAGTCTTTGAAGATAAGAGGAGATGGAGGCCAACATTCCTGGTAGCTCAGTCAGATTCCTTTTGGAGATGCCATTGAAAGGTTGAGTGACCACAATCACAGCCACAGCCATGGTTGTGCCACATTCAAAGCTGTTTTACCATGTTTAAACCTTCTGAGAAAAGCACTTGTCTCTCTCAGCGATCTCCACAATAATTTCAAGTTGAAATTATTGGCTAACACCCTTTGGTTTCACCATCAATACACAGTTTCTCTCCAGATAAGAGAAAAGAAGGAGGAGGAACAGGAGGAGGAAGAGAAAGAGGAGGAATAGGAAGAAGAAGAGGAGGAGGAAGAGGAGGAAGAGGAGGAGGAGAAAAGGAGGAGGAAGAAGAAAGCCTGCCAGCAGGATATTCTTAGCCATGCATTCTGAGAATCTGTGAGCAACAGGCAGGATTTTGATGGGAAACCAAACTTAAACAAAAGTTTGATTTACTTTTGTTTTTGTTTTTTTAGTTAAACCAAATGTCATGCTTTTAATGATATTTTGTTGTGGATAATATTAATTGTGGATTTCTACCCCATTTTTGATCATTAGTTCCTAAATAAACCTTTATATTTATAATAAGTCCTAAAGCATTAGAGCTGGGCAGATATCAAGCATCTATTCTATTTTGTCTACATCCCTATCAATAACCCCAAGATATCACTTGCCTAGGCCATTCCTACTCCAACAGGCCGGCCCTTATGGCTGTATGTTCAAGATCTACCTATGCCATGGTGCCTTCCTTCCCTCCCCCTCCCCCTCTCCTCATGGTCTCTGTCTCAGACTCCAAACCCAGGAACCAAAGCCCTGCCTATCTCTCTTCTGCCCAGATACAAGCTGTAGGCATCTTTACTCACCAGTACTTTTAAATTAAGGAGAAAGGTTTGCACAACAAAAGTTGGCATTCATGAGAATTCACTCATCTTGAGGCAACTAGACCCTGGGAAACAGACTTTTGCTTTACAATGAGTAGCTACGCACCAAACTTCAACAATATTTTTTAATGTATTCTTGGAGAATTTCAAACACTTATGTGATATGTTTGACCATACCTACCCATCATGAATATCATTTGGAATAAATGAGGAACAAGGCCACCCTTTCCATAGCATTTCCCCCACGGATGGCTGAAAGCCTGGAAGGACAGACTGCAAGCTCACAGCAAACATTCCAGGTTCTCTGACTTCCCCAGGCTTGATTCAAATCTGAAATAGTTGCACAGAGCTCTTCTTACATTACACCTGGGAAAACCTTTGCTTTACATGGTAAAATGCATCTCAGCAGCTATGAGCACAAGTGGAATATCTCAAGATATCAATTACTGTAAAGGGGGCACAATAAAAAGGATGGTCCATGGTTTCTGTTACAAATATAAAAAGAAATGACACACCAGGCAATCATAGGGCAGAACTGCTGTCACAAGCCGACTGCACTGTGGACAGACAGCTGGCAGCTGGCAGCAGCCCACATGGACACTCAGCTTTTCGAGACTTTTGATATAATCTTTTCTGTACTAGAGGCCTCAAGACCATTCCACAAACTTCACATTTATTTCATTTGCTAGAGAAAATAAAATAGTATTATTGCTAAGAATGAAACAAGTCCAAGAAGAGAACAGACGAGCGGGATCATCTTCAATCTCCCTCTAAGTTTTCATATTTCTCAGGCAGAAAAGTCTATAATTGAAAGCAGGAGTTTTAATCCCTTTCCTTGGACTATTATTTTCTTTAAAAAATCATATAAGTAATATTTAATAAGCCATAGCACAAATTAATAAGATGATAAGTTGTACTGCAATATCAATATTAATACTAATATTAAATATCCTAAATACGATGTCTTGTTACTTGTGACCTAGTGAAAATACATGCCCACAAACCTTAAAAACAGAACTTCATGAAGCGAGGTTTACTTGTCTTTGATGGTATTCTTGCCATTTAATCTGTTTTTCTTTAAAACTTAAGCTGCTGATGGGTCTCACTAATTGATTTCTCAGCTCTCTGATGTGTCTAGACACTCAGACTAGAACACACTACATTTAATAAACTAAAAATGCACAGCACACCTGTCTGGAGAAGAAATACCCCTCAATCAGTCTTCCCTGCTCCCTCAGCCATTTCTAACACTTCCACTTGGACTTGGATGTAACTAAACAGTTGCTGGGCTGTGAAATCCCTCTGAACAATAGCTATTGGTCAAAGTCTTGGATTTCACCAACATTACCAATGCTTGACACTGTTATGATGGGGACCAGCTAAGAGCATGATCGACCTGACCTTGTTTTCAAGAGCTGTTGCCAGCCCTGGGGGTTACACACCTTGGGCCTTAGAATTAGATCTCTAAAAACATGACTTGGCCAGTGGAAGCTAGCTAGCTATTCTTTTGGCCAGAAATAATAATTTTTAAATGTCAAAAGTCAGTTTTCCTGAGAAATGCTCAATACGAAGCTGTCAGGGCAATGAGCAGCTCCCTCCTGACATCTGCTCAGGGCTGCAGACCCGTGCCACTCCCCCAGCCTCGAGATCCGTCAAGAATTTGAATTGTGTCTGGTGTGAGGAGCCACTGTGAGTTTTTAATTTCCTTTGTTTTCCATTATTTTTAATTTAAACTTGGAATCTGATGCTCAGCTGGGTATTGGAAAACTGGGAAGTATATTTGAACATACTGGGATTTATGAGTCTATTTTTAATAAAATCTAGTACCAAAACCCTCCAATGAGAATGGAGTCTCTTAATGGTGATGTGGGCTATGAGCAGAATACACCCAGCTTAAAACACTGAAAAAGTGTAAAATTTGTGGTGAATGATTTTTTTTATGTTGACTTCATATGGATATGAAAATATTTTGTCAGTGTGGAGTCCAAGAAGGTATATGTCACCGTTTGTTTGTCAGCTGTAGTTGCTAGGCAACTAACTGGCTCATTCAGCTCACAAGAGAATGCTGTTAGATGGAACTGACCTGGGTTTCTCTCCCTTTCCCACCCCTCCACACATGTCCAGACATCAGTAGACCAAAGTCAGGGATCAAGACACCTCCCAAACACAGCTATTTCCAAGCTGCCCGATGTCACTGTCAGATCCAATTTGTGGAAGTAAGAACCTAGGCAGCCAGCTACTCAGAGCCAATGCTAAATGAAACCTAGATTCAAGCGCATTTGCTCATTCCTTATTTTATTTGCACTTCAACATATAAATCTCCATCTTACCTACCTATGCCTTTGTTTTCAATTCTTCAAATTACTTTTCTCTGTCAAACAAGCAAATATATGGATATGTATGTATGTATATATGTATGATGTGTGTGTGTGTGTGTGTATGTGTGTGTGACCTAATAACACTTTAAAATGTCCTGAAAATTTAAGCAACAATAATCTGTGTGTGGACTATATGATATATGATTATCAAACCACAGTTAATAATTTTAGAATATATAAAGGTAAATGGAGAGAATTTAAGTGGCCGAAGAATGTCCTATTTCCTACTATCAAGTTTAATTTATTCTCTATACAAAAACACTGGCATTAGCAGTACTTACTATACATGGAGTGTCAGCTCTCTTAGTGACTGTCTTTAATGAATTAAACCAGAGGTCCCCTAAGAGCATTAGAAAACATAGATATTTATGTTATGATTCTTAACAGTAGCAGAATTACAGTTATGAAGTAGCAATGAAAGTAATTTTATGGATGGGATCAGGACATGAAGCACTGTATATTAAAGCATCACAGCATGAGGAAGGTTAAGAGCCTCTGCTGTATACAAATGTTTTCTTTCATTTGATCCCCAGAGCAATTATTCATTAAATATAAACGCAATGATTGCATCTGGAGTTTTACACGCAGTGTGAGATATAAAGGACTGCTGCACTTGAGGACTTGATTCAGGTAAGAAACTCAGGAGCAGAGGGGTAGGTTTTCCACTATCTTTGTTTCTAACATTTTCTCCCTATGTCCCCTCAATAAACTGTCTACGGATAATCAAGTTCCATGCCTGTGACTGTTCTACTTGTAGACTCATAAAACCAATAGAAGAAAAAGGTGGGTGTAGAAAGAAGCTAAATTCCCACAACATCTCAGCAATAATATGGTTTCCTTAACAAGACCTCCATGACACCATCAGTTGACATGCCAATTTAAATGGGGAGATTTCACAGGCCTATACCCCGAACTACAAGCAATCGACATATTTTTCTCTCTCTGCTGAGAGAGGGAAAAAATGAGTGTCCTCCAGGGATGAGCCCCCATAGGTTATTCAGTCCCAAGTGGTCAGCCCTAAACACAGCACACATGAGCAACACTTAAGTAGAATAAGCAGGTGGTATTTATACATGCATCCACACATATGTAACAATAAAGAAGTCATGAATTTGAGGAGGAGGGAAGTGGAGGGGACAAAGGCGAGGTGGAAATGATGTAAACATGATACTTGTGTAGGAAATTATATTTTTTAGAAAAGCTTTTGACATATATGTATATATGCTAAGTGGGATGAGAGAAGCATGCTATGGCTTCCTCTTAAGCACAACTCTGCTTCCTGTAGCATCACTTCCTGTTTGAACCAGTGAGGTACTCAGAACCACTTCCTGTTTTAACCAGAAATGTGCTCAGAGGCTCAAGCTGGGATCCCAGAGGCAATCCAAGAGCTCTGGCCTAATCAATGAGTTCATTCCTTGATGGACTCATACAACAGCAGTGTTATTAGTCTAGCCTAATCGGGAAAGGGGAAGATTGCCCTTGCCTGCACCTCTTCCTCTCGTCTCTGTGTTTTCTGGATCATGAGACTGGCAGCCTCTGCCACAGTCCCTTGCACCATGGTGTTCTCACCCACCTTAGACCCAAAGCAGTGGATCCAGCCCACGTGGGACTCAAAGTTACCAACTGTGAACAAAAAGAAATACCTCTTCTTTCCAAGTTGCTTCTCTAGAAATTTGTCACGATAATGAAAATCTGAAGAACACAGATAGCCAGCTGTGATCCCAGGAATGTTACAGAAACAAGTAACATTTCAATAACTATTAATATGATCAGATAAGTATTTATTTTTTTTAGTTTTGCATGTTAATAATTATGTATGTGCATGTGTATATCGGTGTGTGGGTTTATGTCCATATGTGCAGGTACACATAGAGGCCAGAAAAAGGTGTCAAATCTCCTGAAACTAGAGTAATAGGGTTGTGAGATACCTAATATGGATTCTGGAAACTGGACTTGGGTCTTCTGCAGAGTAGTCTGTACTCTTCCCTGCTAAGAGATCACCCCAGGCCACCTTTATTAATATTCTTAATCTCTTAGTGTACCTAAATTATATAGTACAATTTGTCATATGTGTGTGTGTGTGTGTGTGTGTGTGTGTGTGTGTGTGTAATATTATACATTGTTGACTATTGGTTCCATCATATTAAATAATGGACATTTACTTAGCACTGTACTCAATGACCATCATGAAATGACTCTTATACTCAAAGCCAGCTTTCAGATGACACCCAAGAGCTCATAAAACTGAGCTCCCTCAAAGCAGTGTGGAAACCACTACTCAAAGGCAATGGGGGTAAATGCTATACCTCTGCCAAATTCCAGTTATTCTATTCAGAAGGTACAGTGGAGTGGATATATATATATATATATATATATATATATATATATATATTCCCTTTATGTATGTATGTAAGTCACTGAGGCCACCATTTGTACAGTCAGAAAGGCATCTTCCTGGTAGACTCCATTAAACAAGCAATTATAATGTGTCCAAGAGATAGCTATGCCACATAAGCTCTAAAAACAGACTTCTTGACCATGGACAATGTCTTACTTCTGAGATACATCATAAGAAGCACTGCTTTTGCAGGGGACCCAACTTTGGTGCCTAGCACTCAAGTCAGGCAGCTTACAGCCACCTGTTACTTCAGTTCCAGGGTACCCAATGCCTCCAGGTGTGTGTGTGCGTGCGCACACACACACACACACACACACACACACACACACACATTATTAGAAATAAAATAAATCTTTTAAAAGAGAATTTAAAAGGTGGGAGCAGGATATGCTGGAGAGTTGGGGGAACAGAGATTTGAGATGGATATAATCTGCAAACCTGTGTACATGTAAGACATTATAAAATATATTAAAATGTTCCTTTAAAAGATTTAAAGATATAAAAATATTTTTAAACTATTTAATACGTTACTTATAAATTGTAGCTTACTTTTCTTCTGAAGTCCTTTAACCAATATGCCAGTTTCTTTCCCCATTAGCTTCTGGCTCCCAGTTATCAGAATACCAGTGGCTACATGGTTGTTTGAATATGCACGGCATCCTCTCATAATATTCATGCTCTGTTGTGGGCACAAGTCCAACATACTGCATCGGGTGTTTTTTCTTGTTTGTTTTTTGTTTTGTTTTGTTTTGTTTTCTCCTTCAAATAGAACCTCTGCCTAAAATCGAGTTGTGTAAAGTAGCCTCCAGATCCCCTGAGCAGAATAATGGCACTCTGCAGAAGGTTTAGCACAAAAGGCTGGTGCTTTCAGAATTAACGGGATAAACAAACATCATTAAAAACTGGTGTGCTTAGGAAGGCTATAGCCACGCTTGATGGAAACAATGTTTATTGTTGTAGGGTGGTTTTTCCCATCATCACTCCGGATTGCAGCTCAGAGTCCTTTTGTTTTATAGCGAAACTTTTTTTTTTACTAATATCTGGAATTTCTAAAAACAAGAAAGTTACAATACTTTCCAATTTTAGTTTTTAAGATTTTACTTAAACCTTATGTCTAACCACCTCATTATGATAAAGTAGATAAAGTATTGATGTTCTCGCCCCCCCCTCCTTTTTTCATCTAAAAACACTTTTAACAAATCTTGGCTTCTGGTATTTTGTTTGTTTGTTTGTTTGTGTTTTTCTAAAACAGTTTATATTTGGTCAAAAAAAAGAAATTTATACGTGCATCCCAGGAACTCTCCCTAGCTCCACTTATTAATAACCCAGCTTGATGTGGTCCAGCTGTGGCCGTGGGTAATGAAGTTAGTGTCTTCTAATTAACTCGGGTACAATGATGGTCACATCCCCATGGTTCTTATTAATGTCTGTTTCAATCCATGTGGCCACTCAGGAAACCACATTCTCTCACTCATTTCTTCTCCTTATGTGGCCTTGGATGGGAGCATGGCTTTCCATGCTTTGGAGGAATCCTGGTCAGAGTTCCTCCATTCGGTTGCATTGGGAGTTGTCTCATTTGTAGACCCTTGGTAGAGCACAGAGGATGGCCATTTTAAGGGGATGTACTATTACATCAACAAGGCACTGCTATTGACATTGAGGTGAGTGCCCTAGCTTAGGCAAGGGCAGGCTGTAGATCTATTCAGTTCTTCCCTGGAAGCTGCCAGTATCCCCTTCACATGGAGGTCCCTCTGCATGTGCCAGCCTCAAGGGTGAGGCATTATAGCTCTCTACCTTAAGAGCAGAGAGCATTCCCATAAGTTATTTGGATTTATTTTACAAAGGCAAGTCTCCTTCTACCACCCCCTTTAACTTACTTGTTCAAGTCTTTGTCTATAGGAATGTAGACACGGCATTTACAGCTTGAGTTATGATCCTCTTACCTTGTTTAATTTTGGTACTTCACACTCCTGACCAAGCCTTGAGAGGCTCTTTATGAGGGGTCCTGGGTTCTTTTGAAATGCTCCCAGCAATGCAGAGTTTCTTTTCCTCTTGTTTCTGGGAGGTTTAGTTTTGTTTTCTTTTGTTCTGTTTTGTTTTGTTTCATTTTGATGCTACCAGAAGCTCCATGCCACATTCTAGATCTGGCCTTTTCTCTAGGATCTCAGATTCCTTCAATCAGAGATTTGGATCCAAAGCCAAACTTTGGGATTCAGATGAGCTCATTGCTCCTGAAGTATTGTCACTTCTACAGCCTGTCTCTTGGCAGAAGAATATATATATATACATATACATATATATATATATATATATATGTATTTATATATTTCAGTATACAGACAATAGCATCAGAATCATTGGCCTATGCCTTCCCAAGTTGGGTTTGGGTGCCTTTTAGAGCAGCCTTGCCTTTAGTTTTACATGTATGATTTGTTTCCATGATTGATTGGCCATCACCTTGCACACTTATCTAGTTTTCCTCATGTATTATAATAAAAGTAGACCCTTTTTAGTCTTCACTCATCTCTGATGTTCCCCAGATACCTAACATATCTATTTTCTTTATTTTAAATTAATTCATTTTTAAAATTTATTTACATTTCAAGTGTTATCCCCTTACCCTGGTATCCCCCCCTCCCAGAAACCTCCTAGTCCATCCCCTCTTCCTCTTGCTTCTATGAGGGTGTACCTCCACCTACCCACCTACTCCTGCTTCCCCTCCCTCTATTCCCCTACACTGGGGCATCTATCAATCCTTCATAGGACCAAGGACGTCTCCTCCCATTGATGCCTGACAAGGCTGTCCTCTGCTACATATGCAGCCAGAGCCATGAGTACTCCTTGGTTGGTAGCTTAGTCCCTGGGAGCTCTAGGGGGGTCTGGTTGGCTGGTATTGCTGTTCTTCCTATGGGATTGCAAACCCTTTCAGCTCCTTTAGTTCTTTCTCTAACTCCTCCACTGGGGACTCTGCACTCAGTCCAATGGTTGGCTGCGAGCATCAGACTCTGTATTTGTAAGGCTCTGGCAGGGCCTCTCAGGAAACAGCTATATCAGGCTCCTTTCAGCAAGCCTTTCTTAGCATCCACAATAGTGTCAGAGATTGGTGACTGTAGCTGGGATGAATCCCCAGGTAGGACATTCTCTGGATGGCCTTTCCTGCTCTGCACTCTACCCCAATATTTGCTCTCGTGAGTATTTTGTTCCCCTTTCTAAGAAGGACCGAAGTACCCACACTTTGGTCTCCTTCTTCTAGAGCTTCGTGTGGTCTGTGAATTGTATCTTGGGTATTTGGATTTTCATTTTTTAGACATTATGGTCCACTCGGCAGTTACGTTTTGCTGGCATTGACCAATGTGCGAAGTCATGTGTTCACCTTGACAGTATTATGCAGGACTACTTGTCCCCATCAAAAATTTCCTGTGCTTTGCCACCCTTTCTTTCTCTGAACCTACACACCCAATTTCCCCTTTTAATGTATTGGGGTTGGGTAATGCAAATACAGAGACCAGAAGCAGGTGTCATTACAGGAGGTTGTGAGCTGCCCCGGATGGGTACTGGGGATTGAATTTGTGTCCTCTGCAAGAGCATACACACTTTCAACCACTGATTTGTGTATCCAGGTCTCAATCAATGGTTTTAACTATCTAATTTCACCCTTACCAGAATATCCCGTAGCTAAAATCACACTGCAGGAAACCTTTAAGAATGGCTTCTTTCACTTAGAAATATTCACATAAATGTCTTGCCAGCTCATTTATTTTTAGTGATAAATAATTATTCTATAATAACATATATTACTTAATTATTCACTACTGAAGGGCATGTAGGTTTGTTTTAGTTCTTGACACAGAAGAATCAAGTTGGATTCTGGCTATAAACAGTTGTTTATAGCCAACTTTTTCTTGTTGGCTATGCACAAGTTTAAAAATAAAGTTTAAAAGTACATATGGACAACTTGGTTTCGTACATATGTAGTTTTTAAATTTGTCGACTAAATAGGTAAAAAGCACCATGGCAAGGACATGCTGTGCTTCATGAGCAGCTATGTAACTGTCTTCTAGAGTAGCTGGGCCATTTTGGCATTACACCATCAGTGCCCCAGTGCTCCTGGTATGCCAGTGGTCAGTGTCATACAATGCTGACACCCTGCATTTTAGACATTCTGAGTTGTGTAGCAGCAGCTCATAGTTTAAATGCATGGTTTGAGTTTGCAAAGGATCTCAGCATTTATTCCTGTGGTTGGCTTCCATGTTCACATCTTCTTGTGTGAAATGTCCTTTCAGATACTTTGCCCACTTTCTTTTTATTGGGTTGTTTTTGTTCTTATTGTTGAATTCTAAGAGTTCTTTGGGTGTTTTGGATACATTCTTTATCAGATGTGACTTCCACAAATATTTTCCTATAGTCTGGGGCCTAGTGCTTTCTTGTAATGGTGATTTTAATGTTTAATTATTATTCCTGTGTAGATGTGTGTATATTCATGATGTGTGGGGAGGGAATCCACATGCCTCAGTACTCATGTGGAGTTCAGAAGACAACCTTGTGGGTTCAGATCTAGGCCTCATGCTCAGATCTTCAGGTTTGTGCTGTCCAACCTAAAGATTTTGGTTTTAATAGAGTTTGTCGATTTTTCTCTTAATCCTGTTTATTTTTAACATTCATCACCTTACCCAGAATCACTTAGGTCATCTCTCTATTACCCTCCATCTCTGTAGGGTTTACATTTGGGTCTGTGATTCATTTTATGTTATTTTGTGAAAAGTGTTAAATCTGTGTCTGTATTTCTTCTTAATGTTTCTTGTTTCTGAGACATTAATACATATGCACAATGAGCTATGATCACTTCCTCCTCCACCCGCCCCTCCTACCCTTGTAACTTTCACAGAATTCCTCCTCAACTTCCTATGAAGTGATCTGCTTCATGATCCACCATACCCAGTTAGTGCCATCCATGTGTGCATGGATGTGGAGCCATCCAGGGGAGCGTGGGCATTCCACCAACGGCAAACGCATGTGCAATTGATTCAGCTTCACTTACTGAGATAAAGCATCCTTCCTCTGCTGCTCCCCCATCAAGCCTGGTCAACTGTGTGCAGTTGCTCTGTTCTCTCACCAATCAGGTTATGGTAGCTTCAAGAAGTACAGCTTTGTTCCTCGTTGTTATTACATTGGCTATTTCCTGTCTTTCTTTCTATGCAGTTTCAGTTGATTAATTCCTACAAAACAGTCTGCTAGTAGATTAAAAATGTTGAATATAAGCCAGGCATAAGGACACAAGGCTATAATCCAGCACTGAGTCTGAGGAAAGTGGATTGCCACAGTTCATGGATCACCAGAAGTCCTAGGTAGTACTGGACCACCGTGAACGACATACCAAGGTATTATCTATGTTGAAAGAAGAGAAAGAGGTGCATGTAGGGAAGGGGTGGGCATTGTATCATGCATAGGTCAAGGTGAGACAAGCAGATGTCCTCCTGACAGTCTACCTTGCCATCTTTAAACATGGAGTTTCTCACCATCTGCTTAGATCTCTTTCAACTTCTTTTATTAGACTTTTATATCTTTTCATCCATGGGTTTTAAATGAATTTGGTTAGAATTATAGCTAAACATTCTTTGGTTTTCAGCTACAAGTTTTGGCGGTCCATTGCTGGGATGGAGAAAAGCAGCTGGAGTTCATGTGCGAGCTCCAAACCTGGTCCCCCAAACTCTGAGCTCTGCACTCTCACTAAAGATGCATATTAGCTGCAAGGAGGTCTTTTCCCCAAGTTCTTTGAAAACATTTTTAGACCCATGGTACAATTTTCTCTTTTATCTTGTATGTCTGTGTTACAGTTTTACAGGACAAAAAAATACTGTTTTCTTTAATTTCCTAAAGTTCTTTTAGCTAACACTTTAAACTATAGTCTATTGATTCTTAGATCTTTCTTCTTTTTATATTATTATTTATTTTTGTAAATTTTACTGCTGCGTTAAAAAGCATACATTTTTTATGTTGTCTTTGTTTTCAATAGCTGAGTAGTATTCCATTGTGTAAATGCACCACATTCATCATTCTTCAGATGCATATAGATCATTTTCAGTTTCTGGCTATTACGAAGAAAACTGCTATGAACATAGTTGAACAAGTGTCCTTTGTGGGATGGTGTTACATCTTTGGGGTATATGCACAGGAGTAGCATAGCTTAGTCTTGTACAGAGATTCTTAATTTTCTGAGAAAATACCAAATTGATTTCCAAAGTGGTTTTACAAGTCTGTACTCTCACCAGCAGTGAAGGAGTGTTCCCATTGCTCCACATCCTCTCCGTGTGTGCTGTCCTTTAAGTTTTTGATCTTAGCCTTTTTGAGGGGTGTAAGATGGAATCTCAGGGTCATTTTGGTTTTCATTTTTCTGTTCTCATTTTTTAGATGACTAAGGACGTGGAACATTTCTTAAAGTGCTTCTTGGCCATTAGAAAATTTTCTGTTGAGAATCATGAAATTTGCATGCAAATGGATGGAACTAGAAAATATCATCCTGATTGAGATAATCCATACCAGGTAGGACACGCGTGGGATGTCCTCACTTATAAGTAGGCATTAGCCATAAAGTGCAGAAAAAGCACGCTACAATCCACAGACCCAAGGAAGCTACGTAACAAGGAGGATCCAAGGGAGGAGGATTGAATCTCATACAGAAGGGGAAATAAAATAGACATTATAGGTGGAGGGAGGGAAGGACCTGGATGGGAAAGTGGGTGGGGAGAGGAACTGGAGGTAGAGATAAGGTGTGGGGGACTTCCAGTGGAGGGTGGGAGGCACTAATCCACCCACAAAACCTTCAACCCAAAATTCGTCCCACCTACAAGATATGCAGAGATAAAGATGGAGCAGAAATTGAGGGAACGGCCAACCAACTACTGGCTCAACGTGAAACCCATCCTATGGGAGAGAGCTAACCCAAGACACTATCAGTGATACTCTGCTAGGCTTGTAGACAAGAACCTAGAATAATTGTCTCCCGAGAGGCTTCACCCAGCAGCTGATGGAAACAGATGCAGAGACCCACAGCCAAAGGTTAGGCAGAGCTCAGGACTCTTGTGATATAGTTTGGGGAAGGATTAAGGGAGCCAGAGGGGTCAAGGACACCACAAGAAGACCTACAGAGGCAACTAACCTGGGCCCCTGGGGGCTCACAGAGACTGTACCACCAACCAGAAAACATGCATGGGATGGATGGAGGCCCCTGCCATATATATGAGTTGTGTAGTATGGTCTTCACATGAGACTCATAACAGTGAAAATGGGGTCTGTCTCTGACTCTTTTCCCTGCCTTTGGGACACTTTCCCAATACAGGACTGCCTAGTCTAGTCTCAATAGATGATGCATCTAGTCTTATTGCAACTTGATATGTTAAGGCAGGTTGATATCCATGAGAGGTCTGCCAATTAATGGAGAGAAATGGAGGAAGAGTGGGGGGAAGAGAAAGCAAGGAAAGGACTGGGCAGAGAGAAGGGAGGGGGAACAGCATTACAGATGTAAAGTAAATTAGTTAATTTAAAAATTCTGACATTTCAGAATTCAGGTTTCTTATAGCCTTATAACATTTCTTTCATGAAAATGTGAAGTTTCTAAATGTTATAACTATACTTCAGGGAAGCTATCCCATTAAAACACTGAAACATCTTTTTAAAAACATATAGAGTAGCCGGGCGGTGGTGGTACACACTTTTGATCCCAGCACTTGGGAGGCAGAGACAGGCGGCCTGAGTTCGAGGCCAGCCTGGTCTACAAGAGTGAGTTCCAGGACAGCCAGGGCTACACAGAGAAACCTTGTCTCGAAAAACCAAAAGAGAGAGAGAGAGAGAGAGAGAGAGAGAGAGAGAGAGAGAGAGATTAACACGTATACACATATGCATGTGAAATATCCATAAGAATAAATAGGATAGCCATCTCCTCAGCCTTTTTCTCTAATGCCTCTAAAACTAAAATTTTCTCTCCTCCTTGCCAGGAAAGTCTCTCACTGCATCTCACACATACATGGAGGTCTGCTGTATTGTAATTTTCAGTAAATACACTTAACTTCCGATTTCTCTTGAAATCTATTAATATGATCTTTAGAAGTATCTTGTTTAATATCTAAGTATTGAGATATTTTCAACTATTATTAGTTATCAATTTGTAGTGTAAGCCTGTGTTGGATTCTGTCCTAGTTAGGGTTACTATTGCTGTGATGGAACAGCATGACCAAAGGCAGTTTGAAGAGAAAAGGGTTTATTGAATTCACAGTTCCATATAACAGTTCATCATCAAAAGCAGTGAGGGCAGGAACTCAATCAAGCTGTGCGGGAACCTAGAGGCAGGAGCTGATGAGGACGCTACAGAGGTGTGCTCCTGGTGGGCTTGCTTCCCACGGCTTGCTCTGCTGCTTTCTCAAAGAACCCAGGATCACCAGCCCGGGGGTACTCCCACCCCAACACACACACCATGGCCTGGGCCCTCCACATCTATTGCTAGTTAAGAAAATGACTTACAGTCTGATCCTTTAGAGGCTCAGTTGAAGCCCTCTCCTCGTAGATAACTCCAGCTTGTGTTAAGTTGTCATAAAACTAGGCAGCACAGGGGCCCTGTTGTTTCTAGAGAATTAAGGAGAAGCTTTTGACTTCCTTGATCATCTTGAGAAGCATGTGTGCTGTATGGTTGTTGGATGAAGAATGCTACAAAAATCTTCTGGGATTTGTCCTAATATTTTGTCATTTAGACTGTTTTGTTTGTTTGTTAGTCTGTTGTTTGTTTGTCTGCCCGCTCCCGATGTCGTGTCGCTTTCATTGAAAGATGGACTCAGGCTCGTGTATTGAGTAAGAACTGACATAACCAGGCTGATTGAACAACAGCGGCTATTTTATACTGATGTAGTGAGGCCAGTCTTCACTTCCTGTTTTCAGTGTCTGGCATCAGAAGCTGGCCTACCTTTTGACATCAGTGTCTTTCTCTCCCCCACTGGTCTTGGGGTGCCCTGCAGGCTCCTTGTGAAGCAGAGGTCCCTCTTGTATCATCTTCAACTTCAGTATGTTTGCATTGAGTTCATTCAGTGGTTAGGAGGGCTGGTGAGGGATAGTCTACATTTTTACAATTTTACAATCTCAAACTCTTTGTGTCCCTGAGCTATGGTTATTACAAATATTTCTTACTATTTTCCCCTCTCCATTTTAGGGGAAACACAGGTCAGCACAGGTTGGACCTGGGCATCTGTCCTTCTCTCTCTGTGAGCTGGCTTCCTATGAACTCTCACTAGAGAGTGAGCCTTGGGTGTGGAAAACACACTAGGCGTGTCTCAAACGTGTCCGCTCACTTTTCCCTGGTGCCAAGGACAAAGGTGATTTTTCTCGGCTCCTACCATGTGAAACTGCTGGCACCCTTTCTGTTAAACTCAATGAGGCAGAGCGTCTTCACTCTCTATTGACCTTCTATAAACTTAGCATCCTGAAGTCCTTCAAATTACAGCCCAGCCTAGGAGATCCTTTGGGCATCTCCAGTGTGCTCTGCCGCAGGTAAGCAATGAACAGCTCTCTGTTACAGCTGTCATTCAGATGATGATAGTCTTTCCTGATGATTCAATGCTCTTAAGACATCTAAGAAAGCCACTGGTTTTCAGTTTTTCCAGCTTTCGTTTTTGTGTATGTGTGTGTGTGTGTGTCATGACAATGAGAGGGACAGTTTCCTAGTACTTTAGAAGTGGGCACTGACACCGGAAAGTATTTGCATCTTTTTTTTTTAATGTAACATATTTAAAAGGAGTGACACCATGGTTAACATCTGGTTGCTAGATTAAAATTTTGTGGTTAGGAAAATATTTTTGAAAGTACAAGGCTAAGCGATCAACCCATAAAACTTTGCTCAAATGAACGAGTGTTCCACGGATAAAAATCCCTTTAGCCACTGGGAGGGTAGTGGCCATAAATCCCTTTTTCTTGCAGGCAATTTTACCATTTCAGCAGATGAATGCACAGTTAAAATGAAATCTATCATCTGAGCAAACTATTTTCCCAGTTATTGAGTTAACTGAGGTGTGGCTAGATTTTCTTAGGAAGACATTTGTCTTCTGAGGAACAGGCTGCAGTTTATGCTAAACAGTCAAGACACTTACCTGAAGTTCAAAATGTAAGAGAGCCCAAAGAAAAATATCTTAGTAATGAAGACAAATAATACTCTGGGCAGCAATTTAAAAAAAAAAAAAGATAAATGAGTGAAGAAGAAAAAAATCACTAAGAAAAAAATATCAAGACACATTTAACAAAGACAGAAAAGAAACAGGCCCTTGCAGAGCCATATGGAAACAAAGGCAGGAGAGGAGAGTTCCATCCTGGACTTTTTCCATTCTTCTTTAAATTGTGTGCCTACAGCAGTGTGTCAACTTCAGCCCAGCCCTGAGAAGGAAATGTCAAGTCCACAAGACACTGAAAAGTACTTGGAGACATGTGTGACAAATGAGACAATTAAAGGATGCTCTGCAGAAAGTGTCCAGCATAGTTTTCTCCCCTCTTGATGTTGGAGAGCTTGAAGACTGCTCCCTACAGAAACCACTCCTACTGAGATGAGCTAAACCTGCTTCGTAAGTACATATGTATACCATAAAGCCTGCCACTTGTTTACCTGTATATAATAACCTGCCTCCTTACCCAGCTGTATGCAATAACCCTGTTCTACTCTATTTAATGAACATGCTGAACTTCTGAGTTACAGATGTGTCAGGGGCCATGTGAGACGAACAGCAAAGCAAGCAGCTTTGGGACTGACTGAGAACAGCTCATTGGTTAGCATAGTCACCGTGAGTGGCTGAGCCCGGGGGACTACATTGCATTTCCTGGGAGCCTCAAGCTGTTGTTGAGCATAGTTCTGCTTATTGCCCTCCTGGTCATGCCCTGTAATTTGTAAGTTGTATGGAAACTCTGGGGGGTTTGCCAGCCCCTCACTGGGCAGTGCCACTGGGACTTAAAATAATAGTGATTGACTTTTTCCAAACATCAGAGCTAGAGCAGATTAATGACTCATCCAACAACTTTAGAAGGAATTTAGCAATGTAGACTGTTAATAAAGTTAGGTTATGGTGTTTATGTTAATGGCCTCAATTAGAAAATCCTGGGGAAACATTTAAAGTTTAGGAAGCCCACTTCTGATAGTTTATCAAAGGACTCCTTGAAGTCAGGGGACAAGAAAGGCAGCCTAATTAGTACTAGTTCCTTCCTTGTTAAAGATGGGTTGGTGACCAAAGGCCATGATTAATTTCTTGTACCCATTTATGCCCTCAGCTTCCTAATAAAAAATTGTGAATGAGTAAGTGTATACCCTGAGGACTTCAGAATAAAAGATTGATTATTTTTATATATGAAAGTTTACATTTGTGATTAAGATTTTTTGTAAGATTACTTTTTAGATGAATAATAAAATGATTCTTTCTTTATAACCACAAAAACATATTGTGTGAGTAAAAGAACTGGCTGAGATGACTACCTCACGTGCTTACTCCTTGCTCATCTATAACAAGTTGCTTCGACATGAATATACACGGGGTCCTTGGGAAGAACTTGTTTTTCACCTGTAATATGTAAAACGATGAATCATGTAAGGGTAGTAGGGAACAGACTGTTTTTTACTTACACTTGTAATTATTTACTTAAATAAACATAGAATTTAACTGCATGGTAATATTTTATTGCTTCAAAGATTTTGCCGGGACGGGGGACGGGGAATAAAGTTGTTGCTTCATCCACCAAGTGTGTGTGAGAGGGTGCCTGCTTTACTAAGTCACCGACCCCACGTCTCTTCCTTGGATCACTGAATTCCCTGTCAGAGCTAGCCTTCCACGCTGCGGTTTCTCCGCCAGAGATCCTGGTCTGCCCAATCTCAGCTTTCGGGTGTGTCTGTGTGCCCATGTGTCTGTCTTTCTTCATTCCTTTGCTGCAAGTCACATCTGTTTCTGGAGCCACGATGATGTCACACATGTGCAAGCACGCACATACACACACACACATGCACACACACACACACACACACACACACACACACACAGAGAGAGAGGGGGGATTCCCTAGCAGATAAGAAAAATTAGCATTTCCATAGAACTTAAGCATCTCTCTGTGGCTGTTTACAATTAGCCACATGACTTTGAACTCTGAGGATACTCATTGCTTTCTCAAGCTGTTTCTACCCTTAAATACCTGCCAGTTGTCATATATATATATATATATATATATATATATATACACACACACCTATACATATATATGTATGTATATATACATATACATATACATACATACATGACATTAAATATACATTTTAAAAAGTAAAGATGTATGTGTATATGTATATGTATACATATGATGTGTACATATTCATCTTCACTTTTTAAAACTGTAAACAGTGAAGATCTACACCATAGTATCTTGATGCATGTAGTGCTATGTTTCCTCCCATCAGGAATCTCCTCAAAGACTCCCTCCTTGACATAGTAAATGCACCTGAAATTCCTTCCCTTACCATGTCCATCTCTGTTTCTCTCTTTATAGCTAAAGAGGCTTGCATTTATATTCAAATACCATTTTTCTAATGAAAATAAAGCTGTCTTTTAAGTACCACAGTCTTTTAAGTAAATACAGAAATGTGTTTAACTATATTATTTGGGTATGTTTTTATCACTTGTATAAATACATATTCTTCAATTGTATATACAGATTAAGACATTCCACTACACAATGTTCAATTTTAAAATGTGTTGGAGCAGAAGGAATCTGTCTTATCACTGAGGCATTCCAACATTTCTTTTGATCTCATTAGACACGATCAAAATACACTCAAACATGAGGGAGGGTTGGGACTTGCTGGGTGGTGGTCACGGAGGGGAGCAGCTGTCTCCCTATGTGCTGGCTGGTGGGCCGAAGCACATGTAAGCAACCAGCCACAAAAAAGAATGTTCTCTGCAAGACCAGATGATAATCAGGGCGATTTGATATTTTATATTTCAGAACTTTAATGCCCATAAACTTTTCAAGAATAACAAGGAGGAGGGTGAAAACTGAGTTCTTTAGATGTAAACCGTGTATTGAGTACCTCAAGCTCATACATATATTGAGTCACAGATAGCAAGCAAAAAGTCTATGCTAAATTTAAGCTGTGAATTTTTTTAATTGAATGATTAAGGCTCCATGCAAAATCAGAAAGATTCGGGTTGTTGTTCATACTAGCCATTGATTTTGTGTCCTGAGTCAATTATTCTTTAATCTCTTTCTATCACAATTTGCCATGTTACAACAGGATATTAGTTTTCAACTTCCAAAAATGCTCATCATTGTCCGATATTGCCATTATGATAAAAAAAAAAACAAGAGGGAAATTAGTCCAGCACATGTTATATTGCTTAGGTATCTGAACTGGGGTGTGTAATATGCATTTATAATATCATGGATAGAGTTAGGGAAGAAAGAGCCATCTCCAATATTCCATTTTTAATTACTTCTTAGTCAAAACCTTTAAACCTGCTACTTTTAGGATTTGCTGTAAAATATTTTAAAGTGTCCAAAGGACAAAGTAAAGGAGGTTTAGAGATAAGTAAGTGGGGGCCTGGCCTGAGCTCCCAGGACACAGTGCATAAATACAAGAAGGAACCACGTCCACTAGAAAAGGCTTTCTCAGTCCAGAAATTGCCATCTTGCTTTTCCTTAAATACCAGGACCTCTGATGCACAAGTAATGCAAAGAATGTCTATGGGCTGAAGAGGCTGGAGAAGAGCAAGCAACCGTGTCAGTAGCTCTGAATGACTTGACCACGGGCCCAGATCTCAGGCAGATACTTAAGTGCGTGTTTCACATAATCATGTGCCTGGTGCTGCTTCTCATAGATGGGAGAGGCTTGTGTTGCCTTTATTTCTGAGTGGGGATCCTGGAAGGATGTCCTAAGTAAAACATTGGCAGAAAAACAATCCCATCACTAAATGTCCCTGTCATTTTGTCTTTTATGTGATTAGGAGGTAGATGTTGCTTCACAAAAATCCTACAGCCTCTTCTGTCTGTCTACCTACCTTTAGTGCTTCCCCAGCCCCAGCAGAACATCCAACATGCCTCTTGGCTTTATGGCCTGACTTGGATACATGAATATTCTTGTCTCAACTTGCTGTCACTTATTTCATACAAGGAATTTTCCAAGTGGTTTCAGATTATAAAATAAAACAATGAATCAGTAGGCACATTTACTAAACATGAGTTTCAACTTAGTTAAAACATTTTCATAGAAGCACATTTGTCAAACAGAGATTAGGCTGATCAAAATTCAATCTGCATAAGACTTGATCTTCATGGCTTCTTAGCTCTGAGTGGGGTATTTGACTGGTTCAGAGGAAGGTTAAAAGATGATCATCGGGGCTGGACAACTTTGCACTAGATTACTGAGCACGTTATGTGTCTGTGTTCGTGAGCATACGGATTCACATGCCACAGTATACATGAGAGGTCAGAAGACAACTTGCAGGAGGCAGATCTCTCCTTCTACTGTGTCTCTCAGGATGAAGTTCAGATCACTGGGTTGGTAGCAAGCACTGTCAATCCCTCAGCATCTCCCTGGCCCCTGTGTCATTCTCTCAATCCTCTCCTTGATGGTCGAATGGTTTGCATGAGGATAGCCTCATCTTTGAATTGATAATATTACACAGTTCCCATTAGGTACTACGTGGGACATGTTGGCTATTTTCCTTTGAGTTGTTTACTGAAAATTCTTACAAAGCATGCACAAGCTTCCTTATGTGTGGTTTGATAATTGAAGGGACTCTTATAAGGCTGGGCATGGCAAACATTGTTCCATTCCCTCTACCTTGCTACAAACTGTTAGATGACATTCCTAAAGCTGGCCACCAGCCTCTATTCCCTTAGGTTGCCACTTCCTCCTGAGGCTGACTCCGGAGGTCCAGCTATCAAAGTATTATATAGTCTACCAATCAAAAGCCTCCTTTTGATTCACCTAATTAACATGTCAAATCAAAATCAAACACCTCTTCATAACACAGGGTTTCCCCTTTACCTTTATAAACTATTGCCTATGGGCCATGTCTGTTCATTCTCAATCCTTAGACAATCCTTTCTCCCTCTGGGACAAATACCCCTTCCTCCTCCCCCTTGCTCCATTCCCCTTCTCCCTCATCCTCTATCTCTTGTCTTTGTCTCATATTCCCTGCCCTTTGTCTCTCTGGGGCAAATAAAACTCCTTCATTCTAAGAACTTGGAATTGGGGTACCTTGTGTCAAATACTGGTCCCTTCAATAATTTCTTACCCAAAAGTGACTTACTGGAAATATTATAAACTCTCACATGAGTATCTTCTTTTATTTCTATTTTAAAAATTCTTTGAGAATTTTATACAATGTTGTTTACTTTCATACCAAAGTCTTCCCTATCCCATCCTATAACTATTCCCTCAACTTCGTGACTTTTTTTTAAATGATCCATAGACTTCAATTTATACTGCCCATGTACTCATTGATGTAGGGCCATCCACTGAGGCATGGTCAACCTACCAAGAGTTGTGTCCTTAAAGAACAGACCCTCCCTGGAAACCATGGCTCCTTGCTTAGGGGAACTTCTCCCCTTTCAAGCTAGAACACTGTGGTGATCTGAAATGAGATTGTTCCCCCATGTGTTTGAATGCTTGATCCCCAGTTTGTGGGACAGTTTGTGGAAGGTTTAGGAGGTGTGGCCTTGTAGGAGGAGGTGTGTCCCTGGGGGTAGGCTTTGATGTTTCAAAAGATTTATGCCAGTCCTAATTAAAAAATCTCTCTCTCTCTCTCTCTCTCTCTCTCTCTCTCTCTCTCTCTTCCTACTTTTGGATCAAGATGAGAATTCTCAGCTGTTTGCCACCATGTCTTTACTCTACCATTATGGACTCAAACCCTCTGAAACCATAAACCTAATGGAATATTTTCTTTTATAGCTTGTCTAGGCAATGGTGTTTTATCAGAGCAATGGAAACATAACTAAAGCAAATGTTGACCATCATTTGCTTTACAAGCAGTCACATTTGTTGTAGGGTCCAGAAGGCACTGTTTCTTCATGGCCATCCCTGAACTCTGGCTCTTACAATCTCCATGCCCTCTCTTTAACGGCCCTAAGCCTTGAGGACAGGGCAATATAGATCTCCAGTCTGTGTCCGCGCACTCCACTGACACTTATCTCTTCACTATGATCAATTGTGAGTTTCTACATTAGTTAACTGTCCAGGGTGGCACCCTCCACAATGGACTGGGTCCTCCCATTCTACAGCCATGCCCATATGCTAATCAGACAAAGGCAATTCTTCAATTGAGATTTGCTGTTTCCAAGTGACTCTAGTTTGCATTGAGTTGACAAAAAACTGACCATCACAGTAGCCCACACTTGGGACTGTGCTTTCTGTTTGGCACTTTATAGCTTCTGAGAGAAGCATTACTGCCTGTGTAGGGTAACTCCATTTAAGCCTCTTATATGAATATTTGTATACATATGTATGTGTACATATGAAACTTATAAAATGGGTTTCTATATGGCTTTTTCAACAACTTCTTAGTGTTAATTATCTTCCCTCCATTCCTCATCCCACTTCAGCCTTCCTCCTCATTATTTCCTTTTTCTCCTTCATATTGCTATGCTTACTATAGTTTCCTAAGCATGACTTGGTGCCACTGCATTTATCACTGCTGCCATTATCATCAGCTAAAAATGATGATACTTATGAGAATATTATTACAATAAATACTTTCCTGGTCATGGTGTTTTGATGAGAATGGTCTTTCATAGATTTGAATGCTTAGCCACCGGGGAATGGCATTATTGCAATGATTTGGAGGTGTGACCTTGCTAGGGAAAGTGTGTCACTGAGGTTACTAAAGCCCATGCCAAACCTACAGTCTCTTTCTTCTTTTTACCTACAGATCTAGATGGAGAATTCTCACTACTTTTCCAGCATATGTCCCTCTGTGTGCCACCATAGTTCCCACCATGATAATGATGGTCTAAATCTCCAAAACAATAAGCAAGCTCCAATTAAATGCTTTCTCTTATAAGAGTTGCCACGGTCATGGTGTCTCTTCTCAGCTACAAAACACTGACTAATTATACAGGTCTACCATGTTTTCTCTCTCTCTCTCTCTCTCTCTCTCTCTCTCTCTCTCACACACACACACACACACACACACACACACACACACACATTTTCTATTACAAGTACCACAGTTTCTTATGTGCTGCATACGGTGGAATAAACAAGCTATTTAGCTTTGGTCAGGTCCATTTCATTTTGTCCAATAAACGACCTAGGTGACATATTTCTTTTTTATAGAAACTGAGTCTTAGAATATACAACTATTTAATCAAGCTCACAAAGGAAGGGATGATAGGTCCGAAGCCTCCAGAGTACCCTCTCAGCTGGCCACCATGGTATCTGTCCTCTAGCTGACTATGGTAATGTTCCATTCTCGGCCATAAGTGACCTACTGGGCCTTCTTTGCAGGTGCACATAAAACAACTTCTATAATTCCCAATAGGTGGAAGCCTCCTCCATCATACTCAGGTTTGCTAAGTAAACAAAACTTACCTCAACTGAACATCATAAATGGAGCTAGACTGGTCTCAGAAATGGTGCTTGCTCAATTCAAACTTCATTTTCATATTTTTGACTTCATTTCTAATCGCAATTTTAATTATGTTATTACAATCTTAACTAACTTAACCATGTTCTGAGTGCTGTTCTTAATTTTTTTGGTTGCCTTGATACTCCTTATAGCCTGCAGCTTCCATATGAACTCCCAGACCAAGAAGCTCCAAGCCTTTGGCTACAGCTTATGATGTCAAGTTTCCTCGTAAGTCCATCTCCCAACTTTACCCGCTGCCAAAGTCACCAAACAAAAAACGTAGAGAGAAATCTTCATTTGGACAGCTTTGATTTTATTAGATAAGGCAAAGTAGGGTTGCAATGAAGGGCAGGACAGCCTCTGGCCTTTCTGGGGCACAGAGGGAAGGCTAGAAGGTTGGGGTTGTTCTATTTTAGTAAGAAATGCTACAGAAGATGTGTGAAAGACTGCTCACTGACACTTAGCACTTACTTGAGAGTTGGCATTGAGCTCTGACTGATGGGTGGGTACATAGTGACACTTAGGAAATGAACTACTTAGAGCTGCTGCAGACTTTTTCATCATGTTGTATTTGTGAGATGGTATGTCAGGCAAGTGTCCTTGTATAAGTGACTCGCTGTCTTTATGTTGCTGAGTTGTCCTTGAACAATGTACTAGGTGACAGATGATTGAAAAGGTCTTGTGGCAGTTCCTTGGACCGAGCCAATCACACATCACAGCCTTCTTCCATAGTCTTCCTCTCTCCCCAACCCACCACCATTCCTGGACACCTGTGATATGCAGATTCCCTGCAAAATGTCTCTCCACACAACACCCTGCCCCCAACACACACACATACACATGCCAGGCCCTGACATCTGTGACATCATTTTGAAGCTGACAGTTTTCACATTAGCTATAATAGACTTAACAACTCTTCTTAAATATAAGGAGCTAGATATCCGAAGTCAGGAATGTGAAGGGAGTGTGAGGCACTTACAAGATGGTTTACTTGTGGATCTAAAAGGGAGGAAATATTTCATTTAAAATGTTACTGTCACAATGTACTTATTAGTTGGAGTCATCTCAAGCATTAAAATTTAGCTAAGATTGGCTCCAAACCCTGTCGGTGTCTTCAATCTCTCCAGATTTGTGGAAAACACCTGGTTATTTTGTTTATTTCTGATAGACTCTCAGAGTGTAGTGCTGGCTGAACTCCAACTATGACTACTACCAAGACCCTCTAATTTCTAACTTACACTTCTATTACTGCTGGAAAGAGGCAGATTGAGCTCTATAGATGACCCTGATGAAGACAAGTGAGGAATTAAACATCGCTGTGCCATTCAGTGGCTCATGTTGCTGTTAGAAAATCCTCTGATCTCTGTTCTACAAGTCCTTGGGGAATGGAGGAGTGGTGCTGAGGCTAGGGGCCATGAGTTTGAGGCCTGTGTGGACTACATAGTTGGTTCACGGCCAACATAATGAAATCATCTCAAAAAAGACAGAAAAAAACTCCCTCAAATGTAGATGAAGTCCTTTGTTTGGAGATGCGGGGTCCCTCTATAGCTCATCCACTCTCTTACCTCATCCAATCTACACTTTCTTCCAGGCTCATTCCCATTTCCAATAGCATCTTGATCACCCATCCAGTATGGTGGTCCTGGGGCCCTTGGCATCTCTCTGTACTCTCCTTCCTTTCACACATAGAAATGATGCACAAGAGTTTCCTAAGCCAGAAGTGGCTCTTCATTTCAGTTGCTAAAATCCTCTCCATCTCCTAGGCCTCATCATCACCTGTCTGACTGCTCATCCCTGTCGGCCCTTGGGTAGGCATGGCTGCTACTTCCTTCCTTCAGACCTCTGCTCTGCACGTGGGTGAGAATTTAAGTAACCTGGTCTTAGAAGGGCCTGAACTACCTAGTAAGAGTTCTTCAATGACCAGAGATATTTCTTTTTCCATTTTGTTAGAAACGCAGAAACGTATTGTTGGTATTTTTAGATAAGAATAGTCTTTATACAGAGCTATGCTTCTACAGGTACATCATGACAATGAAAACCCTAATGAAGCAGGAATATGGCAACGGGCTTGCACATATGGGCATTCACCTACATAGATAGTAGCTCTATACAAATTTTACATTTTATATATTACATTGTGTTACCATTATTTATTTTACACATAAATGATATACATAATTGTGTGATTATCTATGAAAGCTAATTCATAACAGTATACAAAATATAAAACATAAATACTCACATATCAAACTCACATATACACATACACATAGTTACACATATATTTATCCTGCTTTCAATTTTATGAACAAAGTGTCTGTAAGTGCATAGTTGTATAACTACATGATTCTATCACCTGTCTATGATGTATAGTTAGTCTACACTTCCCCCACAGGTTCTCTCTCCTATCATGTTCCTTACAAGCAAGGTTTTCTAGCCATTCATAGATTCATTCATGACCCTCAAAAGTGCCACAATGAAGCAAAGACGTATCCAACCTGAGTACCTGTCTGTGACCATTCTAGCTGTCAGTTTAAACATCATGTAGAGGCAGGGTAGGAAACTCAAAAGCCAATATTCAGCTCAGAAATTTAACTTGGGCCTGACCTTGTAATTTTGGCTCATTACATGGTAAGAGAGCTCTGTCCATCCTAGGGCAGTGAGAAGCTGAGTTTGTCCCCTTTTGCCACATTGATTATAGTCTCACACACACAGGGCTCACAGTGCCCATCACCCCAGAACCCCGTGCCAGGTTATGTACCTGAAGAGATTGACATCATAGTTTTCCATTGTTCATCTTTTGAAAGCTTTAATATTATTGCTGTAAATGTGATTATACAAAGCTATAAATTTCTCACTTAATCCATTTTAAATCCCTTTGACATATGACCAGGAGTTGGAAATACATAAATGTTAAATTTTATGTTTTTTCCATGTAACCATGGCCTGCTATTCTATTATAAACTGTCATGTCACCCAATCAAAGAAAAATGGCTAATAAAGCTTAGGATAGTCCAAGGAACATTCCTTTTGGCATAGACTTACCAATTTTAATAGGATGTAGTCAGACTGATGAAATTTGGGAGTTTTCAAAAATGGTGGTGAAGGGTGCGAGAAGAATTCATCTTAGGTAACTTTGTTTCTCCCTGGCATCTCATCTCTCTCTCTCTCTCTCTCTCTCTCTCTCTCTCTCTCTCTCTCTCTCTCTCTCTGATGTCAATCTGTTTCCATGTGCCCTGTGGCCTGTGGCCAGAAACCCATCTCTGGGACACCAGCATATGTCCTTCTGATTGGTTTATAAAATAAACTTGGACTTGCTCTTCAAGAGAGCATGTTTTCACAGAGATTGTGATTTTCATGACAGAAGACCAACACTCTGCCTCCTTAAAACTATTTTACTCTAACAACTGAGACTGTTAGCTGGTCAACACTTTAGACAGATATTTGTTTTGGGTTCTAAAGAAGTGGGATGAGTCTAACTTTGATGCTAAAAGGGCCCTCGTCTCAGAGCTGGTTCCTAACTTTATGATGCAAGCATCATTATGATCTTAGCATGCTTTCTACTCAGCAACATGGCAGCAATCAAACACAGGGAGGGATTCTGCCAGTGTTCTGAATCATCCAAGATATGAGGTCTTTGGTCACACAGCACACTGAGCACTGTTAATCACCAGTAGCTACTAGCAACAAGTGTCACAGGAGCAGTGGCTTCCAAAGCAACCTTAGAAATGTAAATGTGCCTAAGAATTTCATGAATTCATTGTTTTTAATAGCTGAGTAGTATTCCATTGTGTAAATATACCACACTTCCTGTATCCATTCCTCTATTAAAGGATATCTGTACTCACTGATAAGCGGATATTAGCCAGAAGCTTAGAATACCCAGGAAACAATTCACATATCAAATGATGCCCAAGAAGAAGGAAGGAGAGACCCCTGGTCCTAGAAAGGCTCAGTGCAACAGCATAGGGGAATACCAGGAGAGAGAAGTGGGAAGGGGTTGATTGGGGAATAGCAGGAGGGAAGAGGGCTTATGGAACTTTCAGGGAGGGGAGATCCTGGAAAGGGGAAATCATTTGAAATGTAAATAAAGAATATAAGGAATAAAAAAAAACAAAAAAAAAACACACAACAAGAACAACAACAGCAAAGAAATGTGCTACCACTTACCCCCCCAAAAAAAATTTAAAAGAAAGAAAGAAAGAAAGAAAGAAAGAAAGAAAGAAAGAAAGAAATGTAAATGTGGCAGGGCTCCTTAAAGAATGGCTTGACTGCAGAGTGTAAGCAGAAAGCCGAACGGTACTATCTGGAGGGGCTACCTGGGAGGGACAGAAGCCAGCCTGAAGAATGGCTCACTCTGGAGTGACCATGCTATACTGCTGCAAGAAGAATGGAGAACCCATGAGCCTGACTTAAGGAAGTAAGTAGAAAATCAACTCGTAGGGAACAACCAATAGATCTTCACTATAGACTTCCAGTCAATAAATGTAGAAGGAATTCAGCAATCACAGTTGCTACTAGAATCTCATGGTAATAACTGTCACATACATAATGCCTTTCATCTGCCCAGTGTCCCTCTCATGGGTCACCAGGCCCATGCTCCTCACCCCACACCATCTCCCACTGGCCTGCAATCTCAAGATGCAGTGGTTGAATCTGATGATGATACAGCTTCTATTCCAGTGTGTGCAAGGACCCTGGTTCCCACATCAGGGGTACTGATTGCTACAAGTAAGGCTGCCTGCACCAGCAATCTCACAAGTAAACAGGAGAAGGGAGGCAGATGTGGCCATCATAAGGAGTAGGCAGGTGAAAACCAGTCCCAGAGAAATGAAAGAAACAGCAAAGGGATGCTCAGGTGAGCAGGGTAACCCATCACCTCCCCCCTATGCTCTACTGTCCTGCTAGGATTCACTTATATGACATACATTTTAAAAAGGAAAACTAAAACATTTCAATATTGAGACCACAAAACTTGAAGACCTAAGGGCAAAGGACTTTCTGAATCCAGAATCTTGTACAGCAGCCTGATAGAGCCCATGAAGTAGCCCTGACTCTCCTAAACAGATGGTGATCATCTCATTAGCAGTAAAGCTAGTGAGTATCCTGGGCTTGCCCAGTGGACATTGTAACACTGGCATTTGGCCACAGACACAGGCATAGTAAGGCAGGGATGGCAGGACACTAAGACACCATTCAAAGCATGGAATCACAGCCTCCTTCTAGGGCACAAACAAAGGTTGTGAGCCCAGGGGAGGATCATCGAAGTGCAAATACAGCAAGATCCTGATGGAGGAGGGTGAGGGGAAAGACACTCTGTTCTACTTCCACTTCTGTTTCTGTTATAAAAACACTCTGACCCAACCAACTGAGGGAAGGAGAGGATTTATCAGACTTCCACTTTCAGGTCATATTAAAGGAATTCAGGGCAGGAACTTGAGCAGAAACTTAAAAACAGAAACCATGGAAGAATGCTCTTTGCTGGCTTGCCTTCTGATTCACCTTCTATCTCTACGTCTTGTTCAGACTTTCTAAAACAACCTAGGATGACCTACCTAGGGGATGGTGCTGCCCACAGTGGGCTGGGCACTCCTGCATCAATTAGCAAACAGATCAACTTGATTAAGACAATCACTCTCACCTGAGACTCATTTTAGGTGGTTCTGGGCTGTGTCAGGTTGAATGCTTATGCTAATTAAGACACATCCTTAGCCTGCTTGGGGTTCCTGATTGCAAGGGACAAGGATCTACCCATAAGCAATCTGAAAAATAGGCAAGAGAAAACAGATGGCTACCTATGGGGACTCCTAGGCTGAGGAATTAAAAGCAAGGAAAGGAATTAGATTTGTCATAAGAGACTACAGGAAGCCACTGGAGAATCATGACCCAAGAGATTTCTCTAGGGAATCAAAGCAGACTCTATGGCCCACAGCCCATGGTCCAGATGGTATGAATAGTAGCAAATCATTCTAGAAGTCTAGTTACAACAAAAAATAAAATATGAAAGACAGCCTTAGAATCTACTGTAGAGAGAGTCAGCAAGTCTGGGTGATCAGTAGAAAGAACAAGTTCCTCTCAGGGAAGGACAAATGAGGTGTATTGTCTTAGGGTTTCTATTTCTGTGATACATACCATAACCAACTTGTGGAGGAAAGGTTTATTTGAGCTTAAAACTAAGTATATCACTGAAGGAAGCCAGGGCAAGATCTCAGGGCAGGAACCAGGGTCTGAAGCAGAGTCCATGGAGAAGTGTTACTTACTGACTTTCCATGGCTTACTCAGACTGCTCTCTTATACCAGCCAGGACCACATGCTCAGAGATGATACCAGTCACAGTAAGCTGAGCCCTTTCATATCAATCACCAGTCAAGAAAATGCCTAATAGACTTGCCCACGGGCCAGACTGGTGGGGTCATTTTCTCAACTGAGGTTCCCCCTTTTCAAATGACTCTAGCTTGCCTCAAGCAGATATTACATGTCTAGACAGTACATATTTGAAAGCTGTGAAAAATAGTCAGACTCTCAGATAATGGGAATACATCAGTGCTTATGTCAGGGCTTCACATTTTACTCTCTCTCTCTCTCTTTGTGTGTGTGTGTGTGTGTGTGTGTGTGTGTGTGTGTGTGTATGTATGTATGTAAATGACATGTCAGACATTTGCTGGCAATACTAAGATCCTAATCACAATGACTGGGGCCCACAGCCTCTATCTGCCCCATGTTCACTAAGGTACATTCAAAAGGATAATGTCATATGAATAAGAACCCAACTGTGCCTGAGAAGATGCCTTTCTTGTATGGCATTTGCTGCAGATTCTTTGTCCCCGGTCAGGCCTGTGCACTTGAGGGGTACACTGTGTCACTAATTTAACTTCCTGGATCATTGCCACTGGACTTGAAGTCATACTTTGTCTGATCAAATGTACCCATTTCAGCTCCTCCACTGAGGTTCAGGAAAGGTATATGTGTACTAGGAAGACAAGTTGACTCCAGAACAGAGCCCTGAAGTGCATCATGCATGCTTATTGCTACACACTGGGCCTCTCCTCAGAGTTAGACAGTATGTTCTGGTTCTATGAATCTCCCAGGAATGTGGAACAAAGACACTGCTTGGTAGTTTGCTTTCCAATTGCTGTGCTAAACACCATAACCCAAAAGCAACTTGTGGAGGAAAGAGTCTATTGGGCTTAAATTTTTAGGTTGCATTGCATCACTGAAGGAATCCAGGCAGGAGCTCAAGCAGGACTGAAGCAGAAGACAGAGAAGAATACTATCACCCTAGTCTCATGCTCAGCCAGATTCCTTTTTTTGTTTGTTTGTTTGTTTTCAAGACAGGGTTTCTCTGTATAGCCCTGGCTGTCCTGGGCTCACTCGGTAGACCAGGCTGGCCTCGAACTCAGAAATCCACCTGCCTCTGCCTCCCAAGTGCTAGGATTAAAGGTGTGCACCACCACTGCTCGGCGCTTAGCCAGATTCCTTATGTGACTTAGTCCTACCAGCCTGGGGATGATACTGTCCAAAGTGATTCCTCTAGATTAATAATTATTCAAGAAAATATTCCACAGACATATCCACAAGCTATGCACAGTAATCCCTCTTATAACTTCAGGATGGTTTACATCAATAGCTAAAGCTAGCTAAGAGAGCATGTTGGTAGTAAGATCTCCACAAGAAAGGACAGAGGTAGTATACAAAGCTCCAGATGTCCCTCTCAAAACACACAAAGTTGGACCTTGCTCTCTGAAAAATTTATCTTACCCTTTCCATGCACAGGTAGGAAGGTACATATATGATATGATATGATATGATATGATATGATATGATATGATATGATATGATATGATATGATATATGATGTGATATGATATGTAGAAAGGGTAGACATGAGAAGGAAAGAAATGCATATGTTTGTTTATTTTGGGTTTCAGAAAATAAAGGTCTAATACTGATGTCTAAGTTTCCCAAGATTACCATTAAAAATACTGGAGATCAGAGGGCATAAGAAATTACAATTTCTTCTAATTCTGAGAGCAGGAAGTATAAGGTCAAGGTCCTTAGAGAGCAAGGCTAGTTTCTCCTGAAGCTTCTCCTATCCTTGTACAAGGTTACCTTCATGCCCAGTCCTCCCATGGTCTTTCCTCCCTGGGTGTCTGAGCTGAGTTCTTTTTATAAGGGCATAGTCAGGTTGGCCCACTCCAATGGCCTCCTTTCGCCTTCTTTCCCTTTGTAAAGGTGTTTTCTCCCACTGTGGTCTGTACTTTGGAAATACTGTAGTTAGCTCTTCACAGCTAAGGGGCACCACAATCAGCCCACAACAGTTCACCTCATGCTGCAGTGATAAATACCAGAGCAACTTGGAGAGGAAAGGGTTATTTTACTTGCATGTCATGATGCAGTCCACCATTGAGGAAACTCAAGCCAGGAACCTAACCAAGAGCAGGGGTGGGAACCATAGAGGAATCTGCTTTCTGGCTTGCTCCTCTACAACACCAGCTTTGTTTCTTACATAACCCAGGACCACCTGCCCATAGCTACCTACCAAAGTGGGCCAGACTCTCCCACATCAAGAAAATGCCACTAAGAGTTTGCCTACAGCCCATCTGTATTAGTCAGTCACCGAACTAATGGATAGTCTCTATACAGTCAGGGTATTTCTTATGATGACTTACAGCCTGTAGTCCAACTCCCAACAATGGTAAGCTATGAATGGGAAGTTCCAAGCATCTAGTAGTTGCTCAGTCCCACAAGGCTAGTTGTTTCAGCTGATCTTCTGTAGAAGTAGATTTCAATAGATGTGTTGGCAAGTAATTGCAAGCAGGTGAAGAAGAGTGAATCTTCCTTCTTCCAATGTCCTTACATAGATCTTCAGCAGAAGGTGTGGCCCAGATTAAAGGTGTGTACCACCACGCCTGGACTTGGGACTTGTTTTGTCCTAGGCTGACTTTGAATTCAGAGATCTCCTTGCCTTAGTCTTCTGGGATTGAAGGCGTGTACTATCTTGCCTGGGCTTGCGCTTTTCATAGCCACTATGCCTCAAGATCTCCATGCCAAGATCCAGGTCAGAAACTTATGTCTTCCAGCCTCAAGATCTGGGTCACAAGTAAGCCCTTCAGTTCTAGGTTGTAGTTCATTCCAGACATAGTCAAATCAACAACCAAGAATATCCATTACACCGTCTGATGGAAGCAATTGCTCTTCTGAGGTTCTCACTTCCCAGGTGACTCTAGTTGTGTCAAGTTTACAAAAACCAACCAGCTCACCCTATAAATTGTTTCTCTGTTCTACAATTGCTGACAATGGTTTAGGGGTCCATTCAGTGTGTAGCAGATACAGATCAAGGGTGAACTCCAACACTCTGATTGATTTTTATCTGTATGAAAGCTTTTATTGAAGAAGAAACAGCCATTCGTGTTTGCGTTCCTTCAATCTACTGGATATTTAAACATTAGACACTAAACACTACTACTGGGCTATGATTGGTAAGGGATTCCAAAATGTCTACAACTACTTTTGTTTTTTAAAAAGGTCCATTATTTGTAGCTCTATATCTATGTATGTGTTTGTGTCCATGTATCTGTGGTATGTCTGTGTGTGTGTGTGTCTGTGTATGTGCGCATATGAGTGCAGGTATCTTCAGAGTCTAGAAGAGGGCATCAGATCTCACAGAGCTGGAGAAACAGGAAGTTGTGAGCCACTCAGCTTGGGTGCTAGAAACCAAATGTGGGTCCTCCACAAGATTCCTATGTACTGAGCTGAACAAGGACAACAATAGACAGGCTAATATGAGTGGGGTAAGAAGCCTCAACCCTACACAAAGGACTGTATGCAGCTAAAGAATGCTGAGAGGGAGAAATAGTTGTTTGCAGAGAAGAGCACACCAATTGGCTGTCCACTGCCAAATGGTCAGCCCTGGAAGCATAATACATAGAAGCAGCATTATAAAGACCATTTATGTATTTAGGAATATAATTGTATATACATATATGTAACAAAAATCAATGAAAAGAGGCCATGAATTTGGGAGAAAAAAAAGAGACAATGAATTCGAAAGAAAGCAAGGAGGGGTAAATGGGAAGTTTGGAAGGAGAAAAGGGAAGGAGGGGAAATTATGTAATTACATTATGATCTCAAAAAGAAAGAAAAAAGGAAGAAAGGAAGGAAGGAAGGAAGGAAGGAAGGAAGGAAGGAAGAGAGAGAGAGAAAGAAAGGAAGGAAGGAAGGAAGGAAGAAAGAAAGAAAGAAAGAAAGAAAGAAAGAAAGAAAGAAAGAAAGGAAAGAAGGGAGGGAGGAAAGAGAGAACTTTTAAGAAGAGCAGTACATCCTCTTAACTACTGTGCCACTTTGCCACCAGCCCTCTTTCTTTCAAGTACACAGTGGCATCTAGTGAGACTGTATGGTTGCCATCTGGTGAACAAAGACAAGCGTCCCCCATGGTCACTGCGGGCGGCACACGACAGGTATTCACTCTGTGTCCCAAGTCATGAGCACATGCACAGAATTATGTTTCCACATTTATCTCTCGTGTGTGACAAGGGATAAAGTGACACTGTGCTTCAGAGGATTCTTTGAGAAACGGATCTGGTAACAGCTGAGACTTTAAGACTGACAGTAGAGCAGACAGTAGTCAGAGGAGACATTCAAATTAAGAAAGAAGAACCACTCATCTTCATCAGCCATCAGAGAGATGCAAAATCAATGGCACAATGAAATATCATCTCTCTGTGTCCAGTGAGAGTGGACAATTTGTAAAAGAAGACATTGGGCACAGCTGCACCTGCTTAGATTTCCTGCGTGGGGAGAGTCAGGCATGAGGGCCATGATTTGCAGATGAGCCTTGGGAATGTAGCGGGATCCTACATGAATATTTTTAAAAAGAAGCAGTGCAAGGATGCGGAGCCTGAGCTGCTAGTGGGAATGTCCGTGGGCACAGCCGCTGTGCACGGAAATGCAGTTCTTAGGGTAGTGAAGACACAGCTCTCTGGGAGGCTGCTACAGCTCTCCCAAAGGAATGCTCCTGGGTTGTCAGGGAGACATCTGGACATCAGTGCTTCCCAGATACTACTCATAACACCTAAGATATGGAATCCACCTAGATGGCCATTAGTGAATGAACAGATGCAGTAGACCGCAGCACACACATGCACACACACACACACACACACACACACACACACACATCATTTACAGAAAAGTAAGATGGAACTTCTGGGTCTTATGCCAATTGAGAGACAAGTACTAAATATAATCTGGAACATTCTTTCTCATAAGTAAATATTTTAAAGGCAAAGAGAATTAATCTACAGGACTAATCAATAGGAATTGGGGCACGGGGCAGTGAGAGACCAGATAACAGTGCAGAAGGTGCTGTTCACAGGGAATTGTATAGTTTATGACTGCCTGGAAGAGAGTTCGGTTTCCAGACAGCAAGAAAAGGTGAAGAACTGAAGCACAGTGACCCTGGTCGGTCAGGAAGTGTTTTATACACAAATTTGGACACATCACTGCACAACCTAATGTGTTCAATTATTACAGGTAAATCAAACTGTCTTAAAAAAATGTTTAGGAGACAGAGATGTTAACTAGCCAGACTTGATCTCTGTATATTCTGCATTTATTACAACTTATTACATTTTACCCCCTACACTTGTATAATCAAAATAAGTTTTTGAAAAGACTAAAGCCAAGACCATATCTCACATAAACTGGATGTTAAAAACTTAATGTCGGCAGCTCGGGACCACCTGTGTAGGTTCAACCTTCTCCCTGGGAGAAAGGTCTTGAAAATTCCTTAAGAAAGAACAGTCCTGCTAAATAGATAGGGGAGTAGGCGCACGGCGGAAGGGTGGCTCTGGGTTTTAAAATGTCTGGTGTGTCTTGACCACAGATTAAGCCACCGTTAGATGAAAATGCTCCCTTGGTCACACCGTACAGGCATCTGTCACCTTATCCTTCATATTCCTCTGCAGCAGAGGGTCTCCGTGAAAACATATTTTTTTTCCTTTTGTCCCCTCTGACTATTATGAAAAATAATCTCTGCACAAGGACAGCCAATGTGTCACACTTTCTTCCTTCTGGAATTTCATCTGTGCCAAGTAAAAAGCCTTTCAACTCAGTCGCTGATGGTGACCCAGACGGGCAGCCTTTGAACTGTGTCACACCTCATGTTAGAATCTCCCCCAGCTTAAAGCCAACATGCGGGCGAGCACACAGTATTTTCTGCTCCGTGGCAGTTTGGTAACAAAGGGGCCGTAAATAATTCCCGTGTGAAGTGTTCCAGTTTTCATCAGTAGTTTTGACTGAACAAAAAGGCGCTTTAGAAGCAAAGCCCCATTACTGTCTGCGGAACAATGCGGGCCTGCGGTAGGTCTATTTGAGACAAGATTTTACGGCTGTGTCATAAAACATATCTGAGTAAAAACACATGCTTTCTTGATCATTAAGATTTTTCCAAAAGAAGGGGCCAAACTTCACAATACAGCAGAATCTCGGGTTTGCTTTTCTTTGATTCCTGTAATGAATGACCAAACAATCACAGGAGTTGTGGGTTTTAACGTAGAAAAATTAACCATTCCTGAAACACCAGAGGCCTTTTGCTGAAGTACTCAAGTAGTCTGCCTTCCTTCTCCTGCTCTGTCTGGAGTGAAACACGGGCAGTGGACTGTACCTCTCTCAAAGATTCAGAGCAGGTTCTCACCCTGGGCGTCAGTGCTGGCTGTCCCAAGTCACTTCCTGATGACACATGAGCTAGTCTTCAAAATAATAGTGATGCAGGAAAGAACCAGGCAGGAATATAAAAATATGCTAAGAAAACATTAGCAAAATTTATTCTAAAAAATTCCTTAAGTTAAACAAATTCCTAACATTGCCAGCATCTCAGCATACAGTACGTTAACTGTAGCTGTTGGGGGAATGTTTGCTCTCTGAACTTACACATCTGACACAAGCCCTGTGACCCACCAATCCTGCTTCCTCCCATCCTGGGGAACCACTCATTTCTTCTCCACTTCTATATGTTCAATATTTCTGATTCCATTTAGTGATGGGATGATGCAGTATTTTTCCCTGATTATTCTTCTGTTTTTCTTTATTTTTCAATTTGTGTTACAAAGCAATAGGTTTCACTACCACATGCATTTTTGTAATTTGTTTTTACTATTCTAGCTCCCTTTTTCCTTCCTATTCCCCATGCCCCCTGTACTCTTTCATGCCTAGAAGTTCCCTTCCCCTTTTCATGGCCCATGTGTCCTACGACCCTCCCTCTCCCTCAAAATCCCCCATAATCCTTTTCCTAGCTTCCTTACCTACACACACACACACACACACACACACACACACACACACAACCTACACATGTGAGAGATGTGTGTAAATTAGAAGCTAGGACCCACATAAGTAACAACATGTAGCATTTGCATTTCTAAGTCTGGGTTACCTTGCTTAAAACGATCATTTCTGAATCCTTCTGTTTTCTTACACGTTTCATAATTTGATTTTTCTTTATAGAGGGGTAGAATTCCATTCTATACACGAACCCCAATTCTTTATCCATTCACTTGTTGATGAGCGAGCAGGCTGATTCAATTTTTTTTTTTTTTTTTTGGCTACTGTGAACAGAACAACAATAAAATGGGTGCACACTGTATAAAGTTTCTGCACAGCAAAGTAAAGGATTGGCAGTGCAAATACACAGCCTGCAGAATGCCAGTCTTTGCAAGCTGTATGTCAGACAGGGACTTAATAGCCTTAATATACAAAGAGTTACCAAAACTAAACATCAAAAAGAAACTGTCAATCAATAATAAGGTAAAGAACTGAAGGGTACTTTTGCTTTTATACCAACACCTCATGTTGTATATCTTAAATTTATATACATCAAAGGAAGGTGGCCATATGCAATGCACACCTAGGCTTCAGATGACTGGCCTGAGCACAGGGCACATGGCAACCACTTTCTTCAGAATATATTCCCACTACCCCATTGTGAAAAGCAGTCACTGTGTCCAGCAGCCACAGCGAGCTATGTAACGCTTCCCCATGCCACGTAGGTGGTTGACATCTGTGTCCTCCCCGCTCCTCACAGACCTGTCACCTCCTCCCATACAATGTTGGTGGCCCCTGGGCCTCAGGACTGCCTGCTGCTGTGGAGAGGCTGTGTGTTCTCCAGGTAACTTTATCTCTGAGCAGGCTCCAAGGAACCCCCGCCCTCATCTGTGTCTAGCTTTGGCAGCGGTGTTTCGGGTTCAGAATAGAACTAGGAATGAGCACAGGACTCGGTAGCTCCCTTAGGCAGAGGGTTTTTAATGCTACTTGGCTTATCCCAGGTTCTTAAGTTACATTCCTTCCCGGTGTGCTTTTCTGGCCGTGGGTGGCCTGGATAAGTCACCCCAGCTCTCCATGGCACATAGTGACCTCCACTGGAGCTGTTCTTTGCTTCACTCTTGGCTCTGGTCGAGAGGTGGAGAGCTCCCTTCAAGTAGCAAGGAACAAACAGGCTAGTTTGGGATTTCAGAGTATTAAACACATTCCAGCGTTGAAACTCAGAGTCTGTGGCCAGCTCGCATTTCACCTAAGAGACCAACCAAAGATCCTGATAACTTTTCTGGATACTCAACATACATGTGGTGTGTGTGTGTGTGTGTGTCTGTGTGTGTGTGTGTGTGTGTGTACATGCATGAACAAAGAAGAGCAATTAATAAATCACTCTTCACAATTAAGTAAATAAACTTCCCAAGTAAAAAAGGTATACACCATTATTATTAACCATTAGTAAATAAAGATATTTGGAATTACCAGTAATACATTATATACTTATGCAGCCCAACTCAAAACAAAGGGCATCCAGGACAATCACAAAATGTTACCTAACTTTGTGATCCAAACACTAGATATTAATATACACTAAGCTAGGAGTAGATGTCACACGCCTTTAAATGCTTTACAGGGCTTCACACACCAGCCAGGTAAGCTAAATGAAAACAGTGGGCCCATAGAAATCATGTGACTTCAAGCTGCAGGTAGCTGACCTTGAGTCTGACCATAAGCACAACTTTACGTCTAAACTGGGACCATGCACACAGCATCCACCAAAGAGGAGCTGCTCAGGGTCAGCTTGCTGCTAGTCATGTAGCTAAACATTCAGGAGGGATGCTTGCTGCTGGTGGCCATAATCTCTATATGAAAGAACAGAACATGCCACCTTTTTCTATTAGAAGCAAAAGCATTAGATACATTTTCAAGCATCATCTTACCCCATGTGCACTTGTTGGTTCCTAATCTTCATTGTTCTTCTGACATTGTGAACTTGCCAGCCCATTGAGGTAAAATGTTCTAAAGTGTAAGATTTTCTTGGCAGAGGGGAGCAAGTTCAATTCTTTGTGAAAGTTCAGTGTATAGGACATTCTGATTCCTGGATACACTCAGAGTCATTGTCTCCCTAACACAAACTCAGTGGTAGACACTGTATGATGTTAGTGTCTATCTTGAGTAATTTTGTACTGCTGTGATAAAAGCCACTTTGACCAAGGCAATTTAGAAGAGAAAACATTCCATTTGGAGCTTACAGTTTCAGAGGGTTGGAATCCACGATGGCACAGCAAAGGCATGGCAATCTGCAAGCAGGAGGCAGAGAATGACTGGGAATGGTCTTTTGAAACCTCAAAGCCTATCTCCTATGACACACCTCCTCTAGCAAGGTCACACCTCTTAATCCTTCCCAAGTAGTTCCAACAACTGGGACCAAGCATTCAAACATGTAGACCTATGGAGGCCATTCTCAATATAGAATTTTGCTGATCATGTGTGAGTTGAAGAACATCACCAAATGGAATTCTCACAAATTGGCCAAGTGGCCAAGTGACTGAAAGTCAGAAAGGGTGGAACAGAAAGGGCCACCTGGACCACTAGATCCTGTGTCAGCAATAGGGCCTGTGCACGGGTGTGAGATAGCCTACTTGGGTGTCTCTTTGTTCCCCTTCTCCTCTTCCATCCACCACCAGCAAAGTCTAGTACTATCCTGAGCCAATAGATGTGGAAAAAGCCCTCTAGATCAATGGTTTTCAACCTGTGGGCTGAGACCTCTTGAAGAGTTCAATGGCCCTCTCACAGAGGTCACCTAGGACCATTGGAATGTACAAATGCTGTTATGATTCATAACAGTAGCAAAATTACAGTTATAAATTAGCAATAAAAATAATTTTAAGGTTGGGAGTTACCACAACATAAAGGACTGTTTTAAAGGATCCCAGCATTAGGAAGGTTGAGAATCCCTGCTCTAGATTCATCTGTCATTCATAGAATCACATTAGGTTCTGAGCACTTAGCTTGGAGTTAAGGCTGAGAAGATGGGAGGGGGTAGTGTAAAAGCAGAAAACAATATATTGTGGGTTTTTAATTAAATGCACAATAGAAAATAGAGCAGGAAAACAATGACGAGAGGCATTTCTAGGGAGGATGAAATAGACTCCTCAATCTGGGCTGCTCCCATGCTGTCCACTCAAACAATCCATCTTCCAGAAGCCCAAGGCTAGTCACTTCATGCTCACAGTCCCCACTAACACATCTACACTAGTCAGCACATCCCATACCAATGACGTTCTCAGCATTGGATGCCTGATTGTTAAATGGTCCATCATTGCATCGCTCTCTCTCTCTTTTTTGTCAGAGAATTCAATGGTTATCCCATCCCCTCAGTGCACTGACCAATGCGGGCAGTCTCTGTGGATGTTCTAGTCACTGTAAAGTTGGACCAACCATAGTGGAAGTAAAAGGGATTGTCAGAAAACACAAGGCAGGATAACCCCAAAGTCATACGTCATCAGGGAGTACTTGCTATTTATTTTTGTAAGAATTAAATTAACAGGAAGAAATAAAGGAGGATAATTTAGAGGTCCTCAACAGCTAGACCAGGCTTTATCTGAGAAGTAGAGTCTTGGATCTGGCTGCACTGTTATCAGGGTGCAGGACCCAAGAACACAGTAACCAGAGTTTGAGACATTGCCAATTACATGCTTCAAACTGGGGTTTCATATCTAAGGGTTGGGGGAAGGGGAAGGTGTTCCATTAGAACAGAATGGGAAGTTAGCTGTGGTTCCTAGATCAGCTATTCTTGAAATTGTGGGTCTTAGTCTCTTTTTTGCAACCAGTGGGTATGTGGGGACAGCTGCTATTCTGCAGTCTCCTGGGACACTGAGCTCAACTTAGGGCCTGGGCTTTTGGGAAGGGGTGGGGTAGGTATTCATTTAATTTTAAATAAAGAAAAATGAGAGGGGCAGAAAGGAGACAACCCAGAACATCTCTCTCTCTCTCTCTCTCTCTCTCTCTCTCTCTCTCTCTCTCTCACACACACACACACACACACACACACACACTTTATTTTTCCAGCTTGGGTGTGCTGTTATACACTTGATGGACTTACCAGAAAGAAGGAAAGTCCAGAGAAGACAAACAGAGAGGAAGAGTGATTGCCAGCACATCTTGTCCAAAGTGACACATGGCCTGTGCTTCACAGCCACAGACAATCCAAATCTGGTAATGGTCACAGGGCACTGCCCAGAATAAACAGATTCTGAAAAACAAATGTTCAAACACCCCATGCATTATCATAGCTTTGTCCAACTCAAGATGGTGTTTACATGATAGATGCCACCGTCTGGCTAGATGCTGTGTGCCCTGGTGGCACTGGCTGAGTGGATGCCTGGGCTCCCAGGCCCTGGGCCTCTACCTGGCCTCTGAGCTGTGCAGCACTTCATCACACGAGAACACAGAAGGCAGGCTAGGAAATTTGCTTCCCAGCCCAAAACCAGAGCGGGAAGCTGCTTTGGTTTTCTCTTCATGGGTCTAACTTTACACATTAAAAATCTCTAAAAGCTCTGCTTACGTTCTAATCCTTCTAATACCTTTCCACTGCCTTAGAAACCAGATTTGTCCTGGGTGGTAAAACATACACACACACACACACACACACACACACACACACTACTTACCCCAGAAATGGAACTCAAGATTAGACATACATACATATATACATATATTACATATACACATATATACATATACACATACACACATATACACATATACATATACACATGTATATATATGCATGTATACATACATACATACATACATACATACATAACAAGTGTGCAAGAGTCTCCTCTCCCCCAGCAGTATAATCCCCGGGAGGGGTCCTTATGACTCTTACAATTTCTACTTTCCCAAATCTGTAAAACTGGTTTACTCCTGAGTCTCTGACTCCCTCCTGCCTGGAGGGACTGTTTCAAGTCATAAGCTACTTCCTTAGGACTGGGGAGCACAGGATTGCTAGGGTGTAACAAGCAGTGTTATAGCTGGTTTGTTCTTTCAGAATCTCTCAAGTCTCAAATCCTTCCTCAGCACCTAGCCATATATATATATATATATATATACATATATATATATATATATATATATATACTTTATATGCCTATGTACATCCATGTCACATACATGTACACACACATATACACATACAAAGCCATGACCTTTAGCTGTTTTCATTGTATCAATAACAACCATTTTAATATTATCGAGAAGTATTCTTTCATTCCTTCCCCAGCCATGTTCTTCCAGATTTCTTAGGATAGCTCTCCATTTCATCTCTTCTTTGCACTGAATTCCATCAAAGTGTAAAACACAACAGAAAGCACAGGCATGTTTCCTGATTCTTCCTGTCGTCCAGGCCAAGTCAATGCTGTTCCATGGCACCTCGTGATAGTGATCACCCAGATTGGAAGACACAATGCTATTTACATAGAGAAATCCATCTTCCTGCGGGTGACACATTTGTTACTATTTCAAAAACAGCAACTTGTAGCTATAAACATAGCTGATCAGATGTTCTAGTGGTGTTGTGTGGGCTCCTGATAATGGATCCATTAATCTTCGCGTCACTCAGACTTGAGACCCCAGCAGGTCATCTGCTGCAGTGAGAGTGGTTGACTTAATTATTTCTGAGCCACCATTGATTAAATGGGAGGTAGTATAACAGCAGGTGTCGCCCGAAGTGGCCCTGCACCATAAATAACTACTCACCCGTCCACTCGTCCAGTTCCTGAGCTCTGTCTTCCCCACGTCTCTGCAGAGAGGACAGGGTGGGGACAGAAGCCCCAGCCCTCGTCATGAGGGACTGAGGAAGAAAGGCATTTGGACTGGATGTTCAACTTCAGTCCTTGGAATTTTTAATCAAATTTTCAGTCACCCTGAATCTGCTCTGGAATTCAAGAAACTTAATAATGAGGCCATGGAAAGGAATTATGGCAGATAGCGACATGATCCTGTTGAAACAATCCTTTACATTGTAGAAAAATACCTTCTTTGAAGAAAAGACGCCCATAAGGGCCCATTGGCTCCCACCAACCTACATACTTTTGATTTCCTAATACTTCAAGCCCACGTTTGGCACTCCACCAGGAATCTGGGGTAGGAAAGTTTTGAGTTAGATACTTGCATACAATAAATTTTAGCTGACAGGCCAGGCACTTACTTTTATTACTGTGTCTCACTTTCCCAGGCACACTGAGTAAAGATGCAGGAGACTCAGGCTGTCTCATGGGACAGCATGTGTGCTCTGTGCAGAGCCTTTCTTAAAAGGGTTCAAATGGGACTGTGTGTCTAATTACATTTCCTAGAGAAAATTTACTATTTTGCAATAAATACTTACAAATTTATGTGAGACAAACTTACTAGCATCAGTACTTACCACTCCAACTGTCAATGACTGAAATATCTGTCTCAAACTGGTTTTGTGAAATGCTACACAGGTTTTTTTTTTTCTTTTATGCTGAAGAAGAGGTGAGCTAGAGATATTTTAATTAGTTCGGGGACTTAAAGAGTATCCCCCTTGGCCGGGTGGTGGGGGCGCCCGCCTGCAATCCCAGCACTTGGGAGGCAGAGTCAAGTGGATTTCTGAGTTCGAGGCCAGCCTGGTCTACAGAGTAAGTTCCAGGACAGCCAGGGATACATAGAGAAACCCTGTCTTGAAAAAAAAAAGAGTATCCCCCTTTAGGTGTGTGTACGTATTATTTTTAAATGATATTGTTGCATAAATGCATGTGTATAGTAGGTTCTCTATTCAGTGGGTAAGCAATGTTCTCACTACTGGTCATAACAGCTAACAAGACATGGGCATCACCCCGCAGTCAGGAGGAGCTGTTGTAAATCAGACAACAAGGAAGAACTACTCTGACTGCTCTCCTGAGCCAAGGTGGGATCCCCCACCCAATCCTCTCAGTTCCACACAGCTGCTTGGAGCCCCCTGGCTTGGAGAACCTTTGGAAGTGGTGAGAATGGAGGGGGATTGCGCTAGGAGTTAAAATCATAGGGTGCTCCCATCTAGTGCTCCTTGAATCATCCAATCATGGCCTATTCACAGAGCTTTGGATCTGACCTCGCCTTTGTACAAAACTCCTTCTGGTAGAGGGGCTGCCAGTCCTACCAACTTTTCCACTTGTAAGTGCAAACCAAACATCAAAAATGTACCAGCATGACCTATTCTTCCTGACAGACCAGCTCTACAGTGAAGCCTTTCTCTTTGTGGCGGGGAATGATTGGAGGCTCTGGTCTTTGCTAGGGGCCCAGCCATAAGCAACGGAACCCTTTATTACAAGTGTGGGAGGGGAGACGATCAAAATTGCAAGTATGTTCCTTATGACTGTGACTTTTGACCAATTGTAAAATCAAGAACATTTAAATCAGTCTTTATACTGTCTATTTTGAATGCCGCAGAAAACATGCGACCTTACCAAAGTCTTGGTGTCACCTTAAATGAGGAGACATCGAGCCATTCACCTAGCCTCTGTGTGCCTTTATTCTGCCAGGAAAACCCAGAGCTATGAGTGTGCTGAGCACGCGCTCTCCTGCTGAACTATGCACCCAGCTCTCTTTGCCTTAGTTTCCCCATCTGTGAAGCGGGCACGTGGCACTGCTTACCTAATCTGGCTGCAAGTGAGGCGCACTTTTCTAGTTCCCCGCAGTCTTTAAACCTATCTAGATGGTTTTCGAACACTCAGTCTGACTTCTTTTTCACCTAAGCCTAGTGAAATAATAACAATATTCAGATCTCAGGAAGCTGAGGCCAACAGAGTCACCACCCAAGAGACTAGCACTTCACCAGTGTCCTACAGTATACTACAATGCTTCCAGACTAAGCATTCTTACCCATCTTGCAGAAGACCACATAACAACAACAACAACAAAAAAAGCATAAAATTAGAAATCATCCGGCTATAGCCTTAGGGTCCTATTTTTATATGTAAAAGACTATCTGTGCTCCATGCTCCCTAAACTGATGCCCGCAACTGCGTTTTAAATACAAACCCACTGGTGTCAGAAATTCTAATATTAGCACCTATTCCTTAAAACTGAACATCGAGCTGTTCTTACAGTATCTGTCAAGAGTGTCTAGTTGCCTAGAAATGAGAACATAGTTAGTCTATGATGTTCCACTTGAGGGTAAATTGACCAGCTCATTCTTGAAAGCAAAGAAGATGGCTAAGAAGAAAGAATTGCTGTCTGGGGAGACAAGAAAAGGAGACATAAAAAGAAAAAAGAAAGGAGCCCTTGGTGGCTCTGCAGAGTCGTGGGCTTCCGGACATCTAAGCTTCTAGGAAAGCTCTGACTCTAGCGGTGTCCCTGGAGCCCAGAGGCAGCATCCACAGCCAGCAGGGCACACTAGACAGAGTCCAGGGCTTATCATCTCACAGAAGAGCCCTGGGGAATCAGATGTACACTTCCATTAGCCACAGTGAGGTTGCTACTCCTTCTGGCTGTGCTGATAAACCTGCCCCTGGGTGGAGCCTGGTCCATTCAGGATGGAGGCAAAGGACCCACTGGTTTTCTTTCTCTGGTTTTAATGAGGTGCCAAATATGCAGCTTGATTATAAGCGCTTCCATTCCAGTGATGTCAGTGTCTTAGCTGCCGAAGGACAGGCGAGGCGGCGAGGCTGGAATGAGGGGTCTGGAGCGATCCCTCCGTAGGAACGAATGCACTCAGCAGCCAGGCATGTGCAGGGCAGCGGCCTTTAGGTAATGTCTAGGAAGAGCTGGCTTCCATTCGAGCTTCTGCGGAGAGAGCAAGGCAGGGGTGCTAGAATATGGGGAGCTGTAGTCTAATAGGCACAGCATAGGTTCTATATGTATGTATGAGTTCTCTTCTGCTGTTTTCAACCAGCTTCATGGGCAAGCCATGACCACACCAGTTATTGCATTCAGTAGGCTCCAAGGATGTTTTCCCTTCTGCAAGATACACAAAGTACCAATTATTTTCTTTTTCTTTCATACAACATTTTAAAAACATTGCTTTCCACATCTTAAAACAAGCTAAACATTTTGCTGTAGAAAAAGTAAGTTTTGAAGTTACTTTTTATTTGTGTGTGTGTGTGTGTGTGTGTGTGTGTGTATGTGTGTGTTATGTGCATGCATGCAGGTGCTTGAAGTAGTCAGAAAAGGGAATCATCTCCTGGTTGTGAGCTACCAGTGATATGGGTGGAACCTAGAACCAAACTCTGGTCCTTCTGAAAATCAGCAACTGCTCTTAATTATCTCTCCAGCCCCTCAAAAGTAAATGTTACAAAAAGAATTGGTATATTATCATAGATGATTTATTATTATTATTATTATTATTATTATTATTATTATTATTTGTATACTGAGAATGCATTTAATCTAAAAACAGAACTTTTTTTGCTCTATGTCTTATTCATGATTTTAATAGTTTACCAAAGTTACCAGTTTATAAGCATGTCAAGATAAAATTTTTCAAAATATCATTGTGGTCCGGATACAGAGTACCACCCCAAATGCTTGGTTTGTGAAGGCATGATCCTCTGTGTATTCCTATTCAAAGGTCTTGGGGCTATCAAAAGGAAAGTGGTCTCTAGGAGCGTGTCCTGAGTCAGCACTTTGCCTGGACACCTCTCTGCTTCCCTCTACTTCCTGAGGGCCTTAAGGTGAGCCGCCCTTCACTCCCTCCTCACTGCACCAGAGAGCACAGAGCTGCTGATGTGACCAGCTCTGAAAGGGTGAGCCCAGAGAAAGCTCTCCTTCCTTATCATGTTCTGTCAGGTGTCTGTCGCAGTCACTAAGGATGCTAACTATACAAATATATATATACATACACACATATATGTATATTATATATATAACTATATAAATATCTAACAGTGACCTCTTATTAACATATGTAACACATTATATATATATATATATATATATATATATATATATATATATATAACAGTGACCTCTGACTATTAACAAGTAGATTATTACATCTGCTAATGTGGAACAAAGTTGTTAATAGCATAACTGTATATTTTAAGGCTAAAGCTCATTGAAAACGTTCCTAGAGAAGAATAATAGCCACCAGGGTGGTGATGTAGCTCAGAGGAGAACACTTGCCGAGCATGGGCAAGGCTCTGGGGCTAATGCCAGGACACAGAAAATGAAAAACAAGGAATGGAAAAGAGAAGGAAAGGAAAGGAAGGAAGCAGGAGAGAGGGTGGAAGGGAGAGGGAGAGAGGGAGAGAGGGAGAGAGGGAGAGAGGGAGAGAGGGAGAGAGGAAAGGGGAGGGGCGTATCCTAACATTCTAGCACTCAGAATGTCTTAGCTATGCCCATTCCTGCCCCACAGTGTACAGCTGGCCCCTGCTCAGCTCTTAGTTGATAAGAGGTGGTGCAGTTCATCTCAGACCAGGAGAGTGTAAGCACTGCTCAGCCAGCTTCTGTAAAGCTACTTCCTTCCTGGACATTTACTTCTTTAAATGTTGGAATGTCAACAAACAGCCACTGCTGGAGCAGCCAGGGATACAGACTAGATCTGCTGCATGCAGGGGCAGGGGGTGTGGTTATCTCTAGAAATATCCCAATTCTCCAGTGAAGAAAGCCATCTCCATGCAGCCTGGGATGGGAAGGTGACAGAGACACATCGTTATGTTTACAGATGTATCATTTATATAAGTACATAAACACGTAATTGTTTACATACTTAAATACATAACGTATGCATGCAGATGTGTTGTTGTGCTTACATAATCAAAGGGCTGCCTTAGCATTTCTCCTGTTCAACAGTTTCATTGATTCTCTGATACACGCAGCCATCATTACAGAGCCATATGGATCTGTTTGACCCTGAGGCAAGTTTAACAAGTCTTTAACAAGACATTGGATTTATTTACTGTATTTTTGGTGAGGAGAGTCTGACATAGGCTCTGTCCCAGTCTACTTTTTATCACTGTTATAAGGCATTGAGCAAAAGCAGCTCAGGGAGGAGAGGGTTCATTTGACTTACAGGTTCAAAAAACTGTAAGAATCCAAGGCAAAGGACTCATGGCAGGAACGGAAGGAAAGTCTGGGATGCGCTGCTCATTGGATGGCCCCCCACAACTTTCTTGGGTGCCTACTTACACAGCCCACCATCACCTGCACAGGGGTGGCGCTGCCCTCAGTCAGCTGGCCCCATGTCAATTATTAGTCAAGAAATGCCCCACATGTAGCCCATCACAGATAATCAGATGGAGGCATTTTCTCAATTGGGGTTCTTCCTAGATGATGCTAACTTGTATCAAGTCGACAGACAGACAGATCAAGACAGGGTCTTGTGTAGCTCAGGCTGGCTGCAAACTTGGTATGTAGCCGAGTATGACTCCTAATCTTCTTTCTGCCTCCTGAATGCTGGAAGCTCAGCTTCACAGTACCACTCCCGGCCTGTATCTAGTGAATATTACGTAACTCGGGATTTCTGATGAACTTCTCTTAAATGAGCTGATTTGCCCTGTCCAGGTCCAGCCTCGACACAGGATCAGAGTTCTCAACTGGAAGCAGGGATATCTGGAAGGCGAATAATAAATATACAGACTACTTTTGGGGTAGAAGCTGACAGGCAATTTTTCAAGGCTTAAAGTTTCTCTTTTTTCTCACTTTCTGTTCTCTTTTTCTCCTGCTCATCCGCTCGCAGCTTGAGGCTGCATGCACTCTGCATTCTCCTGCGCACTCGGCGTTTTTCCTGTGCACTTTTCTTGCACTCTCTTGCCCATACATACCTCTGTGTTCCCCTTTCACTCACACACACACACTCTTCACACACACACCACTTGTACTCTCTTTTTACTCACACATACACTCTTCACACACATCTCTCACACACACACAAACACACACATGCATTCTTCATTTACTCATGCACATACTCTTTACAAACACCTCACATGCTCTCTTCACTCACTCTTTAGAAGCTCTTTTCATGTTCTCTGCATTCACTCTCTCACTTGCTCTTCACGTGTTCACTACTTGCTCTCTATATGTTCTCTACATGTTCTCTATATTTTACATGCTCTCTACATTCTCTCTACATGTTCTCTATATTCTCTCTATATGCTCTCTACGTTTTTCTACATTCTCTCTACATGTTCTCTATATTCTCTCTATATGCTCTCTACGTTTTTCTACATTCTCTCTTGTCTTTTACTTGCCCCAGTCTTTTATTGATACTCCAAAAGCAGATAAAAAAGACATTGTATAATCATTGCCAAATCAAATTTAAAAGAATAACCACGTCCCACAAAGAATCAAGAATTACAATTGTTCCCCAAAATTTTAAGCTTCCCTATTTCTAGGCCTATAGCCAAAATAATAATAATTGCAAACTTATTATTATTTAATCTTTAACTTTAACTATTATATTTCAGAGCTCAGAGCTCTGACGCCAGCTACTTGTATTTTCTTGTAAAGCTCTAATGACAAATGACATGGGCAAAGCTGCCAGGCAGTGGCCAGAAAGAATCAAGTTAACCTTTAACTCCGTAGTTCCCCTAGCTTTCTGCTTCTACATATTGCACACAGTGACTCTCCTAAGAGTCTCAGTGTTTTGACTTAGTTTTACTAATATACATTTTTATATATTCTATACTTGCTTATCTAGGAACCACTCTCAAATGTTGTGCAAAACTTATTTTATAATTTTAATAATTTTTTGGGTCCCAATGTTGACTGTAATTCATTTTCTAATAATTTCATCAAACTTCCTTTGCAAGTCAAGCATTAATCTGGAACTACCATTGTGCAGTTACTGCATTGTTTCTAAGCTGAGGACACACAGCATGCACCTGGGCCATTAGGACTGTGCTGTGCTGTACTGTGCCACATGTCTCAATTTTTAATTGTTTAAGAATCATTACATCAGGGAACATATAGTTTCACAGAATTCGCCAGATCAGAAGGAGAAAGAAGTAAGAAAGTCAGATATAATAGAATAATCATGCACACCAAGGCCAACTGAAAAAAGTCATGCACGAATGAAATCTATTTGTTCCTGTTGTCCAGGGCTAAGGTTAAGAGAAATGGGAATAACTGTTGTTACAAAAAGTTGCCGGGGGCTACTAAAATGTCTCCATCCAGGCCTACTACAGACAGTCCCTTATTTTAGATGGCGGGTCCCCTAGAGGGATGTGTATCCTACTTCTCAGGGACATCATCTTTTTCTACAAGGAGCTGTCTCCATCCCAATCTACTGTAGACAGTCCCTGTCATTGTTTGCTGTCTCCAGCATTACCCTTGAGAGAGAGAGAGAGAGTGGAATTCAAGAACATGACCCTGAGATCAGCTGGCCTCAGTTCATGGCTCCATTTCTTGGTGCTTTGTACTGTAAAGTGATTGCCCATCCTGCACTAGTGTCAGTTTATGAAACCTGTTGAACGTATTCTGATGAGTGACATGAGCATGAGGGAAGTCAATACATGGCAAGTGTTAGAGGCAGAGAGAGCTAACAAGTAGTGTCTTGTTACTGTCAGGACTGGGTACATCTGTCACAACGTCACCGATGCCATTTCATGGTTATCGGAGTCATCCTGCCAATGCTTTTGATTAAATTCCATTGTTTCCATATCTGCGTCTTTGTCCTGTAGAGCAGTTCAGCTGGCACTGTCACCACCCATGTTTTAAAGCTGTTGCTTCTTACCCACAGTTTGGAGTAAGTCTAAGGAACTGATTCTATAGCATCATATTGCAGTCAGCTCTCCACCAGAGAGGGTAAACCAAAAAATGGATTATTTTAGGGCATGCACTGTTCTAAAGAATCCTAATTGGTTAACCTTTGGTAAGCAACACATCACTATGAGAAAACGTGACAAAGCAAACTCACTCATTCACCTCAAAGCCAGGAAGAAAGAGAGAAAGAGAGAGAGAGAGAGAGAGAGAGAGAGAGAGAGAGAGAGAGCTTTTGACATATACATCGAAAGAAATCAGCAAGCATGCTATGCTACCAACTGTTTTGCAATGGATAGTTCTACACATTACTGAAAGGAACCAAGTGAGGGTACCTGCCTATAACCCCAGCACTTGGTATTTGAAGGTAAGATCATTGGAGTTCAAGGTCAGGCTGAGCTATCCAGGGAGTGTGAAGCTGGCCTGGAATACATGAGACCCTGTCTGTCTCAACACTCTTCTCCACTTCTGCCTCCTAACCCATTACAAAGAGTAACTTGCTCACCATTGTGCAAGGCTTACTTGGAAGATTTATTTAACAAGGTCGGAAATAGTTTAGGAGCAAAACTTAGTAAAAGTATCACAGCCATTATGCTCCAAAACCAGCTCATTTATTATCTAAGATAAATAACCTAGATGGTTTGTCTGAGCACAAAAATTCCACATAAGCATGTGCATGTGTATGTATGTGTGCATGTGTATGCATTCATATGTGTGTGAGTAGGTTGCGGATATGTATGTGCATGCACATATATGTGTGTACACGTGTACTATATGTATTAGAAACAATATTTCTTATAAAGAGAGTAGAATAGCAATACTTTTTTCAACATTACAAGGAGATTCCAGAAAATTTCTGAAACTTGTTGCAGAATTTTTGAAGTACTAAACTGGACTCATTAATTCATTTAAATACTGGGTGACTGACCCCAATTCTTGTACAAAGCCAGGAATGTGCTAGCACCCCATCTAAAGGAAAGTTACATCTCTTGACATTCTTACCCAGATCAACACAAAATGCAAAGATCTCACTTGAGTGAGAACTCCTCCTTATTAATATGAAAGTATTGGAGAATTTCATGTTTGCAAATTTTCCCAAAGTTTCCAGGCTTTTGACACTCCAGCAGTCCCAAAAAAAGTTAAGACAAAGTAAAACAGGGTTTTCTCCCACCTGACATACTGAGGTGAAGTGGGGGTGACATTTGTTTTATTAGTTATTGATCTGACAAGATATAATAAAAGGAGAAGTTCATAAACATGTGTAATAGAAATAGTGACTGAGAGCCACATCCTGGAGAAACACTTCTTATATTATCAGAATGGATTAGATCTGCCTACATTACAATAATAACAGTTGTCTCTGGATTCTCAATACCTCCATAGCATGAGTGCCCCACCCTGGCTGTCTCATAGAACAACCCAGTAGTTGCTCAGTCCACCAGGCTTGGTGAGTAGACAGTCCCTATCTGGTAAGGAAAACCTGGAAGGTTGCTGGCGAGCCCCTGACCATAGGTCACAAAGGAAGCCTGGGGTTGCTGGAATGGGCAGCAACAATAGGGTAAATAACCCACCAGCAAAGCAAAGGCAGACCTGTCAGTGGTGAAGGCCAAGGAGAAAAGGAGAATAATCTTCCTTTGGCCATGGCCTCTCTTATCTAGGCTGCTACCTAAAGATGCCACATTCAAGGTGGGTTTCCCTGCATTGCTTAAGGTAATTAATAAAGCTCTTCAGGTGAGGATCCCTGCTTAGATGATTCTAATTTGTAGAAAGTTGACATCAAACCAACTATTACAGAGTGGCTAATAACCTACCACCATGGTGTGGAGAAACATTCCTAATGAACAATTTAATTATGATTTTCCTTATTTCCTATGTGTGTGATTTTAGAATGTATGTACAAAAAATAAAAAAGGAAGAATTATCTTTTGGTTTCATACGATGATGTGTAGCATCCTGTAAGATAATAGTAAGGTGAACTATTTGCTCACACCTGAAGCCTGCTCATGTGTCCCAAGATTGTGATGAAGGTGGTAAGGAGGGTGAGCAATGATGTTAGAATACCTCTTAAGAAAAGCATTAGAGCTCCAAGTTCTCTAAAAGAGTAAGGAAGGAGGAGGACAAGAAGGAGGGGGAGAGGAGGAGGAACAGGAGAAGGAACAGGAGGAGGAGGGGGAAACCAGAGAAGGCAGATATTTGGATGTATAAAAATATGACAGGTTCTGATTACTGTGAGAATTCTACAGGCAATTGCTATATGCTGTTTCTGTCTCTCTGTGATCACTGTTCAAGAAAGAACTTGTCAACTGGGAATGATGGAAGCTGTCTTCTTGACTTTCAGCCACTGTTACCTACAGCTCTCCTCTATGTAAGAAGGAAATAGGAGGGATGAATGGTTTTATGTTTCAGGCCTTCGTGAACTAAGATGTAATCAAGTGTGCTGGAGTAGAACAGTTAACTCCCCTAGCTGTGCCAGGTACGATATTGTAGCCCAGGAAATGCCTGGCATTGGATGATCTCCTTAGGGACCCTGCTGTTCACCTCTCACAAAGGTCTGGATGCAAGCAAGATAGGGGGGAACTCAGAAAATTCCCATTCTGTTTCCCTTTCTCCACTAGCTCCTGGAAGTCTATTCAATGGGACTTGTAAACATTCTTTCCATGATATAACTTAGTGGGCATTCATCACAAAACAGGGGTTTGTTCCACTTCATCTCCTAACTTCAGGAAATTGGGGGAGGGGTAGCTGGGAATTGATATCTACCTCACAGAAAGAGGTCTTAGTACACCTGGTCATGTGTCCTGGAATATCTTAACTTAGACTCAGCTCTTCTAGCAGAACTCTAGCAAAGGTATTCACCTCTTTCACCTGTGCTGATTCTCAGTTTTGAGACTCCACCTGGAGTGGGTAGCATGCCATGAGGCCTGCTGGATGCATGCCCCAGCAGTATCACAGAATGCTTCTACCTAGGACATAGTGTCAGATGAACAGGTGAAAGAATGCTTTATGTTGCAAAGTCCAAACCAGTCATGCCCCAAAACTGGATTAATAAGAGATACTACCAGTTGTAAGTCATCATACCACAAAGAGACTCACTCAACTATGTTCATAACAACTTTATTAGCAATAGCCAAAAACTAGAGACAATCCAGATGTCTCTCAAGAATGCATAAAGAAAATGTGGTTCCTTTACACAATAGAATACTACTCAACTATTAAAAACAAGTATATCATGGAATTTGCAGGCAAATGGATAGAACTAGAAAATATCATTCTGATTAAAGTAACCTAGACCCAAAAAGACATGCATAATATGTATTCACTCATAAGTGGTTATTAACCATAAAGTACAGGATAACCATGCTATAACCCAGAGACCCAAAAAAAATCAAATAACAAGGAGCCCCCAAGAGAGGATTCTTGAATTTCATTCTGAAGGGGAAATAAAATAGACATCAAATGTGGATAGAGTGAGAGAACTGGGTGGGAGATGGAATGGGGAAGGGAATGAGGGGCATGTCAGGAGTAGAGAAAGTTGGTGGTGGGGGAGGCAGAGAGAGTAAACAGAAATTGGCAATGGACGGTATCTCTAGGATGTGCCAGAGACATGGGATGGGGGAAGCTACAGGGACTCTATGAGGGTGACTCTAGTTAAAACTTATACAGAGCCTGAAGTGGCCACCTCCTGTAGCCAGGAGGAGAGAGAAGAATAGTAACCCACCCATAAAACCTTTGACCCAAAATTTGTCCTGCCTACAAGAAGTGCAGGGGCAAATATGGAGCAGAGATTAAGGGAACAGCCAACAAATGACTGCCCCAACTTGAGACACATCCCAGGGATAAGAACCAATCCCCAACACTATTAATGATACTCTGTTATGCTTATATATAGAAGCCTAGCATAACTGTCCTCTGAGAGGCTCCACCCAGCAGCTGATTAAAACAGAGGCAGAGACCCACAGCCAAATATTAGATGGGGCTCTCAGAGTCTTGTGGAAGAGTTGGAAGGAGGCACGAGGAACCCTGAGGGGATAGGAACTCCATGTGAAGACCAACAGAATCAACTAACCTGGACCTTTCGGGGCACCCAGAGAGTGAACTACCAACCAAAGAGCATGCATGAACTGAACCTAGGCCCCCACACACATATGTATCAAATATTCAGCTTGGTCTTCATGAAGGTCCCCCAAGAACTGGGATGGACACTGTCCCTGATTCTGTTGCCTGCCTGTGGATCCTGTTTCCCTAACTGGGCTGCCTTGTCTGGTCTCAGTGGGAGAGGATGCACCTAGTTTGGTACCCTGAGGTGCCTCCACCCTCTCAGAGAAGAGGAGTGGTGGGGGAGTGGCTATGGAAGGGAGAGACTTGTATGGGGGTTATGATTGGGTTGTAAAGTGAGTGAGTAAATAAATAAATAAATAAATAAATAAATAAGAAATAAAGAAATACTATAGGAGAAGGAGAAGGCACTTCCAGTTGCAAGTCTTCACTGAATACTGAACAGAGAAGACCCTCATGACTGGTATGTCCTATTGGCCACAGAATGCTGCTACAGGAATTCCATCGTTTTGGTGCTGATGCTCTGTTCCACACGACTATGCTTTAGGAGAGCAAGTATTAGTTATTTCCATTTTCTCAGAAATTCCCTTTTATGGGGTCCTCAATAATGTTTTGAAATGGTGTAAGATACACTTCTGTGAGTTTCTCTTTCAGGAAATGGGTAACTCTTTGGGGAACTTCAGAGGTGTCCCTGGGAGTATCCTTCCCTTACTTTCTGACCTTTCCCTTTTGAAATCTCGTAAATTCCCAATATATTGCAACTGTTTTTCTGAACCAATTCCACAACTCACTTGGAACTACTTTTTTAAAAAAATGGTTTCTTACTCGAGGACGGTGACAATCCACAGGGAGGAACATAAGAAACAGGGCATCCTGGAGAGGCATCTTCCCTTACAGGAGGCCTCCAGCTTCCTCATGCCCTGCCCTTGGCCCTTCCTGTAACCCCAGAGGCCCTATCCAACCTCAGACTCAAAATCCAGCCCTCCATTTTCATGAAGGTTCATTCTTAGGGAAGAGAGGGAATTATCTCCCTGCCTCTATCCAAAGCCCATTGGAAGGCAGCAGCTAGCTTCATATCGTTACTATGAGAGAAAATATGCACCATGAGTGGCTACTAGAAAGGAGATATATGTGTGTGTATGTGTGTGTGTGTATGTGTGTGTGTATGTATATGTATGTATGTATGTATGTATGTATGTATAGGTGGTTCTGATGCTAAAATTTTGTTTCCCAATTGGTTCTTGATCTGTCAGTAAAGAAGCCATGGGCCAATTGCTGGGCAGAAGGAATAGGTGGGACTTCCGAGTCTTTGGAGGCAAAAAACGGATGCATGGAGAGGAGAGACAGAGTTCACCATGCTTTGGAGAGGGAAAAGCCAAGCATTCATGTGAGATCTCAGGGGGGAAGCAGTGGCCTGTGGCCTCTCCTAAAGGCAGGTGCTTGGAGATGTTTAGCTGAGACTAAAAGTATCTGAGCCACTAAATTGAGGGCAGGTGGAGAGGTGCAGAGCTAAGAATATTGGTAAGGGCAATAAGTAACACCCAACAATTGTGTCAGAAGGCAAGCTAAAAATGAGCAATGTGTGTGTGTGTGTGTGTGTGTGTGTGTGTGTGTGTGTCTTTTATCTATGGATTCAAGGAAAGCTGGGGGGTGGGCTGGTAGCACAACCTGTTTCAGGAGCCTAGGTGGGGTAGCAAAAGCTATGTGCAACAGATTTATTGTGTTGATTGGAGGAAGAACATAAAGAATGGGAAACTTGTTCCAGAGAGGAAGTTGCCAGCAAATGGAGGTGACTCTGATCGAACATGTTAGTAGTGGACAGGATAGGGGGTGCCTGATCACACGGTGTGGCATTGACTGTGGACATGTCTTTCTGCAGTCTGACTTGCTTATGAAGTATTTCTTCCATGGTGGCAGAGTGGTTTGTATGTGAACAAAAAGCACTGGTGCCCAGCCACGAGCATCCGTCAAGATCCCAGAAGGCACGAAGTGTTTTGTTTGCTCCATGAACACCTGGATTTGGAAAAAGGCAAACATAAAATCAGTGTTTTTCATGTGGTTAGCACTGCTGACAATTCATGGTTGAGCACACTCAGTGTGTCATGGGGTGAGCGGTATATCTGTCACCCCAGGAGACTTGCTGGATCTCCTGCTGTGGTGATCATTACCCAGCAGTGCTGCAGTCTTAGAGGGGGGCTGACTGTGTGTGCTTACTGTGTGGGCTTACTGTGTGGGCTTACTGTGTGGGCTGACTGTGTGAGCTGACTATGTGGGCTGACTGCAACAGAAGTAGTTACAGGGGGGGAAGCAAATGCATCACTCCTTAGGTTAAGTCCTGTTCCAGCATTGAATCCTACTGGGTCTCTTATGTGTTTTTCTCTTTATGTGCTCTCCCCACCTCTGGGGGGAAGGAGGGATTTGTGTTGTGTTATGTATAGTGTGTATGTTTGAGGCAGGTATTTGGTGTGTGTGTTTCTGTATGAGTGTGTAGTGTTTTATGTGTGTAGTATGTTGTGTGTGTATGGTGTGTGTATTATGTATGTGTATTGTGTGTACTGTGTGTGTTTATGTATGAGTATGAGGTGAGGCACCAGTGTGTGTTTTGTTGTGTGTGTTTGTTGTACGTGTGTTTGTGTATGAGTGTTGTTGGGGAGAATGGTATGTGTATGGTGTCTGTACCTGCATCATATGCAGTTACTGGACACCCTACTCAATCCCTACCCACCTCTTCCCTCAGGACAAGGTTTCTCACTGAACCTGGAGCTAGGCTGCTGACTGGGCAGTTGTCTTACATCTTTCCCACCCCACACTGTGCTTACATCCATGTGTGAGGGTTTTTCAGCTTAGGCTTGGACCTATTCACCTTGCAGTATGCAAATGTAGCAAAAGTGTTCACTATGTTTACATCACACCTTGGTTAGTCAAGAAGGCAAAGACTGATTCTCATAATCACCCTGACGAATGGGCTTAGATGTGTTTGCTGACTTCCTACATGTGTATAAACTAACCATGAGGCTGAGGTGGCCCTAGGAGAGCTGTAGGTCAGTGTCCTGTGCAGGAGGGCCCTCCTGCTTGTCACTTTGAGGAGTTTTATGACACCTCATTTTAGAAGCTTGTTTTTGTGGAATTATAATAACCTAGCAATGTGATCACTGTAAATTTTTGCAAGTTTCTAGCATTTATCTTTCATATGGTAAGTTTATAGATGTCAACCCAGTGCAAGCCCTTTGTCCATACAGGAAAGAATGGCCTGGTTGCACACTATCATGTACCATGGCAGAAGTCACTGATATCACACCGTTCTACTAGGACATTTCTTCTGAATCAATTTCAAATAGACGTAAGGTGTCTCTGAAAAGAACCGATTGATTAATGGAGCCAGTATGGCTCCAAGCTGGTCTTTTGGGTTGTCAATTAGCTCCTTGTGAAGGACTATTACAGCTCATCAGAAATATCTGAGAGCATGTGGTTAAGGTTCAAGTTATTAGGAGACCAGAGGTTGGAGTTATCAATGTGAGGGAAGTTAGGATACCTGGTTGCTATGTGAAAAGAGAATGTGCTTTGGGGAGTGTTTGAAAGCCAGCTATTGCGGAGGTAAGGTAGAGGTTAGGGTGGAGTGAACTACCACACCAATAGGCTGTGGCAATGCTTAGGAGAATGCTGCGTGTTCTCACATGTGCACACTGTATCTCAGATCTTCTCTCCAGAACGTACTTCTCACCTTCTCATCACTGAACAGCCATCATCCAGATACAAGATGCCACCACTGTTGCTCAGGCTTTGGTGAGAACCTGGAAACCTCAAGTGGTACTTCTGTTTTAAAAAAAAAAAAATGGTTTGGAGCCACAAATACCTGAGCTGTTTGGAGTCTTTAAAAATGGATCCCTGGATCAGGTAGCACTCTTGGGCTTAGATCAAAGGCAGGCTAGACCACTCTTCCGCCATGTTGACTACTGAAAAAGGAGGAAGTGTTCCTCATGGTGAGCCGTTCTAAACATGGGTAGCATTCAGCCCTGCTTACAAATACCAGTGTTAGAGAGGATGGCTCTGTTACAAGGGAAAGAATTTCACATTGGAGTTCGGGAATGCCTTTTCATTTGCTGTGAATCTGTGGGTTGTTTAGACACTAAGCCTCACAAGCACTAACATGTCACACTGCAAAAGAAGTGCACAAGAAGCCTTCATCTCCCCCCACCCACTGTCCATTTTCAAAACATCATTATGTGCTGTTGAAGGCTGTGGCTCCTTTGCCATCTCTGCATGTACCAGGGATAAGATCATTTAAAACATTCTTTTTTTTTTTTTTTTTTTTTTTTAGTTTGTATTTATCAGAACCATGGAAAAATTACATTCTTATTAGCTTTAGTTGGAAATATTGGAAGGGGTATTGTAATTCATTCCAGGTAATATCTTTCTTTGTGTTTGGCTATTACTCAGGCCGATCTAAAGAAATACTTGAGTGTGAATTATGTCAAAATCAAAGTCGTCTCTTGAAAATTTGAAATGCATTACACACCTGAGGTGCTGACAGCGGAGCTCATGCCAGGCATTTGATCCACTAATAGCCATTTTCCAAGCACTCCAGAGCCTCAGATCTGGGTTTCTTCCATTCTTGCATAAGCCAATTTTCAAATAAGGGCTGGGGAAACAGTTCAGGGATCATAAATCACACTGATGGCTGGGGAAAAAGTGTTCTTTCCCTTCTTCAGATGTGGTTCCACGCATTTTTACACATCTCTCGGCTAAATCAGAAATCCAGATGCATGATTTGGGTGCTTGCGTATGTCGTGTCTATTTGTGGCTATTCCATGGAAGAACAGAGAGAGGGTTGCGAGACCGAACCGGGCTGCGTTGGCGTAATAAAGTGTGCTGAATACAGTAGAAAGCGCTGGGCGAAAACACTCTTAAAAGTGAAGGTGGTTTCCACTCCATGTGTGCAGTCAAAACAGACTAATTAATTCAGCCAAAATATAGCTACAAGGAGTCACTCTCACAGCATTGGCGGCCCAACAGCCTATGTGCTCATAGACAGCTTCAGTGTCTCCAGAGGCCCAAGCTCTCTGGTAAGACCATGGACCATCTTTTTCCTTAAATTTTTACCTTTTAAATGTATAAGGTGTTATTTTTGTAATCACAAAATTTATGCCTAAGGCCAAGGGACATAGCTCTGTGTAGCAGAGTACTTGCTTGGCATATACCAGGCCTGGAGTTTCCGTCCTAGGATTGAAAAATAAAACCCAAACAGTACATTGGCTGTATAAGATACTATATTGTATTTATTATATTATACTGTAATGTTATACTCATCATATTATAAAATTCAATTCCCTTCCCTGGTTGCTCATGCTACCATCTTCCTCCCCCCCCCACCCCTGCCGCCCCCAGTTTTCCCTCTAAGTTGATTTCCAGGTAGGAGGAGCTCTTCCTGGGATGGGCGTGTTAACTGTCCTTCTGTGTACAAGTCATTTGTCTTCACAGCAGATCTGCAAGGGCCTCAGCTGTGGGGATGACTGGACAGGGCTGAGTGCCTCTCTGAGAAGTGCAGCATCAACACAGCATAGGCACAAAGTGCCCACCAAGCTTTCTGTACTTACATATCCTATTCTTCCTTCTCATGACCCATGCCACCGTACCAATATGAAAGGACCCACACAGGTCCCTGTGTTAAGTGGTTGCTTCTTAGTGGCTCCATTTTGCAAAGTTTTGGAAACGTTGGGAGGCAGGGCCTATTTGTTCATTGGTAGCATGTCTCCGTATGTTGCAAATACTCCTCCAAGTGGTCTTTTCTCCCACAAGGGAGTCAGCCACCCTCCTCGAGCACACACTCCTCTCACCACGATGCTGTACCCAAGCAAAGGGTCACACGGTCATGGAACTCTGTGAAACTGTGAGTCTAAATAAATACCCTATGGAGTTGTTTCTGACAGTTTTTATGTTTTGTTTTATTCCTTGTCACAGAAAGAAAAGAAATTTGCTTCCTTTATTTGTCTTTTTAAAGAATAAAAGGAAATATATGCAAAATCCGAGTCCAAATCTCAAACCCTTCAGTTTTGCTTCCCAGCATACTTGTCAGGATGTCCAGCCTGCTCCTCTGACCTTCATCTTGTATTCAGGAAACACCTTTCTTATGGAATGATATTTCTGGTCACTACTTCCAAATCCCAGATCCATCTCCCACATCTACAATGTGAGGAAAAAGGCAGTGTTTTGTGACTATTTTTCGTAGTTGACCTCTTATCCTTTCAATGAAATAAATCTCCCTTATTGAGACCAGTTTCAAATTTTTGAAGTTATAATTTTATTATTCCATATTATTTCTAGTTTTGCTTGTAAATTCATATTACATATACTTTTATATATTCATATGCATATACAATTTTAAAACAATAATTGTTTTTTTTAAAATCTTGTGTTTTAGAAATGAATTGCCAGATAGTTGAGCCTTCTCTATAAGAGGGTGTTTCATATACCCTACTCTAAATTCAATCTGGTAGGAACCCTACTTGTCATATTTTTGCCATATATAAAGTTTGATGATTTATTGCATCTCCCATACATACTGCTACAATCATTCCCTACTCATACATAAGTCAAATAGCTTCCCAAACGGGTAGTACTATTCTTACTGATTGTCTTATGTTTCTATTTCTGTGATAAAACATCAATGCCAAAAGTAACTTGGGGAGTAAGATTTTGTTTCAGCATATAACTCTCAGGTCCACACTTCATCACTGAGAGCAGGCAGGGCAAGACCTCTGGGGACATGAACTGAAATGGAGGCCATGGGCAAGTGATACTTACTGGATTGTTCCTCTGACTTCTTCAGTCTGAGTTTTTATACACCCCAGGACCACCTATCCAGGGTAACACTGCCATAGCCCTCGTACGTCAATCATCAATACCGAAAATGTGCCACAGGATTGCCCACAGGCCAATCTGGTGGAGGCATTTTCTCAACTGAGCTACCCTCCGCAAAGATGACTCTAGCTTGTGTCAAGTTAACATCGAACTAGCCAGCACACTGACTGTGTCTTTACCTTCTTTGTTCAGTAATTTGGTGACCAGAGTTGAACTCTAAAAGAATGACAGACAGGGACTAAACCCTGCTCAAAGCTACTCCGTGCCACCCCATAGCCTTCAAAATAAAACCCAAAGACTTTGCAGCTTATGTGACATGATCCCTCTTCAGCCCTCTGACCTGATGTCATTTCCCTCCACTTACTAATCCCACAATCATCACTAGCGTGTCCTGGCCCACTCATAACTTGTAGTCTTTGAACTGACTGAACCACTCCCAGAGATAGCCTTTCCCTCCACATGCAGACAACTAGCCCCTCCACTCTGTTAAAGGCTTCCCCAGTGTTGCCTTCCCTGTGCACCCTTCCCCAACCCATCCACTGAAGGATGCATCCCATTCCTCGCTCTAACCTTCACAGCCCTTCTCCTCTTTCTGAAATGTTGTCTCCTTTCCCACAATATATCAAAGCATAGCAAGTATTATGTACTGGTGGCCATTGTTAACTAACTCCCAGCCATGCTGGCATGGAAGCCTCAGGGCATCTCCTCTATTCATTCATAGATATTACCTCAAACACACATGGTACATGACAAATGCTGAATAAATATTCTTCGCTATAAATTAACACAAGCTCAACACTTTTGAACACTTGCTCTGCTTCAACACAGTGGCCCATGTGCATTGCCCAACCCTAAATCTGTTTTCCTCCCTCACCTGCCCTAAACCTTTGCCCTCCAGCAATGAACAGACACTGATTTTTACCATCCTCATAATTAATATATTTAACAAGTGCCTCTTTAGGTGTAGAATAACATTCTAGGCATTAGACTTAAATGGTTTAAAACAAATTTCTTCTTAAATCCCAATTTTTTTTTTAGTTAAGACCAGGCTGGGTAGCAAAATATGTGTTTAAAGGGGCAAGGAAAAAAATGCTGTTTTAGATTAAATTTCACATCACTGAGGCTGGTGAGAAGACTTAGTAGGTAGAGGCTCTGGCATCTAGGCATGATGACCAGAATCAAACCCCCAGATATTACATGGTGGTAGGGGAGAGCTGACTGCCAAATGCCAAGGGTTACCCTGTGTCTCAGTTTGCTTTTGACTGCTATGATAAACACCACGACCAAAAGCAACACAGGAGAGCAAAGGTTTATTTTTTTTTTCTGAATTAGAGGTCCTGATCACAGTCCATTAGTGAGAGAAAAAGCAGGAACTCAATGAAAGAATCCAAGGCAAAGGAAGGGACCTGGGTGGGAGAGGGGACAGGGAAGGGAAGGAGGAAACATGATCAGGTATTGGGGGTCAGGAGGGGAGGAATGGGACAGAAGCCCTAAAGGCCAGCAGAAAGAATGGAAACAGGCAACCTCGGGAGATAAAAGGTGGAGGGACCCTCTAGAATGTACTGAAGACCTTGGAGGTGAGAGACTCTCAGGCCTCAAAGGGAGGGATCTTGGATGAAGTGCTCTACAGTGGGGAGGAGGAACTTGTAGAGTCCACCTCCAGTGGAGGAACAGGACATCCAGTGGAGGAATGGGGTTGCCATATGGGTTAAAAGCTCTGACCTAGAATTGCTCCAGGGGATCTGATGTGGAGGGCTGCCTTGGATAGTGGACAGTGAGGATGCTGGGAGGAAGCTGAAGTTGATGGTGACAGCTTGCTGAAGCTAACAGTGGCATGGAAGTCCAGCTTCAATATCAGCTAGAGGAATTTCAGAATGGTTAGGCAACACACTGAGCATGTCACTCCCACAGTACTGTGGGCTCCAGTAGGAGAAACAATTGCTCTCCTATTAAGGCCTACCCAGTATTCTTTTATTCTATACAGAGTATTTAGCTACATCTTTATATTAAAAAGATTTTATAATATTAAAGTAGTGAAAACAACATCATAAATAAATATCAAATACTAATGGATACTCAGGGCTGGTAAAATGAACATCAATTTTGTTACAACTGTTGCTTTGCAGACACAGTCTCCAAAAGACATTAATTTAAACATTGTTGATTAGAAAATATTGAATGCCAAATGTCTAAAATTTATACAAATGTTTACACACAATTTTTCAGAAGTATTATTACCTTCCCATAGTTGCTGTCAGACAAGAAATGAAATAAACAAGGTTTGCTTTTAGTAGATGGTTATAGCAACATTTAAACAATAGAACCAAAGGAGAACAGTTTTTCCCATTCTCAAGTGAGAAATATGTCTTATAGGACTCCATATCATAGAGAAAGAAAAAAGGATATTGGTATAATTCAAAAACATTTATCATATATATTCTCTTGTATTTAATTGTGGGAAGTGAACCAGAGGATTTAGCTATCTGGCATATAGGATCATACACTCCAAATGTATTTGCAAAACATGACATTGTTGAAGGAAGAGAAATGAGATGAGTAGCAATCCATGAATGATCTTTCCATGGAGATGTGTATTGGCTGATAGAACACGTCCCAGAAGACTATTTCAAATAAGATCTTATACCATTCATTTCAATTTTGTTTGGATAAATAGTAAGGATTTGTCTATGTTTTGGTGTCTCTCTTTGGCTATTTCTGAGTTAGGAAGAATTGCCTGATTTGATTTTTAAATCTGCAGTACAGTGTTCCATCTTTAAAAAAAGAAGATGAAGAAGAAGAAGAAGAAGAAGAAGAAGAAGAAGAAGAAGAAGAAGAGGAGGAGGAGGAGGAGGAGGAGGAGGAGGAGGAGGAGGAGGAGGAGGAGGAGGAAGAGGAGGAGGAGGAAGAGGAGGAGGAGGAAGAGGAAGAGGAGGAGGAGGAGGAGGAGGAGGAGGAAGAAGAAGAAGAAGAAGAAGAAGAAGAAGAAGAAGAAGAAGAAGACAAAATGAAGGCAAAGAAGAAGAAAGGAAGGGAAAGGAAGGGAAAGGAAAGGAAAGGAAAGGAAAGGAAAGGAAAGGAAAGGAAAGGAAAGGAAAGGAAAGGAAAGGAAAGGAAAGGAAAGGAAAGGAAAGGAAAGGAAAGGAAAGGAAAGGAAAGGAAAGGAAAGAAGAAAAAAGAAAACAAAAGCATATCCTCTCTAAACCTTGGTGTGAATTTCCCATTAATTTCCACACAGGGTCTGGCTTGTTTTATATGTGAACAGTTGGTTATACATAGGCTTTCCATTAGAATATGGTGTGTGTTTTACAAAGATTTAGGAAGCAGGTAGCCTAGCCCATCAAATGACTAGAATGACACTCAACCATAAAGGAAGCAAGCGTGGGCCGGGCGTGGTGGCGCACGCCTGTAATCCCAGCACTTGGGAGGCAGAGGCAGGCAGATTTCTGAGTTCGAGGCCAGCCTGGTCTACAGAGTGAGTTCCAGGACAACCAGGACTACACAGAGAAACCCTGTCTCGAAAAAAACCAAAAAAAAAAAAAAAGGAAGCAAGCGTGTTTGTTATTCTAATGATTTGTTCTGGGAATAATGTGTGCTTGGGCCTCTATTTTTTTTTCTCTAAGGCAGACCTTTACATGGGACCTCTGTGCACCACAGCCAGGTAGTGAATCCTGCAGCTTGGGAGATGAAACTTATTAAGCCAGTCCTGATGCTTGCAAACTGAGTGCCCTGTTAACCCTTTCGAGACCCACTGATGTGCCCAATACTTGCTCTCTCTCAAATTCTTTGTTCTGCTTTCTTTCCCCATTATTCCACAGTTTTCTTGGTCACCTTCACCAAGAGAAGCCTAGACTCCCGGCAGGCTTCAGCAGAAGTCAACCTCCTGGCAGACCAAGATCACCCTCAGTGAAGACAGTGACACTCACCCCTTTCATTCAAATAATACCAGTCATAATGACCTGTCTGCTTTGCCCCACTATGTAGAAGCTTGTGGCATTAACATAATATCTCCTTATTTCTGTAAGTTGTTTGATTTGAGAAACAATGAGCTATAATAAACGTGAATTTAATCATTCAAAGTTTTCGGGAAATCAGTGGTGATGCCAAGAAAGGTCCCTTTCCTTAAGTGACAGCTGGAGTAGGAACAGACAAAAAAAGCAACAGGAAGAAATGGGGGGGGCAACATCCAACACTCTATGGGATTTGGAAACTTTGCTAGAACAGTAACTGAAAGCAAAGCATGAGGTCCAGATGTACTTAGCTTTGTAGCAAAACTTGGTGACCATCAGTAAAGCTGAGTACTTCATACCCTGTGGATTTTGTGATGAAGAATTACACATTAATGATTATAGACTCTCCATATAAATTGCATTTAAAGCATTTATAATTCATTTAACATCCTTTTTTATGAGAAGGTAGCTCCTGTGCATTAGAAAGAGGCCACATTGCTCTGATTTGCTGTACCACAGAGAAGTACATAGTGAACAGCTAGCAAATCTTGGTGCCTGCTTACTAGGTGAGAATGCTGGCCATTCACTTGAGACAGAACCTTGGCAGAGGCATCTGAGGCAGAGGATCTTTTGGTTCTGAAGAGCGCTTGGCTGTCAATGCCCTCCCCAACCCAGTAACTCATTCCGCTCTTAGCTGTTAGAAGGTTCACTAACCAAGGTTCCTGGGTTATACTAATTTCATCTAAAACCAAGTTTGTCTTTAACCTTACTGTACTCCTCAAAGCAAAATAATTCTACTTGTTAGGTAGAATAGACCAACTTCTTAAAAAGGTACAATAATGATAATCAAAACATGTTCACGTTTAGAGAATGAGATTTGTCATTTGAAAAAGCCAATATAATTTAACTAGTGAATACTAGCAACATATATGGAAGAAATAATAGTAATTATTTATAAACAACTCATTTTAGAAGTCAACATGATTTCATATCCACTACAAGAAAACTACAAGCAAAGATCTTTCATTAGCGAAATCACAAATATCCTCTAAACATAATAGTGGTCTCTGTTCACATGCTGTCTTAGTTAGGGTTATTATTACTTTTTTAAAATACCATGACCAAAAAGTAGCTTGGGGAGGAAAGGATCTATTATTTCACTCATATTTCCATATAACATTCATCATCCAAAGCAGTTAGAGCAGGAATCTGGAGATAGGAGCTGATGCAGAGGCCATGGAGGGATTCTGCATACTGGCTTGCTCCCCATGGCTTGCACAGTGCCACTCAGTGCCACCAGCTGGGGGATAGCACCACTCACAATGGTTTAACCTCTCTCCCATCAATAATTAAGAAAATGGCTTACAGCTGGTCTTTTGATGTTTAAATGTTAAATAAGTTTTGTATTTCTAAAAAAATTATAAGTTTGGCAGAACTACTGCCTTTTGTGTATAATACTAGGTATGATTTTATTAGCATGTGTGCTGCCTAGTTTTATATCAACTTGACACAAACTAGAGTTATCTGAAAGGAGGGAACCTCAATTGAGAAAATTCCTCCCTAAGATCCAGCCACAGATGTATATTTCTTAGAGAGGCTATAACTCAAACCACCCAAAAAAATGATGTAGAGAAATTGATTATGTAAATTTCTTCAGAATTAAAATAGCTCATCAGAAGCTACATATAGAAAATAAACAGGCAAACAGTAGGTGAAATAGGCAAGATATCTACAGCAAATACAGGACCTGTGTCCACAAAGGACTTCACAACACATTTACCAGAACTTCTTGCTCCCGGCTAACTATAGCTGTAGATTTTTTTTTTTGAATATTGGAAGATATGATCTTGAATGTTTTCACTATAAAGAAGGTAAATATTCTGTACTATGTATTCAGGTACTGAGGCATCACAAAGTACCTCTCCAATATAGACAGTTCCTGCATATCAGTTAAAAACTTAATGCATTTAAAAATGCATTCATCTCAAGACTGGGGCGATAAGACAGTCAAAGCACTTGCCGTGAAAGCATGAAGATTCTTGGAACCCACATAAACGGCAGAGACAGTCGAGCCAAAGCAAGGGACACCAGAACCAGCCAGAGCTGGAAGCTGTGGTTTGACTGAGAACTCTCTCGTGAATGAATGGAAGTGTGATCAGTGATGATTCCTGACACCAAACTCAAGCCTCCACATGCATGCACACATGAGTGCCACAGGCATGCCTCTCACATTCGTGTGTGCACGTACACACACACATGCACACACACACACACACACACACACACACTGGAAAAAGGAAAAAAATCAATAAACAAAAACACACTAAACTAACAACAAACCACCAGAAATCTACAGGAAAGGACAAGGAGATGCATTGTATACAAAGATTGGCAGTTAATATTGATCATTGGAAAAACATTAGGAAACGCAGACTAAAGCCAGGGTGCCTTCTGAAGCACTCCTGGTGATTAATTCTCACTGTCAACTCGATTGTACTAAGGAATGCCCAGGGTATTAGTGAAGCTTGCCTTTAGGTGTGTTTGTGTGTTTATGTACATAGTATTTCTAAGACTTGCCCTGACTGTGGGGACCATGATCCCATAGCTCTGGGTTCAAGACTTAATAGAAGGAGTAAATATATAACCCTGAGTATCACCAGCAATGCCCATGATTTGCTTCCTGGTCTGCACAGATGTTGGCTGAGCAGCTTCCTGCCAGTCTAGCTGTGAGCCACGCCTACCTCCATGCCTTCCCATCATGATGAACCAAACTCTCAAACTATGCACAGAAATAACTCTTTCCTACACTGATTTTTCGCATCTTATCAGCTGTTTGTCTATAGTAATGGGAAAACTAATACAGTACTAGGATTATTAGGTTTTTAAAATGTAAAATGCTGGATGTTGGGCTTGATATGGAAGAGCTTCAGGATGAGTGACTCTGGCTCATTCGAATAAGCTAGAGAGTAACAGAGCTGGGCACACAGCATCCTCCAGACTCTGCTGATAGAAAAGTTACTCAACATGAAGAAATACAAAGATCATAAAAGCTGCCCATCAATTGAAATTTAAGAAGAGGAAAGAGTGTGTCCACTGTAGTATAAGGAATGCCACCCCTTCATGTCATAAAGTAACCTCAGAAAGCATCCCTTCACCATTTCCACTTGGTGGAGCTTAAGTAGGGAAGGGAGCGCCTGCCATCTTTGTGAGATTTTCTTAGACATAAATCACAGTTTCCATCTACAGAAGAGGCCATGACTAAACAAGGTCCTTGATTCCAAGGGCCAGGAATTATTGAACACCAATGCCAGCACCACGCAAGCATGGGCCTGACCTGTGCAGCCTGAGAAAAACACAGGCAAAGTAGGGGCCCCACATAGTCAGAGGCAAACAATTCTCGAGTGGTAGGGATTGTTCCGGGTCAGAGAGGTCACATAGCAACTTCCTCCAGTCCACCTTGACCAACGCAGAACTTCAGCACTGTACTCTTTCCTTTCCAAAATGAATTAAGAATGTTCATTGGATGATTATAGCATTCAAAAGGAAGAGAAATGGTCCACTCAGTAGAAGAGTGCTCATGGAATACGCAAAAATTAAATGAGAATAAAACCTGTTGGCTGACGACATAGGTCAGAAAGTTGAGCCTCAAGATGTGCAGGAGGAAGTGGGCCTGCACAACAGGTGGTTTCAGCAGGTGGAGGGCCGAAGTCAGATCAGATCAGCAGGTGGAGGTCCTATGTCAGAGGAACCCTGAGTACAAAGAGGAGTCAAAGTGGGGACCGAGTCAGCTGTGGGCTTATGCTGGGCTCTAAGCCTGCTGTGCTCTCTTTAAAAACTGTCAGCATTTATTTAATCCCCACCAAAGAAGAATGCAGAGTGAAAACCTGAGGGGAATCTTCCTGCTTGGTTAATATACCTACCAGGTTTTTGTTTAAGGAATATGAGTTAGAATGTAGCTCTCTGGGTACCCTGATTTCCTAGTTGGTCTCAGTGATAAAATAGACAGACAAGAGCAACTTTAAGGGAGAAAGGACTTACTGGGCTCAAGGCTCCCAGGTTCCAGCCCAGCACTGAAGGGAAAGGCAGCCGGTGACTGCAGGGTGTGAAGAGCAGGTGGAGGAGTGCTTGCCTGCGTGCCCCTCGATTCGATCTCTCCTTCTTATACACCCCACGACTCAGATCCAGGAAGCAGGTGTCTCTCATTTTGAGCTTGAGTCTTCACACATGAACCCTTCCACCCTGATATGTCTACAGGCCAACCTCATCCCTGAGACTTCCTTCCCCAGGTGATTTTCTACATTGTGATGTCAACAGTTTAAGCTGACTGGCACCCTGATGATACTCTATTTCCATTGTTAGTTGTGTTACCATTAACCATCCAACGAGTAATAGCATCTGCTATTTGGAGTAGCAATTTTCAAACAGTAATTAGTTAAACCAATTCTTATCCACTAATGAAAATTTGAGTAGTAGAGGGGAAAAAAGAAAACAAGAGAACAAATAGCCATAAAACTGTTTCTTGATGGTTCCATTTAGAATACTTTGTTCCCGTGATTCTTTGGTGTGTAGTCATAGTACAAACAAAATGGCAGATTTTTGAAAATAGAAAAGGGTTTCCGGCTAGGGAAGCAAATCAGTGCTTTGCTCAGCTATCTTCAGAGAAGCTCTCTTCTGTAGCAGTGAGAAAAAATGCAAAGATCCACAGCCAGCCAATACACAGGGAGTGAGAAACCTTGGAATAGACTGCTCTAAATGGGCCATCTCCATCTAAATTTCTCCCCTTAGAGTTCAGGGCAACCCATGGAAGAAAAGACAGAGAGCAGGTAAGAGCCAGAGAAGGGAGGAGGACATCAGGAGAACAAGGCCCCCTAAATCAACATGAGCAGAGCTTATATGAACCCACGGAGGTGAGCAGCAGGCACAGGGCCTGCAAGGCTCCGTAACAGGTCCTCTGCAGGCACATGGCTTCCAGTTTAGTGTTTTTATGCAACTCCTGAGTGTGTGAATAAGTGGATGTCTGATTCTGGTACCTTCTCATGGTCTCTTTTCATGCTGTTTGTCTTGTCCAACCCTGATGTGTTAGATATCACATCACATCACATCACATCACATCACATCACATCACATCATATCATATCATATCATATCATATCATATCATATCGTACTTTAATGTTCCTTTAAAAGCCTGTTTGTTTTCTAATAAGAGACAGAAAGAGACAGGATCTGGATGGAAGGGGAGCTGAGGAGGAGATAGAAGGAATAGATGGGGGGAGAAACCCATAATCAAGATATATGAAGTGAGGGAAAAAATCTACTTTCAATAAAAGAAAAAAACAAAAGAAAGACATGTATTATAAATTAGAAATTGGGAGTTCTCAGGAAAACTGGTTGGCCTCTCTGAAACGTTGTCATGAAGTGTTGAATAGCAGGTGTGTAATAGAGAAAGCATGGCCAATGCAGAAGAATTTGAGCTCTTTATTTGTACATTTGTCCTTGCAGATGGGGACAGTGAGTCTTAGACACAATGCTCTTCCAGGTCACTATCGCAAGTTAAGGATGATTGAAAACAGCTTAGAATTTAAAGTTTGGTGCTCAAAGACCTTTAAATACCCATCAAACAACAAAGCTGATGAAAACCAAGACTTTCAGTAGTGTCGGGAGAGCCGCTTCAGACAGATAAAGTTAAAAGAGTTGTCCCAGTTGTAAATCCAAAAAAGTTCCTATTCCAGAGAAAGATGATGAAGGTTCAGCTTTACTGGAGTCTCCTCCTAGCACCTCTAGCTTTTGGGCAATCTATTATATCATCCTGCAAGAATTCATCCAGGGCAGATTCTACTCTCAGCACTTGCCTCTCTGAGATAAGTAAACAAAATTCCAGCTGTCCAATAATTCATTGTTGGCATTTTTCTAGATTTTTTTGTTGTTTTGTCTTGTTTTTTGGAATAGTGGTGTTTTAAGACTGCAGGGTGGATAAAATATCTTCTTTGGATTCCTTCTAATCTCCTGATTTTATTAAATGTTTTGTTGCCAATTCAAGAGGTCAACATCTTCCCTCATGCACATTGGTAAGAACTTACATAAATATATAGTTATTGTTGAGCTTTGGAAAGGATATTAGCTTACATACTAAGGGGCTAAAGTCAACATAAAGACACTGTGTGCCTCTGTCTTCCTTCCCATGGCAGCATTTGATCCAACAGAATTCTTGAGTTGAAGCTGGTTATTTAAACATTTCTGTAATCGTGCAATGTCAACAAGTGACTACACAGGTTCGACCCATGATTTTACCAGTGTATAATGTGTCTATGTAGAACTGTTTCCAGATGAGCCTACCAGCTTTAGATAGCTAAGCCTGAGCACCCCTGCTACCTCTGTGTTGAGGTAACTATAGAGGCAACAAGGTCTATGGAGCAGCACAGGTTAAGGAAGCTTCATGAGTACAGAGAACTCAGAAAGTGATTTTATTGAAGAAATACATAGTGACTTGAATTATGCATATTTAAGCTAATGTGAAAACTGAGAGTTCTAGGAGAAAGAGGGAACTGCTGAATCACATCTTTCTGTGGGCTTTAAGAATTCAATTTTGTAGTGATTCTCTCCAAATTTGTCATTCTTATTTTAGTTAAAATTGCTTTCCGTTGAGTGAAGCTGCATGGGAGAAGCTGAACGCATTTCCTGGCACCATCATTTGGGATTCGCTGAATTTTATTTTAATTTTGTTTGCTTAAATTACTTCCAAAACTAATTTCAGAGACCATTAGGTAAAATCACCAGGAATATTCGAGAATTGCTTTTCTCTCTTACTCCATCCCCATTCTTCCTTCCCCCAACCCATCCCATTATCCCAACCTCCACCAGCAGCAGACATCAGCAGACACACTGGCCGAGCAGAACAGGGAAACAGGTAATCCAACTGAAGAGTCTCACCATTCCTTCCTCCCCTCCAAATTTAATGCCCTAGTCTCCTCCTCCCTAGTGCTGCAACAGAACACCAGCTTCAGCCTTCCTTCACACCTGCCCCTAACGTCTGAGGAGCCCACAAACCATCCCCTCCTCATTTCTATATCACAGTTCCCAACTCCTGCTCTCTCTCTCTCTCTCTCTCTCTCTCTCTCTCTCTCTCTCTCTCTCTCTCTCTCTCAAATCCAGTGCCCCATTTTCATCCCCAGCTCTGCAGCAGAATACCTTCAGTAGCCATCGCTGTCCCCCTTCTCCTACCTCTTGTGAATCCTCTAGCTCTTCCCCTTCTAACCTTCCTCCCACATACGTGTGGCTTTGTCCTAGACCCCAACCCAGAAGTCACCCCCTGCTAACTCAAAAGCCACTCTTCCGAGGGCAACAGATAGGCTGAAGGTGGACCCACACCTGGCTCATGAGATCCAATCCCCAGTTTCATCCCCAGATCTGTAGCAAAAAATCTGCAGTGGTCTCCCTATCCTCATTGATGTCATTCCCAAAGAATCCAAAGACCTACTCCAACAACCTTCCTTCTCCCAACTCATCCAGTATGTCCAGCCCCCTATGCCACCAGGCACTCTCTGAGGACAAATCAGCTGAGTAGGCCAGGAAAACAGGCAACATTCAGCCACCATACTCCCTCAACCCCAGGAAGGAGACATAAGGCAAAGAACAAAACACCCACCCAGCAAAAGCAAATCCCAAAATCAGCAACTGAACCCCTTAAAGAGAGTCAAGAAATCACAAACAAAAAACTGGAGGAAGTGAATAAATCCTTTAAAGAAAAAGAAAACACAGACAGATGAAGGAAAGGAGTAAATAATCAATACCTGAAAAAAGAAATGAAATCAATAAAGAAAACACAAAATGAGTTCTGGAAATGGAACATTTAGGAATTTGAACAACAACAAAGATTAACAGAATGGATGTGAAAATAGGATCCACCCTTCTGCTGCACCCAAGATTTACTTCTCAATATCAAATACACAAAGTGCCCAGGATTAAGGGTTGTAAAAAGATATTCCAAGCAAATGGACCTAAGAAGCAAGCTGGTGTAACCATTTTTAATATTTAACAAAATAGATTTCAAATCAACACTAATTAAAAGAGATAGGTAAGAACGCTACATATTCATCAAAGGAAACATCTATCAAAAAGATGTTTCAATTCTTATCTTATTATCTCTACCCCAAACACAAGGGCACTCAAGTGTTTGTAAAAGAAACACTACTACAGCTTCAGTCACATATTAATTCTTTTTCTGAGAATGGGAGACTTCAATACCCCAGTCTCACCAGTGGGCAGGTCATCCAGACAAAATCTAAACAGAAAAATGTTGGAACTAACAGACATTTTAAACCATATATTTACAGAACATTTCACCCAAACACAAAATAATATTCCTTCTTCTTTGTATCTCATGGAACATTCTCCAAAATTGACCACATACTGATACACAAAGAAAATCTCAACAGATAAAAGAAAATTTTAATAACTCTCTACATCCTATCAGACTAGCACAGACTAAAGCTGAATATCAACATAGAAACAACAGAAAGCTTACAAATTCATAGAAACAGAACAACTTTCTACTGAATGAAAAATGGATCAAGAAGTAAGAAAGAAATTAAAGACTTTTTACAATTCCATGAAAATAAATATACAGCATACCCAAACTTAGAAGACACAATGAAAGCAGTGTGAAGAGGCAAGTTCACAGCACTAAGTGCCTACACTAGAGGTCAAAAACTGGAGAAATCTCCTACTAGCACCTTAACAGCATAGCTGAAAGCTCTAGAACAAAAATAAGTAAGCACTCCTAAGAGGAGCAGACAGCAAGAAATTATCAAACTGAGGACTGAAATCAATAAAATAGGAAGGGGGAAAGAATACAAGAAAATCAATAAAACCAAGAGTTGGTTCTTTGAGAAATATCAACAAGATAGACAAACCCTTATCCAAACTAACTAAAAGGGGAATAGAGACTATCCAAATTAATGAAATCAGAAATGAAAACTGAGACATAACTCCAGAAACTGAAGAAATTCAGAGAATCATAAGGATATATGTTAAAAGTATGTACTACATCAGACTGGAAAACATAAAAGAAATGGATACTTTTCTTAATAGATGCCCCTTATCAAAGTTAAATTAAGTCCAAATAAACTATTTAAGTAGACCCATAACCCCCAGTAAAATAAAATACTCATTAAAAGTCTCCCAACCAAGATCTGGTTCTGCCCCTCACCAGCTGTAGAACTTGGGATAGGAGGCCCAACACCTGGCCTGGGCAGTAGAGCTGGCCCTGCTTGGGGATGGGAGGGGACAGGGCATTGTGGTGAGCCAGCCCCAACGGCATGAGCACAGGAAAGCTGGCCCTGCCACTTGTCTTCCCTATGGTGATGAGGGCCTTTCCCCCTCTCCTTCCCACTTCCCCCTTGCAACCTATAGCAGGCAAGAGAGCTGTCCCACAAGTCATGAGAGCAGGAGGGCTGTTCTTGGCCCTCACTGGCTGCAGCACTCAGGAGAGTTGGCCCTGGCCAGCACAACAGAGCTGGCCTTGCTGGCATGGGTGAGGATGAGTAGCCCTGAGGGCATGAGTGGGAGAGCTGGCTCTGTCCCTTGCCAGTCGAAGCCTTGGGTGAGCAGAGCTGGAGAGCTCACCCAATGGTGTGGGTGCAGGAGATCTGGGCACAAGGAGGACCACCCAGGCCCAGATCCAGGGCTTTGCATTGACCACTCCAATATCTATCTCATCTATGAACTGCTTGGGTGTGTAAAAGGGCCAGTCATGCATATCTAAAGCTGAAGGATCTCCACAACACAGAGCAGCGAAAGGACACCTGAGAGGAGTCCTGGAGAACCCAGTATTGATGGTGTAGCAGAAGCCAGAGGCCTCAGATCAAACCAATGACTCATGAACATTTGCAAGTAAAAAAGTGTGGGCAAAAGGTATATAGTGGGACTCAATACAGCTTCCAAAGTAAGATAATTTTTTCTTTTGGAGAAAGGTTACAAGGGTGGAGGGGGCTAATGACACAGGAATATCAGTGGAATTGGGGAGTATAATGTAAAATTCACAAATAATTAATAAAAATTAAATTAAAAAAAACTCTCCTAACCAAAAAGCCCAGGGCTAAGTGGCTTTAGTGCAGAAGTCTACCAGATTTCCAAAAAAGAGTTAGTGCCAATACTCCTCAAACTATTTCCAAAATACAAAAAGAAGGAACAGATAATTTTATGAGGTCACTGTTACCCTGACACTCAAACCACATAAAAACCCAAGAAAGGAAGGATTATACACCAATATCTCTCATGAACATAGATGCAAAAGTACTCAACAAAAATCTTGTAAACAAAATCCAAAACACATCAGAAAAATCATCCACAGCAATCAATTAGGCTTTATCCCAGACATACAGAGATGAATAAGTATATGAAAATAAGTAAATATAATCCACCACATGAAAAAACTTAAAGGATAAAAGAACACATGATCATCTCATTAGATGCAAAAAATGCCTTCAATGAAATCCAGCACCTCTTCATAAAGAAAGTTCTGGAGAGATTAGGAATACAAAGGGCCTACCTAATGATGATAAAGGCAGTTTACAGAAAGCCCAGAGCCAACATGGGATTAAATGGAGAGAAACTCAAGTATTCCCACTAAAATCAGGAGCAAGACAAGGTTGCCCATCCTCTCCACATCTATTCATTATAGTACTTGAAGTTCTAGCTACAGCAATAAGACAACTGAGAGAATTCAAAGGGATGCAGATAGGAAAGGAAGAAGTCAAAGTATCACTATTCCCAGACAATATAATAGTATATATAAGCAAGCCCAAAAAATTTAGCAGGGAACTCTGACAGCCGATAAACAAGTTCACCTTCAACAAAGTGGCTTGATACAAGACAAACAAAAACAAACAAACAACAAACAAAAACCCCAAAACAGTATTTCTATCTATATACAAATGACAAATAAACTGAGAAAGAAATCAAGGAAAGAACACCTTTCACAGTAGCCATGAATAATATACAATATCTTGGAATAACTCTAACCAAACATGTGAAAGATCTGTATGATAAAAACTGCAAGTCTTTGAAGAAGGAAATTGAAGATATCAGAGAACTCCTATGCTCACGGATCAATAGAATTGACATACTAAAAATGGCCATCTTACCAAAAACAATCTACATATTCAGAGCAATTCCCATCAAAATTCTGACACAATTCTTTGTAGACCTTAAAAAGACAATTCTCAATTTTATATGGAAAAACAAGAACCCAGAGTAGCTAAAACAATCTTATACAATTAAAGAACTTCCAGAGGTTTCATCATTCCTGATTTCAAGCTGTACTATATAGGAATAGTAATAAAAACCACCTGTCATTGGTAGAAGAGTACACACCTGGAATTTAACTAAAGACCCAGACATAAATCTACACACATATGGACACCTGACTTCTTTATAAAGAAGCCAGAAATAAACACTGGGGGAAGAACAGCATGTTCAATAAATGTTGCAGGTCAAACTAGATGTCTGCATGTAGAATGGTGCAAATACATTCACTCTTATCACCCTACACAAAACTTAACTCTAAAAGGATCAAAGACGTCAACATAAAATCAGATATCTTGAACCTGATAAAAGAGAAAGTGGAAAATAGCCTTGGATGAATTGGCACAGGAGATAATTTTCTGAACAGATTACCTGTAGTGCAGGCACTAAGAGCAACAATCAATTAATGGGACCTCATGGAATGAAAATGCTTCTGCAAGGCAAAGGACACTGTCAGTTAGACAAAGAAGAAGCCTACAGAAGGGGAAGAGATGTTTACCAACTTCACATCCGACAGAGAACCAATATCTAAAATGTATAAAGAACTCAAGACATTAAATAATGCAATAAAAATGGGGTATAGATATAAAAAGAAAATTCTCAAGGAAAAAAAACTCAAATAGTTGAGAAATACTTAAAGAAATGTTTAACATCCTTAGCCATCAGGGAAATGCAACTGAAAACTATTTTGAGATTCCGTTTACCCTCAACATAATATATTTATTAATTATTTGGGAATATCATACAACGCACTTGGCAGAATGGCTAAGAATGATAATATAAGTGACAGCTCATGCTGACAAGGATGTGGAGTAGGGTTAACACCATGCCATTACTGGTGGAAGTGCAAACTTGCACAGAAACTATGAAAATCATTATGGTATTTCCTCAAAAAGTTAGAAACTCATCTACCTCAAGATCCAACTATATCACCCTTGGGCATAAACCCAAAAGACATTTTATCTGACCATAAGAACACTTACTCAACCGTGTTCATTGTGTCTTTTATTCATAGTAGCCAGAAAGTTGAAACAACCTAGATGTCCCTCAACAGATGAACAAATAAAGAAAATGTGGTACATTTACAGAATGGAATACTACTCAGCAGTTAAAAAAAAATAACATCATGAAATTTTCAGGTAAATGGGTGGAACTAGAAAAAAAAAACATCCTAAGTGTGGTAACCCAGACCCAGAAAGATAAATATGCAATGTGTCTAATTGTAAGTGAATATTAGCCATTAAGTAAATGTTAACCAAGCTATAATCCATGGACCAGAAAGGGTAGGTAAATAGAAGGGATCTGGGGAAACATGCAAGAGGACATAGAATAGATTTTATGGGTGAACTGGAAGCTGTGGGGAGAGGAGCAGGAGGATCATATATTTGGGAAGATGAGGTAGAAGGAGAGAGTGAAAGCAGAGGTGGCTGGAACTGGGGTGCTTGGTGGAGGGGGTGGTGTGGAAATGGTGCAAGGGAAACTGTCTGAAATCTCTGAAGGCAATCCTAATGAGGACTCCCAGTAATGGGAATATGGAGTCTCAGCTGGCCATCTATTACCTGAGGAGGCTTTCAGTGACGGGACTAGATCACATTCAGTTGAGTTGTTGGCTGAAGGGGTCCCATTAAAATCCCCCAAACAACCCAGGTTGTTGCTAAAACAAAAAGCTGTTCTCTGAAAACTGACTTCAGGGGGTGGGGGACGGCTGGGGTGGGAGGAAATTGTCAAAGACAACATCCACACAACTCATTAAATGTGGAGCAGGGGGACTGGTGTCTACATGAAGTCTTTACCCCTGCGCACTAGTGTCTTTGGTGCAGGAAAGTACTCTTCAGGAGGCAGTGGGAAGAGACATATGGACACCAACCCAGCCACAAAACCTTTGACCTACTGTAGATCTGTCCTGCCTGCAAAATGTGCTAGGATAATGATGGCACAGAATTTGTGGGAGTTGCCGATCAATGTTTGCTTTGACCTAAAGTTCATTCCATGAGAAAAAGCCCATACCAGACACTGCTAGGGTAACTAAGACCCAGAGACACAGTATCCTGGAGACCCAGGGTAAAAACAAACACTATTGGGAGGGAGGAAAAGAAGAGAGGGAGAGAGGGGGAGGGAGGGAGGGAGGGAATAAAATGACTCCTATGATTAAAAAAAAGTTCAAGAATAATTATCAGAGCTAAAAGTCCAAATTTATTTTACACAGCCCATAGCTATATGTACATACATACACTTACATGCAAAAATATTACAATGATTAGCTATAAACAGAGAGAAAATTTGTCTCAAAAAAGATTTACATTGGTGCAAGATGGAGAGAGGGTCCCAGCATTTGCATAGCCTGTTAGGGCTCACATACTCACTCGATCTCTATCTAATCTAGTAAATTCCCTGATTTGCTTTGTTTTTGTTTAGGATCTCACACGGTAGCCCAGTTTGGTCTGAAACTCACTCTATAGCCCAGGCTGACATCCATCTCAAGATGTCCCTTGGTTTCCAGATACAGCACACCCATCCTCCCTCTATGGCAGTGTGTCTCTGCCTTTGGGTATGTCTCTTCTGATCAAGATGCTAGCCACTGATTTTGGCACACATCCAGTGTATTAAGTGCTCATCCTAACTTAGTTCTACCTATCCTACCTATTCCAAATCAGGTCATCTTTGGAAGTTCTTGGATGATGTGCATCTTGGAAGATGCTATTCCTCTGCGTAATTTCATGGCTATGAAATCTTTCATGGCTACAGCGTGCTGATCCATCTTCGTAGTTCCAACAGCTACTACTAGCTTCCAGTACTTGGAGGGTCAAGTGAGCATGTGGAGGCCCTCCCTCACTAATTGTCAAATGGGACCAGTTCTAGTCGTAATATTTAGATAAGTACTTTAATTGACTCCTACTTTATTTGAGAATTTAAGATTTAGACTCAACCTCTCAATCTTCTGTTTTTCACAAAATCGGTGTTCATGGCAATGGACGCCCTTTTGGATTATGCATTTGTGACATCCCCAGATGACCTTGTCTGACCATACCATCCGCTACAGCCACAGGGAAGGAAGTCCACCATTTCTGGTTACACCCACACTTTGCCAGCTCTCAACTCGCTTTTTTGTCTGACTTCTCAGAGATGAACCTTATAGATGAGATATTTCTGAATGCTAAGACTGTAGCGGTCTAGATTTAGCAAATGGGATTTGTATTTCTTCATTTGAAAAATGAGGGTACCAGGGCTACCTACAGCAGAGTGTTGTTATGAATAGTCAGTAAATTATTATTTATAAGGTACTCCAAGCACTCCAGTTCAAAATTAACTCTTTCTCTATAGTCGTTAAATAAATAGTTCTTCATGTTAATCAGAACTGAGGGGTTTTTCTGTATCTGTCAAGAGCCCTAAAGGTAGAGATTATTTCTTCTGATTTTCATACAGATGTGGCAACTTCGAACTGGTTTCATCAAGGTGGTTTCTAAATTCAGCAACATGAAGGAAAAATTTCTGAGAAGCATTTTCCTGGCTGAACTTAAAGGTCTGCCTCTTGGACACGTCTGTTTTGAAGATATGACATTTTATAGCAGGGATGGAAAAAAACCTGCCTGAGTGTGTGTGTGTGTGTGTGTGTGTGTGTGTGTTATATGTATGTGAATGTGTATGTGTACTTGTGTATGTGTGTGTATGTGTGTTTAATATAATGCTTACTATTGTGCATGGCATCTCACAGTTTGCAAAGTGCTTGTGCTAAGTAGTAATGTTACAGACAGCATGCCTGATAACCGCCTGCAGCGATGAATGGCATATAATCTGAGGACATCCAAATGATATCCTTTCCTTGGCTCGTGGTCTGCAGGCTCACTTGAGGTCTGTCAAAGTTGGCATGACTTAAATGTCATTTTTTAAATAACTCTGAACGTAGGGTCAGACTGAGGTTCTGGGAGTGTGTGTGTGTGTGTGTGTGTGTGTGTGTGTGGCATGTGTGTGTGCACTAGCTATAAACTGTATGTATGTCTGTGTGTAAGATGAAAGCATTTTAGCAAATATTCCACATTACTGAACATGAAAATTCACCCAGACCCCACTTGCACACAGACACATTTATCGTCTACCTGTAGGACTGTCTCAACCAGGTTCAGTCAAGGGGCCACTAAGGACTTGTTAAGAATGACATTGACATGAGAAACATTCCACAGATCTTAATTTCCCCTTTCTCAAGTTCAGCCCCACCCCCACCTTTAGTCCTCTGCCAGAGACTGAAATCTGTTATTATTCCCCCTGGGAGGTCCGTTTACATTGAATGCACATCTGGCTTAATTGGGCTGACAGCTGCTCCAGGTACTATTGGACAGAGTCCAGCCATCTCTGCATGTCCCATTCACCTGACAGTTTCACCTTTCACAATGGGACTGTAGAGTGCCCGTGAACCCAGAGAAGTGTGCTTTGATTATCTGTTAATGCGTGTTCATTGTCTGGCTTCCTACCCAGATCACTATCATCAGAGACCACACCAAGATGGGAAGGCCGGGTCTTTAGTGCCAGCTGGTAAACTGTAAAGCCCACACTCAAAGAACCCGTGACAAGGAGCCCAAAAAGGCCACAGAAAAAAAAGAAGCCAGCCAGGGCGGGTGGAGAAAAGGCTGAGGAAAAAAATTCAGTTTTGAGGCTTATGGCTTGAGTTTGCATCTATAAAATATTTAGGTAGTAAAAGAGTGATTATAGCTGTAGCCGCCTTCAGCCACGGCCAACAGGGAAGGTGGTCTTCAGAGTCCCCACAGATTCAGATGTTTCCCACCTACGCTCTTGCTCTTCCGGGAGTCTGACGCTTCGCTCACGTGTATAGGACAACCCCCCAGCTGCCAGCTACCGGTCTGCGTTTATTACCACCTGCATGCGGGGCCTTTGCAGCTCTTTTAGTTAATCTGTGCATCATTTTATTCCACAAGGGTTCCTCACAGAAATAGTGTGAAACATCACAAATTTAGCTGCCTCCACCAAGACACAACCCAGACTCACCAAAGCAAAACTTACCCCGACAGGCCCGTCCCAAGAGAGAGTGGTGAGCTTCTCCCTCTCCCGCGTACAGCAAGAAGAAAACTGCTTCATTCAACAGCTGCTCTTCGCCGTCCTGGATGTTCCAGTTCATAGACTACTTGATCCTCACTGGAGATTTTATTGTTTTAAAAGTAACACTCAGAGAGCTGGAGAGGTGGCTCAGCGGTTAAGGGCACTGACTGATCTTCCAGAGGACCAGAGTTCAATTCCCAGCAACCACATGGTAGCTCACAACCATCTGTGATGGGATCCGATGCCCTCTTCTGGTGTGTCTGAAGATGGCTACAGTGTACTTATATACATAAAATAAATAATTCTTTGGAGGAAGAGGAAGAGGAAGAGGAAGGAGGAGGAGGAGGAGGAGGAGGAGGAGGAGGAGGAGGAGGAGGAGGACTCTAACACTCTAGGGGAGCCAGGAGACAAAGGAACTCTTTCGAAATTGGGAATCCTTCAACTTATAAAACTATGAGTTTCCATCATCATAGTGAAATTTTCCCTCCCCTTTATAATCTCATTACCTTTTGTTCCTGTGCATACACAACACCAAAACTTTGCTATGAGGTACCTTCTCCAAGAATTTCATGTTGAAATGTATTTTGTCTCATAAACTAGGCTAAACGGTTTGCTTCTTGCTCACTTTCATGACCCTGACTTCAGATTTCCAGAACTTTATTTTACTGCAGGCATTTCACGGAAACCTGATGAAGTTTATGACACGCTGCATCCAGCATTCGAATCTAATTCAATCCCCAAGATAGGTGATGTGGGCACTGGTAAAACAAACAGTCAGTAGTAGAAATAAAACCAGCAGGAAAGAATGTTCCCTGAGAAAGACACTGGAGATGTGGGCAGCTCCACTCCTTAGAGCTGATGGGGTACCGTAACCCCTCCAGGACTGACTGAGGTCACAGTAGCAGCCTCTGTTAGTGGGTGGAGCCACAGATTTCCCACCTCCTCCTCCCACAATTCCTGCTACATGTGAGGGGAAATTTCCAACCTTTAGGAACTGTCATAAACTATTTTCCCTGCTCAGAACAGGAAAATCTACGTCAGAGTCTGCATCCATAAGCCCTACCTGGTCAGTCACAATGGAATCTCCAAATGTAAGGAAACTGGAGCCACATTCTCCAAAGCAACTGGAGATGCAAGTTCCTGTGACTAGAAACCAGACACGCTAAGTAGATGGCTTCTGAATCTGAATTCACGGGCTTGTGAAGAGGAGGTGTCGCTCAGGGCGAGGCCTCCTCAAGTACACCTCTCTCCAGTGCACTTGGCAGCTTTTCAAAGGCAAGGATGCCCCAGGGCCTTAGGTCAAGACCCAGTTGCAGTCAGACTAGCTGCAAGACCTTTGCAACCTTTTCCTTTAAGGGTAGAGTAGGAAACTCTCCAAGCAACCACAGACTTTTAATAAGAGCAATTGGTGAGAATGTTTGGGGACCGTCACTGTGTGGCCCCGTGAAGAGACCCTGCAGCTTCCAGTAGCTTCAAGCCTGGCCTCATTGCTCTGTGGATGCCCGTGAATGGCTGAGAGAACTGTCCTTCAATAGCTACTGTGCTGTGGGAAAACGGGATGCCAATAAAATTCGAAGCAAATAAGTAGTTGTTTATTTTGTTATAGAGAGATGCATATCTACGAGAAAATACAGCCACTGAAAGATTCAGCTCCACCAGTCATTCACCGGAAGCTTCAGTGCTGCTCCCAGTGCAATGGAAGACGGGAAACAGAAAGGCTAGCATGCACCAAAACCTTGTCGTTTCAGTTGCTGCTCCAGCCAAGGCAGCGCACTTTTCCTTCCTGTTAAGGTGCATTCTTAACCGGCTCACGCTCTCTTGCATCCACTCTGGAGGCATCTCCTCCAAGAAGTCAACATGAACTTATGCAGTCGAGCAAGCAGAACATGAAGTCCTGTTTCTCCACATTTCCGTGGGGGCAGCCGTCCAGTCTGTTCTTCTAGATCACGCACTACCAGAATAAGTGACATTTTTTCCTTTGATATTTTTTTTCCAAATCTGTATACAACTCAGTCCCATTGTCCGCTTCGGTGTCTAGAAATATAAATAAATAACCATACCATAAAATGTTAAGATCTAATCACACATCCTGCCTGAGATATTAGTCACAGGGCAGGCAGGGCTTGTTCTGGCTGTAAATCACTCAGCAAGGCAGCCGACGTGTTCACAATAAGCCGTTTTGACAAACCCAGTGCAGCCTTTCCAACCACCGCCCCCCCCCAATATTAATTAGTACATTCAACAAAGACTGAAGCTACCCCTGAGACAACAGCACCCTTCTGTTCCCTTGTGCCCCTCCCCCACACCCCTTCGGCCTCCCTTTGGCTCCCTTCATAGGTGCTTTTCCTCTGTGATTAAATGTGATAAAGTCAGGCCATGCCACGGTTCTAAGAAGTGAGCAGGCCTGAGAAATCCCGCACCTGTCAGGGGCTTAGGAGCCTGCAGAGAGCGCCTCCCCGTGGTCCTGGCCCCGCCCCCCCACCCCCAGTTTTTTCCTGTAACCACAGCAAGCTCTTCCCAACTGGAAAGGCATTTCTGCAAGGCCCCCGCCCCACTAATGTCTCCTGTCACCCAAAGCCACTGCCAATACATTTCTGAGAGCCACATCCTAGTTTTCAGTTATTCATCTTAAAGGCTCTATCTAATCTTCCAAGTTACCGCAGAGAATCCAGTTTAAGTCTGGAAAAGACAGCTCAAGAACAATAATACCAACTACTTGATTCGTCTTAGACCAAACATCCAGCTGTTTGAAGATCTCTGTCTTTGCCTGAACTTTTATGCTCAACCAGATGTTTGGCCTTTTTTTCTAGATTCTGTTTAAGTGTCCGCATTAGCATAAAAGGGCCCATTTCAAAAGGAAAAGTGAGGTAATTTGGGCAAGCCCAAAGCAACTGGCTTCTTTCTCAGCGCCATCAAAACAAATGTTCTTAACATCCTAATTGTATCTAAGGATTAGTTAGGCCAGGGACAATGCTGAGAGGCCTGTCACAGCCCATAGTCGAGCAACCAAGCTCGGGTCCAGGAGATGCCGCCATTTCTAAGGGAACCCCACTCCAAAGCAGAGAAGGTACAAGCAATCAACCTACCTCAGACGCCAGGGCTGGGAACAATGCGTCGACACCCACGCAAAGCTCACCCTACCTGCATCCTGAGGCGGGGACGCCACTGGTGTCTTGGACACTTAGGGTTGGAAACTTCGCTCTACCACTGCATGGTGATCCACTCCAGCCCTCTAGAGACTGGCATTTTCCTTGGCCATTTTTTTTTCTTTTGTCAGAGTGCATGGCTGGGAGGACTCAGCAATGCCACTGCAGGTACAGGCTTGGAGTGTCTCTGGCAAATCCCTCCAATGAGGCAGAGGATTAGGCCGAGACCGATGACAAAGGCGTAGGGGAAGTTATTGACAGATGGCGTGGAGACGGCTGGTTATTTTGTAAATAAAGAGAAATTTCTGCAGCCAGAGGTTCGTGCCAAGCCCCCTCCCCAGCCCCCCTGGCCTCTGTGGATGTTGCAACCAACTCCCAGTGAAGATGAAGAGAAACTGAAGTCTTTTTCCATGAGGTCATAATCCAGGAGGTGAGCGTGGAGTAAATCCCCTGTCCTCGATGTTCTAGTTCAGACAGAATAAGCACAGCCAGTCCAAGTACTTGAAAACAAATTCTAGTCAAAACTTTAAATTAGTTTTAGTAACTCTTGCTGGCCTTTGAGGGTCAAGGGTGGGTCTAAGGGCTGGAGAGAGAGCTCAGCAGTTAAAAGCACTTGCTGCTCTTCAAGCAACCACTTCAGGCAGCTCACAACTAACTGCTGTCACTCCAGCTCCAGAGGAGCTGACACCTCTGGCCAACACAGGTACCTGCACACCCTAAAACACACCTGCATGTGGACAGGTACACCTGCACACAAGTAAAAATAAAAACTTGTATGGCTTTTGCTCGTTTTTTATTGTACAATTGTGGTGATGTGAATGGGTTCGGCTCCCCATAGACTCATGTGTTTGAATGTTTGGCTCATAGGGAGTGGCAGAGGTGTGGCCTTGTTGGAGAAGGTGTGGCCTTGCTAGAGGAAGTGTGTCACTGTGGAGGCAGGGCTTTGAGCATATATATATATATATATATATATATATATATATATATATATGCTCAAGCTATGCCTGGTGTAAAATACATTCAGGCTCCTCCTGGCTGCCTTCAGATCAAGATGGAGAACTCTTGGCCCCTCCAGCACCATGTCTGCCTGAACCATGCTGTGCTTCCCGCCATGATGATAATGGACTGAACGTCTGAAACTGTAAGCCAGCCCACGATTAAATGTTTGCCTCTATAAGATTACCTCGGCCATGGTGTCTCTGTACGACAGTGAAATTCTAACTAAGACACCAATGAAATAAGAAAAAGGACTCAGTGCCCAAGAGCTCAGACATCAGCGTCAGGATCCTATGCACGTTTACCAGGTGACGGGCTGGGAGTGGCTAGGCGCGATGAAGGAGAGTCTAGACCATTCAAGGTTCCTGACCCTCAAGTGTAGAAGAACAAGGCTGCCGTGGTCCGTGGGCCATTCAAGTAGAGTGTAAGGGAAGCCCCTGGCAGGATTGTATGGAAAGGTGATAATTCACTTTGATTTTAAAATATCATTCTGGTTGGCATATAGAAAATTGAATTTCAGAGACATGGTAGAAACAGGGAGACTTTTAGGACTCTATGGAGGTGTTTTGTTTAAATGGCAGTGTCTAGATTATGATCATACTGATTGATTCAGGGAGAAGCAGCCATTTAGGGCATCAGCAGACCATGCAGTTTTGAATGCATTGGTAGGACTGGGGGCCATTCAGGCTTAGAAGATAGACAAAGGGTGATGGCCATGATTGGGTCACAGGGGACACAGGAATTTTATAGTCAGGACAAAGATCAGGGGCCATGTGGCAGGTGGTCACGTAGAGTCTGTCTGCACTGTCTCCCCACCCCCACCCCCATTGTCCCCAGGTACAGAGTAAGGCCTGACTCCGGAAGGCCCTGCTTCTCTTCTGCAGCGTGTGCCAGGCTGTGCCACAAGTCTTTTACCCTGCGTGCTCTACTCTGAGAAGACAAGGGCTGCCTTTCCACTGCTCTGTGCCCCAAATGGCAGGCCAGTCTTCGTGGAAGGAAGAAAGTTCAGACCTCACAAGCTACCTAGACAGCCTAAAATTTCAGCCCATCTCACAAGTACCTCCTGCTACTAGCAGCTTCAATTCCATAAAAAGTAAGGTTTGCGTAAACGCTAGTCTGTCACTAATGCATGGCCCTTGGTATGTCTGGAATGACACATATTACCCAAAGCTTTTTATAAAACATGTACAAGACCAAAATCTCAACCTCTCTTCTCCCCTTCCCCTGTCTCTGTATCCCCTCCCTCCCTGCCTCTCATCTCCCCCTCCCCTGTCTCTGTATCCCCTCCCTCCCTGACTCTCATCTCCCCCTCCCCTGTCTCTGTATCCCCTCCCTCCCTGACTCTCATCTCCCCCTCCCCTGTCTCTGTATCCCCTCCCTCCCTGACTCTCATCTCCCCCTCCCCTGTCTCTGTATCCCCTCCCTCCCTGACTCTCATCTCCCCCTCCCCTGTCTCTGTATCCCCTCCCTCCCTGCCTCTCGTCTCCCCCTCCCTTGTCTATTCATCCATCCCCCTCCTCTCTTCTCTTGTTTCCTTTTCAGTTTTGGAAAGTCAGAAATTACAACTGGAAAGAAATCCCATTTAAAATATTTAATTAGCTTTTCGTGTGCGTGCGCATGTTTAGGATGGGTGGGCATGCATGCTTCAGCTCGAATGTGGAGGTGAGGGGACAAGTTGGTGGAGACTGCTCTCTCCTGCCTGCTTCCCACGGGCTGAGCCTCAGCGCACTTGTGAGAGCCTCTGTCCACAGAGCCACCTCACTGCCCACCCCCTGCACCCCTCTCCCCAGTTTCAGTTTGACTTGTTGTTTCTCTACCTGAATAATACCACTGAGGCAGCCACCCACACTTCCACGTCCACTGTATTTTCCTCTCAGGCTCTCTGAGTATATCATAAGGCGCTCACCCCTCACATGCATATTCATCAGATGCCCCTCCTCCCTCTCTGCTGATTTATTCTTTGCATCGTAAACCTTCTTGTCGTATGCATCAGATGACACGTGCTAATTCATTTTTATTATCAGATTCCCTCTTTCTCATTTCGTAAATGCAATGCCACATATACATTTTAATGAGTTGGGCACCGGAACTGATAGATTTACTATGAGATATCATATCTCTAATTAAATAGAACTAAAGTGTCAGAATCATTATCTCTTCCCATTGCCTAATTGTGGATGATGTTTTATACGAGGCTTATTTAGGTTCTGTCAGTATGAGCCTCAGTGTTTCTGATCCATGAAATGGGGATATCAGTAGGTTTCTCATTTTATAAAGACAAAAATATCTCTAAAGGAAAGTCAATTTCCTTTGACCAGTGCTGTTAAAAAAATCATTCTCCTTAAAGATTTTGCCTGAATCACAAGGGACTTCTCCATCTACTGTTGAGGTTTGCAGGCAACCACAGCTGACACCAGAAGTTTCCATAGAGGCTGACCAAGACCGGCCCATGATGTCTCTCATTGCAGATGATATCCATGGAGACAATTAGCTCAGTAAAATTTAGGGTGATTAGTTGGCTATGGATGAGAATAACATCTGTAGTTATACCATGGAGGATACGATTACCAGGGCAATCAATCCTTTTCCTTCAGGAGGCAAGCTCAGTAGCTACAGCTGCTTTGAGAATTTCCACCCCTACTCAGATCACCTCTAAGATCAGACATAAAAATGAGCGAAAGTCCTAGCCAGCGTCTCTGTTGCAAACAAATGCTGGTTTATAAGAGAGCACATGGGAGGGTTGTCCTTTTCTCTCAGGCAAGATATGTGATTTCTTTTTTATTATTAAGATTTTTATTTATTTATTTATTTATTTATTTATTTATTTATTTTAATTTATTTACATTTCAAGTCTTATCCCTTTACACAGTTCCCCCCTCCCGGAAACCCCTATCCATCCCTCTTCCCCCTCCACCCACCCCCGACTCCTGCCTCCCCTCCCTCAATTCCCCTATACTGGAGCACCTATCAAATCTTCATAGGACCAAGGACCTCTCCTCCCATTGATGCCTGACAAGGTCGTCCTCTGCTACATATGCAGCCAGAGCCTGTGTACTCCTTGGTTGGTGGCTTAGTCCCTGGGAGCTGGGGGGGGGGGTCTGGTTGGTTGATGTTGTTTCTCTTCCTATGGGGCTACAAACCTCTTCAGCTCCTTAGGTCCTTTCTGTAGCTCCTCCATTTGGGGATCCCACACTCAGTGCAATGGTTGGCTGCAAGCATCTGAATCTGACTCTATTTGTAAGGCTCTGGCAGGGCCTCTCAGGAGACAGCCATATAGGGCTCCTTTCAGCAAGCCTTTCTTAGCATCCACAATAGTGTTGGAGTTTGGTGACTGTCTCTGGGATGAATCCCCAGGTGGGACAGTCTCCTGATGGTCTTTCCTTCAGACTCTGCTCTGTACTTTGTCTCCATATTTGCTCCCGTGAGTATTTTGTTCCCCTTTCTAAGAAGGACCAAAGCACCCACACTTTAGTCTTCCTTCATGAGTTTCATGTGGTCTGTGAATTTTACCTTGGGTATTTGAAGCTTTGGGGCTAATATCCATTTATCAGTGAGTGAATACCATGTGTGTTCTTTTGTGATTGGGCTACCTCACTCAGGATGTTATTTTCTAGGTCCATCCATTTGCCTAAGAATTTCATGAATTCATTGTTTTTAATAGCTGAGTAGTACTCCATTGTGTAAAGGTACCACATTTTCTGTATTCATTCTTCTGTTGAAGGACATCTGGGTTCTTTCCAGCTTCTGGATAGTATAAATAAGGCTGCTATGAACATATGGAGCATGTGTCCTTATTACATGTTGGATCATCTTCTGAGTATATGCCCAGGAGTGGTATAGTTGGGTCCTCAAGTAATACTATGTCCAATTTTCTGAGGAACCACCAGTCTGATTTCCAGAGTAGTTGTACCAGCTTGCAATCCCACCAGCACTGGAGGAGTGTTCTTTCTCCACATCCTCACCAGCATCTGCTGTCACCTGAGTTTTTTATCTTAGCTATTCTCACAGGTGTGAGATGGAATCTCAGGGTTGTTTTGATTTGCATTTCCCTGATGATTAAGGATGTTGAACATTTCTTTAGGTGCTTCACAGCCATTCGAGTTTCCTAAGTTGAGAATTCAGAGTTTAGTCTGTACCCCATTTTTAAATAGGGCTATTTGGTTCTCTGGAGTCCAACTTCTTGAGTTTTTTGTATGTATTGGATATTAGACCTCTCTCAGATGTAGGATTGGTAAAGATCTTTTCCCAGTCTGTTGGTTGCAGTTTTGTCCTAATGACAAAGTGTTCTTTGCCTTACAGAAGCTTTGCAATTTTAAGAGGTCCCATTTGTTGATTCTTGATCTTAGAGCACAAGCCATTGGTATTATGTTCAGGAACTTTTCCCCTGTGCCCATGTGTTTGAGACTTTTCCCCATTTTCTCTTCTGTTAGGTTCAGTGTATCTGGTTTTATGTGGAGGTCCTTGATCCACTTGGACTTGAACTTTGTACAGGGAGATAAGAATGGATCTATTTGCATTCTTCTACATGTTGACAGTGTATATGCTTGGCTTCCATGTAAGTGCTCCATATTCATGCAGTACCTAAGGAGGCCAGACGAGGGCATCAGATCCCCTGCAACTAGTTGTACAGATAGTTGAGACCCTCCTGTAGGTGCTGACAATGGAACTTCAGGTCCTCTGGGAGAGCAGCAAGCGCTGTAACCACTGAACCATCTCTCCAACTCCAAGATCTGTGATTTCTAAAGAAATGCTCAGACTTAGCTCTTGAGGAGCTTAGCCAAGTGTGAGGTGACCCTGAGGGGCTTAGAGAGAATGCCACTGATTCAGATACAAACCAGACTGATAGCTACCATAAAAAAAAAATGTGCCCCAGTGTGACCACTGCAGGACAGGTCTGACTGAACTTAAGGGAGGACAAGACCTCTAAGCTGATTTTGTCTTCAAGATTTGTAAAGGGGCAGGGTAGTCAAATCCCTTCTGGGTATGTGCCTCTTTCTGACCCCTTCTATATAAAATACAGTAACAAGTATTTGGTTGTCATCTTGAAAACTTCAAGATAGGTAAATGTCGAGGGGGGAATCTGAACCAAAAGGAAGGGTGACAGGCGAAGTCCCAGATCTATCAAGAGAGTCATCAATGCCAGAAATAAACAATGTTGGACATATCTGTAGACATCTGGATGGGCTTTTTCTGTGGGCATCACTGGAGTGAGATGAGAGTGGTACTGCAGACAAGAAAGGGAAATGCTAAAAGAAAACACAAAGGTGAACTATAAACTATATATACAGTTATAGATGAGCTTTGACGTGGCTTCAACAAATACCCCAAATCAAAAGCAGTTCAAAGGAAAATGGCTAAATTGAATTCCTCATAAAACTGTGTTCTTTAATGAGTTTTTCTTTCAGTCATTGTTGCTTACAATTCTTTATGAGCATGGCATGTCTGATTATTGACTCTCCTACTGATAAGCAAAAATGTTTGTTAAATTGGCATGTTTTACAGAAAAAAAAAAACGAATGAGCATTCTTCTGTGAGTTGATGGTACGGATGGATAGCATCAGCAGTATGCAGCATGCACACTGGTCCTTGTGTGCAGTGTGTGCACTGGTCCTTGTGTGCAGCGTGTGCATTGGTCCTTGTGTGTAGCCTGTACACTGGTCCTTGTGTGCAGCATAAACACTGCTCCTTGTGTGCAGTGTGTGCATTGGCCCTTGTGTGTAGCCTGTACACTGGTCCTTGTGTGCAGCGTGTGCACTGGGCAGCGTGTGCACTGGTCCTTGTGTGCAACGTGTGCACTGGGCCTTGTGTGCAGCATGAACACTGCTCCTTGTGTGCAGTGTGTGTACTGGTCCTTGTGTGTAGCCTGTACACTGGTCCTTGTGTGCAGCATGTGCACTGGGCAGTGTGTGCACTGGGCCTTGTGTGCAGCATGAACACTGGGCCTTGTGTGTAGTGTGTGTACTGGGCCTTGTGTGCAGTGTGTGTACTGGGCCTTGTGTGCAGTGTGTGCACTGGGCCTTGTGTGCAGTGTGAACACTGCTCCTTGTGTATAGTGTGTGCACTGGGCCTTGTGTGCAGCGTGTGCACTGGGCCTTGTGTGCAGCATGTGCACTGGGCAGCGTGTGTAGCCTGTACACTGGTCCTTGTGTGCAGTGTGTGCACTGGTCCTTGTGTGCAGTGTGTGCACTGGTCCTTGTGTGCAACGTGTGCACTAGGCCTTATGTGTAGTATGTACACTGGGCCTTGTGTGCTGCATGTACACTGGGCCTTGTGTGCTGCATGTACACTGGGCCTTGTGTGTAGTGTGGACACTGCTCCTTGTGTGCAGTGTGAACACTGGACCTTGTGTGCAGCGTGTGCACTGGTCCTTGTGTGTACTGTGGAAACTGCTTCTTGTGTGCAGCATGTGCACTGCTTCTTGTGTGAAGCATGTGCACTGGTCCTTGTGTGCAGCGTGTGCACTGGCCTTATGTGCAGCATGAACACTGGGCCTTATGTGCAGCATGAACACTGCTCCTTGTGTGCAGCGTGTGCACTGGTCCTTGTGTGCAGCGTGAACACTGGGCCTTGTGTGCAGCGTGTGCACTGGTCCTTGTGTGCAGCGTGAACACTGGACCTTGTGTGCAGCATGAACACTGGACCTTGTGTGCAGCGTGTGCACTGGTCCTTGTGCATAGTGTGGACACTGCTCCTTGTGTGCAGCGTGAACACTGGTCCTTGTGTGCAGCATGTGCACTGGGCCTTGTGTGCAGCGTGAACACTGGACCTTGTGTGCAGCATGAACACTGGACCTTGTGTGCAGCGTGTGCACTGGTCCTTGTGTGCAGCGTGTGCACTGGGCCTTGTGTGCAGCATGAACACTGGGTCTTGTGTTTAGCATGTACACTGGGCCTTGTGTGTATTGTGTACACTGCTCCTTGTGTGCAGCATATGCACTGGTCCTTGTGTGTAGTGTGGACACTGCTCCTTGTGTGCAGCGTGTGCACTGGTCCTTGTGTGAAGCATGTACACTCGTCCTTGTGTGCAGTGTGTACACTGGGCCATTGGCAGAAAGCCGAATGCTTCGAGCATGGCTCTAGCTGCACTCACCACAACATTCTGTTCACATAAATATCTTTGGATGTACTACAAGCAGCCCTGTACACAGATACCAAAAAATGTCAACCTCAAGCACTAAATAACCATTTATTGTCTATTCAGAGACCTACTTCCTAACTTCCTAGGTAAAAGGGTTAAATCCCTTCTGTCTCTTTTTATGAATAGTACCTTATTTGATGTTTCAGAGAGAGAGAGAGAGAGAGAGAGAGAGAGAGGTCCTTGAAGGCATGCTCTTGTCCCTGTAAGTTGTCTGTCTGCTTGCCTCTGCCTTCATATTATCCCTCCCCTTCCAGGAGTCAACAAGGGGCCTGTGACTTGATGACGAAAGGGTTAAATAACTCAGGGGACTGAGCCTGGACACAATTGTCTCAGGTGGTCATGAGATCTGGACAATAAATAAACCTATCTACCTGAACTATTCCAAAGATATTTTCCTTGAAATTTTTCACTGCTAAGGAACTAGAAATTCACTTTGAATCAGAATGTGTGTTAAGATTTCCCAGTTTCTCTCCAATGCACTTACTCCTAATTTAGGGTTCATAATTTTACATATTACTGTAATTTTTACAGCACTCTCTTTAGAAAGCAACATGGACAGCTTTGTTGAAAATTACATTTACCCAGGCAGTGGTGATACATGCCTTTAGTCCCAGCATTCGGCAGAGGCGGGTGAATGAGTTCGAGGCCAGCCTGGTCTACAGAGTCAGTTCCAGGACAGCCAGGGCTATACACACACAGAAAAAAAGAATTTAATTTTTAAGAGGAAAAAATACGTCTAAAACTGTTCAGAGCAGCTGTGGCTCATAGATGGTGTCTGAAAGCACGGTGCATATTTGCAGCTACGTCAAGGCACAATCATGGCTACTGATAAAGACAACTTTTCTTCCATGGTATGTGAACTGGTTTATGCATCTGAATGTCTCTTGCAGATTTTATAATGAAAATATTTTCTATCTTGAGCAATGGTAGTTGTCAGCAATCTGATACACCAGGAAGAATCCGGGTTTCTGACAGAGGTGGATTTCCTGGGCAAGATTAGTCATAACTTGTCCTTGTGAAAACACTGAAGAGAGGGGTATGGTGCATTCTTCCCTGTGCACCGGGGGAAGTTTTTAAACTTTAAACTTAATGGCCCTATTGTCTCACTAATACACTGTGGTGAGGGGAGCTGCTCAGTTTGCATTACTAATTGGGGGAAACCCATCCCCTCGCAGGCCTGAGCTGCCTGTCCTCAGCGCTCCTCCAGAATCTGTGTAAAACGCTGGTCTCTGTAAGTCAAGCCTGCTTGCCACACCTGGACTTCCTAGTCTCTCCCCACACAAAGCCCCTCCAAATGGGGCATTTTCTGTGCTTTGTAATTACTCACTCTCACAAAAGACACCAAAGAGCTGACTTAGAGAGAATGAGGGGGTTCCATCAACAAAATGCAGACGTGCATGTGATTAACGGAGAGGGTCATATTTCAGAAGCAGACTGGATTTGCCGCATCTATTCAGTTTCTCTTTAAAAAAAAAAAAAAAAAAAAAAAAAAAACTTTTGATTTCTTGTCAAGCACATTTCAATGCATCTAATCTCCTCTTTTTACCTCACCTAAACTTATATTAAGTCGGCTGGATCTATCTTCTTCTGTGTGTGCGTGGTTTTTCCTTTTTCTTTTTTTTCCTTCTTTTTCTTTCTTTCTTTCTTTCTTTCTTTCTTTCTTTCTTTCTTTTTTTTCCTCTCAAAAGAATAATACTGCTTTAACCTAAGAGAAACAAGCACAAAGTAGGTATTTGAAGTCAGGCCTACTGGTAAAAGAGCAACACTGAAAAACAAAAATAAAACCCTGAATCATCTCTTTGCTCTGGTCGAACCTAGCAATCACTGTTGGTCTGTGACAGTAAATTTTATTTGTTACAAACAGACCCAAGAATTGAGTGAAGCAATCAGGAGCAGAGCAGGCAGGGCTTGGTTAGAAATTCACAGGAGAGGTTTAGAGAGCCTTGTACACTGGTACACAGGGACTCAAGAAGGTCACTGTCACCCGCTCCCCACACCCCACCTGCAAAAAAAAAAAAAAAAAAAAAAAGTCTGTTTCTACCGTTCAGAGAGAATCTTGGAGCCGAGTTTAAAAAGCGTCGTGAAGTTCCAGTTGTACACGGTCAACTTTCGAACTTCACGAAGCCGCCAAACATTGCTTCGCTCTAGAGAAGAATCAAGACCTGAGAAATGGCAGGTGCGGAGCAAACGCGAATTTAGCAGCGCTGCGTTCTGAAGACCTGGGATCAGGAACCAGAAAGAACACAGTCCTTGTCCACAGCGCCGCGAAAATAAAACACTGTTGGAACACACACGCCGCGGAGTGCGACTCACAGTCGGTCTCCACTGAAAAATGGGGGTACAGAAGCTGGGGGGTCTGGTGAAACCCCTGGCCCTTGATGCTTTGCTGAGCTCTGCCTTGTGTCGCCTAGAAAGGCTTGAGAGCCACAAGGGAGGACAGGGACGGGCCTTCCTCAGGAATTCGCTGTTACACCTCACACCGGAGGTCTTTTCTGCCCCGCTTTTCTACCAAGCTGTGGTCCTACTAAAGTTCCAAGGTACATGAACTACGGTAAGCTGAGGGATGATGGACAGAGAACAAGTTGTACAAAGTGCACAGAGCTGAGCAGATGGCCACCACTTCCCACTCTAGGAAGTCCCCTGCATTTTACAGAGAGCTTTAGGATTCCCACGAGAGCCCGGAAGTCGAGCAAGACAGAAGAGGAGCTGTGAGAGATGGAAAGGGCCCCCCGAGGGCAAACAGAAAGTATACTGTGTATGTGTGGAAATGTCAGAATAATACTTGCTTATTTGTATACTTAACAAAACATTACTCTGGAGACAAAATGCAAAAGCAAATAAATAAAAAGAACACCCCCCCCCCCAAAAAAAAATCTGTTGACCTTTGACCAGGAAACGGAAAGAATCTGCTCCTCTATGCAGCCTCATTGCAAGCCCTTTGGAGACGTCCTCTAAGCTCCCTACCACAGAAGACCGTTTGCTTTAGGTTATGCACACAGTTCCTCTTGTAATAATGCACTTGGCAGCCTCGTTCCTTCCCCTGCAAGGGCATGCCCACACATGTATCTCCAAATGACCTCTTTTGCAACCTCGGAACCCCCTGGAGCTCCCTCTGCATTAGGGCTCCACATGTTCCTGTCTGGAAAATAGTGTTAAGTTTCTCAGCTTATTCTATAATCCTACACTATTCTGGTAACAATCAAATTTAGATAGTTTCTATTCAAGTATATTCCCAACACATCCAGCTAGAAAGAATAAAGGGGCTGCTGATCTAGTCTGAACTGGTTTGGGGTGTGTCCCTTCCTCTTTCATGTAGAATAGCCATATTTTGGATCAGTTTCTTCTCAGGACACACTTAGCCCTGGAGACTACTGTGTGGCGGTTTCTTCTGAGTTGAGGCAGAGGGAGAGTTAAAGTCTGGGAGTTCTAAAGGAAGCTGGTGAAGGTTCTAGAAGGCCCTGTCACAAGGTCCCTCCTTCCTGAATTATATAATGATAATGCTCTCTTATCAGTGATAAACTGGCAAAGGAGGAAGGAGGAGGGTCCTCTCCAGGCTGCCTCCCTGTTCTACTGTGAGCTCCAGCTGCCTTGAGCTGTCACTCATGCTGGGCTGGGCTGCCAGTGATGAGGCTGCCTTAGAGTCATACCCCACCCCCCAGTCCCCACCCCCCGTAAGGAACCCTTCACCTATGCCCCCATAAGTCACCCCAATAAACGCATTGGTTCCCCATTGAGTTGAACTTTAGTAGTATGGATACTTTGACCTGTCGTGGTTGTTGTCCTGGTCGTCGTCGTTTCCCAGTCTAAGACGAGAGATGAGGAATAGTGTCACACAACAGAGACTGGTCATACAAACCAGGAGCAAGATAGCACATAGAAACACCAGGCTTCGAGCCTTTGATTGCATTTGAAGCTCCAATCCTCATATCCTCTCGCCCTGTCCTGAAGGAAAGATCTCACCCCTCCAGGTGCCTCTGGCCCTCCCTCTCGCCTCACTGTTCACCCAGAGAGTAGAAATCTCCAAATGGTACTCCAATTGTTTGCTGGGCTCAAGTCAACCAGCAGACCAGGCCCTTACTGTCATTGTTAGTTAGTGCTTTTTTAACCGTAGAGAAGATGAACTCATTTGAAGCATAACTCCTCCCCACCACAGTAACTCCCTCCCCTCCGCCTCTAAGGGTGCTGCTTTTCTGGTTCTTAGCTCTCTGTCCATCCCAGGACACCTGCGTGTCTTCGTGCATCTGTGTGTGTGTGTGTCTGTGTGTGTGTGTGTGTGTGTGTGTGTGTGTGTCTGTGTGTGTCTGTGTGTGTCTGTGTATGTGTGCCTGTCTCTCTGTATGTCTGTGTATGTCTGTGTATATGTCTGTGTGTATGTCTGTGTATGTGTGTGTGTGTGTGTCTGTGTCTGTGTATATGTGTGTGTATGTCTGTGTGTGTGTGTGTGTCTGTGTGTGTGTGTCTGTGTGTGCCCTATAAAATTGAAAAACAAAATTTCCTGTGACCCCGAGGTCTCCTTCCACCACTTGCCTCTCTCTGAACTGCTTTCTCTCTTGCTGGCTCTGAGAACTTGCTCAGCATGTGCTTGTTTCAAACTTCTCTGAGGCAATTCCCTCGGGACACTATACTTTTGTCTTTGCTGCCCTGCAGATTGATGGGCAATCTCTGCAGACAGCTGACCCGTCCTTCATTATAGAAACAGAGCCTTGGCTTTCTCAGCTCTTCTCTTCTGAGCATAATAGGGCTGATGGTGGCCACAATGTCACCTTGCATGCTTCCTTCCTCTGCCCATCCCCAGGGACCTGTTGATGATCCTGTTTCCTATTTGAGGAATTCTCCCCTTCCTCTTTTATTACTGAATAATACCACACATCACTTGCTTACCAAAATAGAAAGGAAGTATCATCCGTGTTCTGTATCCTTGGGAACTTCAGACCTGAAGTGACATAAAACCCTGCTGATGAGGCCTTGTGTGGCTTAATGTTTTGCCATCAACAGTCTGAAATTTAAAATGTCCTAACAGGAGGCCCCTCACATTGTCATCTTTGTCCTGATTCCTGACGATTATCCAGCCAAGCTTGTACACACTCTGCAATTCAAAGCCTGGCCAATTCAGCTCTCACCACCACTACCCCAGCTGCCCCTCACCAGGCTGTCTTCATCCTTGGCCAGGATTTCTGCAGGAGTGTTCTACTGTGTTTAACCTTCCCCCCTTCAAGTTAGATTCCAAGGAATAGAACAGTAGCCAGAAAGCAGGGCATGGTGACCCCGGGCCTTTAATCCCTGCACTCAGAGGCAGTCGCAAGCAGATGTCTGTGGCTTCAAGAACAGCCTGCCTATATAGAGTAGGGGTTATCAGCTCTTTTATAGGAATCATCTAAGACCATCAGGAAACAAAGATTTTGAAGTGACGATTCATAAAAATAGAAAAATTACACTTATGAAGTAGCCACAAAGATAGTTTTATGGTTGGGGGTTATCACAGCATGAGAAACTGCAGGGTCGCAGCATTAGGAAGTCGAAAGCCACTGACACAGAGGGACTTTGTCTCTCAGATAGATAGATAGATAGATAGATAGATAGATAGATAGATAGATAATAGATAGATAGATAGATAGATAGATAATAGATAGGTGATAGATAGATGTTAGATAGATAGATAGATGTTAGATAGATAGATGACAGATAGATATATAGAAAGATAGATAGATAGATAGATAGATAGATAGATAGATAGACAGACAGACGATAGATAGATAGGAAAACATGAAGCCGCACATGAGGTCAGACAGAAAAGCAAACTGAAGAAACTTTTTCACACAGCTTTTAACTAGGCCAGGTATTTGCCTGTGAGGTTTCAATGTCGGTGAAAAGTAGAAACTCTAATTCACCCATTCTGTCTAGTTTTCAGCATCACAATATATTAAAAAGGACGCAGGTTTCATTGTGGACATTCTGGAGTTCCCAGTGTGTACAGGTGCAGATGAGGCTGGGGCTTCTTCCCAGCTCTCTCAGTGCCTCTCCCTGTAAGAGCCTCCTCATGTGGAATGATGCTAGAAGGCGCTTGAGCATTTTCAACATCATTACAGAATGAAATTGCTTTCCCGGGACTTGGACTAATTCCCAGCCCACAACAATGAGGACTGCGGCTCCCTTCTGTGCCAGGCTTGGTGCTCACACACGCCATCTGGTGGCGAACGAGTGGCCTCACATCAGGCTTCTGTTTCCACGCCGGTAGTTATTGTTTAAGATGATCCACATATTTACGACATTAGAATTCCTTATATTGCTTTCTTATTATTTCCTGCTTATGTAGTTACATTGTACCTGTACAATCTTTTTCAATTACATGTATATAATGTTGTATACCGCAGTTTCCTTAATCTTAAATGCCGAAATCTGAAACTCTTTTGACACGAACAACAATGTCACAAGTGGAAAATTCCACATCTCACCTCACACGATGAGTTGCAGTCAAAATTTAGGCCCACTAAAAACATGGCTAGACACTACGTTCTGGCCACGAGCACGCGGTGCAAAAGCAACCTCGATGAATTTCATCTTTGCTCTAGACACTGCCGACCTGCTATGGTTTGGGTTTGCCATGAATGTCTCATCTATGGGAAGAGTGGTCTTCGGTGAGGTGGTGGCAGTGACCGGATCACCATCAACTTCATTTCTAGGGGACACCATGAGTTCCTTCATGAGAGCAGATGGCTCTGCACTCTGGCTTCCTGTCTTGCCCTGCCATATCTTCTTTCTGAAGTGCTCTATCCACTGTATGCCATCACCATCAACTGCTATAATGTCACAGGAGCAGAACAAGAGTAGGCAACATGTGCTTGAACTCCCAAATTTGTGAACAGTAAAACCTCTTTTCTTTACAAACTACCCAGACTCTGGCATTTTGATAGAGCAAAGGAAAATGGAATCATACAAGTCCCAACCTTGACTATGCCTATGCAAATATTGTGAAATCAAAAATAAATACAAATTTAAGACTACTTCTTGTCACAGGATTTTAGATGGGAAAACGTGACCAGAAGTATAATCATTTCTGTGGAGCCAAAATCTCTCATTGTGCTTTATTTAAGTGTGATTGGTCGGGCACAATTTACAGAACTTATTCTTATATACTTATTCTTTTCCTTTTTAGTATTTTTGATATTTTATTTTAATCAAATAAATTCTATGGATAAAAATGTAGTCTTGGGTAATCTCAAGTCAGAGACTGCCTATATTTATACTTAAACATTTTAAACTGTGCCATCCACGTTTGAACATTAACCGTTTGAGCTCAGTTTACAGAGTCTGGAATAAGCTGGCATCGCTAAGTAGCCCTCCATCCCCTTAAAAGTCAGTCATTGAACCTATTTCCCAAATCACACTTGCGGGTTTGCATGGCTTCTGTCCTGTCCCTACCAAGTCTCCATCCCTGGAAAATATCCACTAAATTCCTCCCTCTGATTTGAGCTTTTCAAAGGATACTTTAGATCTGGTAAGGTGTCTTCTTTATCCCCTTTCTCTGTTTCCATCCTCCTCTCCTTTGATCTGAGACTATTTCCAGCTTGTCCATGTAAACTAATGCTTAGCTGGTCAAGTTTTCTTTGAAATGCCAATTAATAATTTGATTGTAACTTTTCTGAATTTGAACATTTTTCCAAGCACCACTAGCCTGTTTTTACATTTAAATTCATTCTGGTCTTCTATCTGATAAATGTTATAGTTTTTTAACCTAAGCAGGGTTGAATAATTTTTTGTTAAAAAAACATTTCTAAATAACAAATGGTGGTTTTGATATTGTGCCTATCAATTATTATATCAAAATCACAATAACCTACTATTTTGATGGTGTTATAAAATTTGTCTATATTCTAAAATGCCAAAAGTTGTATATTTTCTTTCTCTTTTTCAAGGCTCCTCTCTGCCAGCTACAGCTACAGTGACGTTTTTAGCACTCACTGCACAGCATAGCAGACCCCGAGACCCCAGCATGCTCTCTGTGTTACAAGGACACTGCTCTCCTGGCCTCTGTTGCCTCTGCTCCACTGCAGACACTACTGGGCCCTCTACTGTCTTCATGGTGAACTTTTTAAGAGATGTGTTGATGAGTATCTTTCCTTCCTCCGACATTCTCCTCATCTGAAGTCACTCCGTTGTTTGCTTCATAAAATAACGCGCATAAGGCCCTCTTCTTTTGCTGTGCTCTCTGAATACTTTCTCTTTTGATGATGTGTTGGGGGAGGGGCCACCCTAACAGTTTCTATGCAATCATTTCATTGAACAATAGAGTCAGGTACAACTGGGATATAAACTCATTTCTTTCTAAAGTTAGGGGCTTGAGGTCTCTTTTTGGTGGATTTTTTGTTTGTTTGTTTTTGCTTAAGACAAATATGTCTGAGTTGGTTTTGGTGATCTCTGGGTATTTCATCTGTTTTCAAGTTTGAGCTACAGTGTAGCACAGGTTTTCCCCTTTTAAAGCAATCTCATTACGTGTGCTTTTACTTGACGGTTCTGGGTAATTTTATGAACTGATGACCTGCTACGGCTTCATTACTAGTTGTGTTCAAAGAGCGTTTGCTAAGTCTTCTCAGATGAAAGCTGAGTGCATTTATTTCCTGTCATAATCTAAGATTCCTAGCATCTGCAACCTTTTCCACAAGGACTTCGCCACATTCAGCTTTTCTCCCGTCTTCTTTTTCCATCTCAAGTTCATACTGGGTATATTTTGATGACCAATAATTTTAAGTAAGCTAAGACTTCTTAAAATTTTTGTTTTAAATTTATTCAATTTATTTTATGTGTGAGTGTTTTTGCCTTTGTGCATGTATGTGGACAACTCGAAGACCTGGTGCCTCAGGGGTCAGAAGAAGGCATTAGTTTCCCTGAAACTGGAATTATGAATGATCGTGAACCACATTTCAGCACTGGGACTGGAACCCTGGTCCTCTGTAAGAGCAGCAAGTGCTCCTAACTACTGAACTGCCTCTCCAGACCCTAGAGTAAAACTTTTAACATTTTTTTCTGCCCATGCTGGTCTCTGGCATGGCTTCCTTTAATCTACCTCTGTTTATACATTGCATGTTGGGGCCTGATTCTTTCTGAGCCTACTCAATGTGCTCAAAAGTTCCCTGTGTGAAACTCTGGTTCGCATACTTGGGAGTTTATGCTTGCAAAAGTATTCATTACAGTTATTTTTATTTTTTTAAGTCTCCCGTGTTTTATCTGGTCTTGTTTTTATAGTTCATTATTAAATCTTCCACTTAAAAGGTACTCAATGTCATTTAAAAAATTCAAATGACTTTTATCCAATTATATTTTTGAGATTTCAGTCTTTATTAATTGATTTGGGAGGGAGTCAGCATTTGAGACTGTGCACTGCGGATAATGTTCCAAGATCATAGCCCCGGCCCCTGCATAATATACCCTTTCCTCGTCTCAGTCACTCTTTCACATTTTCAAAAAAGAATCTCTATCCTTTTGAGATATATCTGAGAAAATACCATAGGATTGGGTTTCAATATTCTAATCCTCTTTGGAATTAAGATATTTGGAATTTGGATTTGTGGGCACAACTGGTATAGCAAGGCCATCTCCCCCTCTCTCCCTCCCTCTTCTCACATACCCCCAGACCATGTACACTGTTTCCTTTGATTTCTAGAAACCATTGTGTCTCTATCTGCCCCTGAAGCCCCACCCCCGAGCTCTGTTTCACAAAGCCCAAAGCTTGTTCCAAAATGATCCCAGGACTAGAGCTAGGCTAGCTGCAGTAGAGGGATCTCCTTTCTCCAGGGAGGCGACTGCAGTGTTCTCAAGCATCTCTCCAAAGGGTCATGTAACTCATCTGTGCATACAAGCAGTTGCCCAGGCGCCATAACCCAGGTCCACACACCTCCACCAGTCGCTCACTTCTCCTTCATTTAGGGACGCACGGCAAAAGGACCCTCCAGCACTTGGCCGTGTGGTACTTGACATCACATTTCTTCTGTCCCTTTATCAGAATCTCGCTACAATTCGATTTTTCCCTCGCCTTGTCTTCCAGGGAGTCACAGTCTACTGAGGGAGTAAGACAGTAACAGGACAACCGTGGAAGCACGAATGTAGAGACAAGCATTACCAATGCCACAGAGACATTGCACAAAGATGTCGCACAAAGACATTGTTCCTACTGTGGCTGGTCGTGAATAGTGGAACACTGCTTGCTCTGCACCCCACCCACCCCACCCACTCACCCGCCCCCTGCTCACCACCCACCCCACCCACCCCACCCACCCCTGCTCACCACCCACCCCACCCACTCACCCGCCCCTGTTCACCACCCACCCCACCCGCCCCTGTTCACCACCTTATGCTTCAGGTCTCTTTCAAAGCTGTCAGTTCTCTCAGTCCCAAGTCTCTCAAGCTCAGGGATGAAGGAATGATCCTGAACTCTTCCCCTGCCTCACCACCTAATCAAGATCTGCCTTTGCCTCTTTTCTATTTTTTAGAGTCTTCTTTATGTCAGGTCCGATGGATGTCTTGTGTTCACAATATTTTTACTGACTCATGGTCTTCTATGCTTGGGTGAGATTTAAAACCCACTTTTAAAATAAAAATAGACTTCGCATTAAATAACAAATTGCCACTAAGGCTCATTATTGTTCACACAGTACCAAATTAATTGTTCACGGCAGACATTGCTACATTTGTTCTCAGCTTAGTAAAACAAGAACAATGATAATACATCAGGACTGCGCTATGTAGAAGTCTAACTGGCTGGCTATTTAGAAAATTAAGAGGTGTCTGCTTTTCCTGCTTTTCCTGCTGCTGGGATCAAATTACCTGATGGGGGAGGAAGGGATTATGTGGCTCACAGCTTGAGGAAATACACTTGGTCCTGCTGGGGAAGCCAGGGCTCTGTGGGAAGAGCTCCATGCTGGGAAAGGGGAGCACAGCTCTGTGTGGGGAGAGCCGGCAGTAGCTGCTTGTTCACCTCGGCGGAGCAGGAGGCAGAGAAAGGGCAGGAAGACGGAACAGGCTGTGAACCCCAATGACCCACTCTTCCAGTTAGGCCTCACCTCTTAGAAGTTCTAGAACCTTCCGAGACAATGCCACCATTAGAGGACCAAGTGCTCAAGCTACCTGAGCTAGTGGGGAGCACTTCATAGTCAGAGCGTAACAAAAAAATAACGATAATAGTAACAAAACAGGAAAACTATTTTTATTTCATATCGTTTTGACCCTCAGAAATATTCCAGACCCAAACTTTGTGTATTGCACATGGGTGGGCCTTTGCAGTCTTTAAGGCAGAGTAAGCATATTTTTGTCATGGCTGTGTTCTGGCTCCTTCACAGAACTGATTAGTTTCGAGACCTTAAGGCCATCCCAACTAAAATTTTTGCTTAAATGCTGATTCCAGAGAGTAGTCACCAGGCCTGCTATGGGGTCATAGCCATGCCTCCTAAAAGCAGCCTTTGTTGTGTGGGAGTGTGTGATTGCATGTGCTCATGCATAGTGCTGCCTGTGTGGCAGTGTGAGTGTGCTCTGCTTGCTCAGGGCTCTGTATAAATGGCTGACTGACGTGAAGGAAGACACAGACATGGTTGCACTGGCTTCAGTCTTATTCCACAGGATCCTACAATGTAATGCTCCTACGAGCATTTGTCTTTGTCTGTGGGTGCACAGTGCCAAGACCTAGAGAGCAGAGAATACCCATTAGGGAAAAGGCCAATTTGGGAGTCCTTTGATTCAGTAAACCAAACATGGGGGATAACAGCATAAAACTAAAGGTGACATTAAATATTTCAGACTTTGAGTAAATTATTCACCCAAAGGACTAGACATGGAGCCTGGAACCAGTTTCCTCATAGGCCTGTGAGAAACGATCACTTGGAAGCACTAAGCTTTGTATTTAATCTGAAGAGCAAGTACATGCATTCCTGAAGCCTGCATGGAGGATGTCTGTGGTCTGGGCTGCAGCCTGAAGCCTGCATGGAGGATGTCCGTGGTCTGGGCTGCAGCCTGAAGCCTGCATGGAGGATGTCCGTGGTCTGGGCTGCAGCCTGAAACCTGCATGGAGGATGTTCATGGTCTGGGCTGCAGCCTGAAGCCTGCATGGTGCTTGTATATGATGACAATTAAAAGTCAGTAGACTTCAACATGTGGGCCACTGCAGACTATATGATTAGATTATAATTCTGCAAACAAGCCTTGGCTGCCCTCGGATCTTCATCTCAGGTGAGTTCTGCAGTGAATGAGGATCATTGCAAAAGGACCAAGGGACAGAAACATCTGGTTTTCTCTACCCTGGTTTTAATGTAAGGTGTTATTAGATGTGCATAAAAAGCATTCTTTGTGAAATGTGACTTAGCTCATGTAGGTGACTAGAAGATCAGAAAAGATGACCACATGGAGCAGAAGTTTCCAACGGAAGTCTATGGGCCTCATGCCCTCCAGAAAAGTACAAATTCATTCTCTCAACACATGAGTCCTATGAAGAAACTGTTCCTTGATTCATATGTAGGACAAAGAACCATGCTCAAAACAATTTCCAGAAAAATGGCCCAGAAGAATTTTCTCATTTTTCTTTTCAGACATTTGGGTGTGGCTGGTTTTATTGTCTTCATATTCCCTGTCACTAAGGGCTTCAACCCAGATAACATTCCACCTTTCTGTGTCAAGTGTGCATAAAAGACTTCTAATGAACAATTAAATGCAATGTGTTCATTACATATGAACACCTTCTCTAAAGGTATGACAGAGTATTTCACCCAGGCACAACGGACTTGACATGACACATTGTAAACATTGTGGTTTAAACTTTCTGCTGTACGCAAACCTGCAGATTTTGCAAGGCATGAGATCATAGTGGGCAACCAGAATGTCCGTGCCTGGTGGCACTTCCTTCTTTCATATACACAGAGGGCAGGTGTCAGGATTCAATTTGACAGTCTGAGCTTTGAATTCCAAAGGGAAAAGTCAACGGATTCTCAAGGAGCTAGTGAGGTGGAAAGAAAGAAGAACTGAGGCGAGCTGGGAAGAGGCAGCGCCTGTGCAGGATGGACTGGACCAGTTCCAGTCACTGCTGTCAGGGCCTGGGGCCAGGGAAGCCTGGCTGCGTCCGTCTCCTGTATCAGGACTCATATTGATTTAGAAAGGAGATGGGGGCTACCATAGTGATATTTGAGGAGCTCTTCTGATTTAAGAACATCTAGGGCTACCTAATCAAGAGTGTAAGCTCGAAGACCTCAACTTAGGGAGAAGGCTACACCAGGGACAGAAAGTCAGACATCCCATGATGCACTGTCCTTTGGCTCTTACTTGTCATGCACACAGATCTTAATAAAACATTGATGCAGGTATATACTAGTGTGTAGATGCATGTACGTATATACCCATATACATGTACATGGAACAAAAGGAGGAAGATGACCCAGTGGATCTTGAGACAGACATTTTCCAGATTTAAACCATGTTTAGAGTTAGACTGCATTAATCCTCAAAACTTACAAATATGTGTAAAAATGATGTAGTAGGTTATGATTAAAATTTAATTTAAATCTCAGGGAAAAAATTAATTGTATTGTTTAAAGATTTTTAAGCCATTATAAATACATCTAAGCACCATGTGTGTGTGTATTGTCTGTTGCTGTCAACAATTTTAAAACTCGTTTGTCTGGATTTGTCTCATAGAGAAAACATTAAACACAAAGTGAGAGCGTCTACACAGCTTAACTAAGCACGGCTTCTCCATGCTCAGCCATTCACAAAGCACTCCTACCAGCGCTTGAGACTTCACAAGAGCATGCATCTATTTATTTGTAAGGATTTTGTTTGGAGATCTCCAGCTGGGCTGCAACTGGAGTCCTCTTGCCTCAGCCTCATTCTCCTGAGTGCTAGACTACATTCCAGAATGACTTTTTTTTCTTTCAAATATATAAGTTACAGTGATAGATTTAATAATCAGATAGGAAGTCTCCAAAGCCTAAGGAAATGAAAAGGAGATTACTGGAAAATATTTAACTACACTCGCAAGTTTCTGCCTCTCTCTGATAGACTTACATGATAGGAATCTTCGTATTTGAAAACAATTACATCCATTAAACTGATTAGCTAAGTTAAACTATAAAGTCATTTTATCTCACTCACACACTTATAACTCTGAGTGTTACATGGCTCCAATCATTTATCATACGATGTTCACAGCACACTAGAAAATCAGCCAATCACATCACCACTGCTGCTGCTATATAACCTTGAGGAAAGGTCCTGTGGATCTCACAACTTCCTGAGCTTCCTAGGTGAGCCTTGTAAGGCTCCCTCTACAGAAGAGTAAATATACAAGAAGATATGCTGAGGTTATGTGAAAATACCGCATGGTTTTATAAAAACAAAACAAAACAAAACAAACAAACAAAAAAACCCTAGCATAACACCCCTAAAAAGACCAGCCACCACAGACTCATCAACAAATAAATGAATGAGGATGGCCCACACGCCTCATCCTCTGGAATTTGTAGACTTGACATTTCTAGATCCAACTGCATATCAAAAACAGCTTAAGAGAGCTGTATCTGAACAACTATGTGCAGATCTCCTTCTTGTTAACATTCCTGAGATAATACAATGACTACTCACACAGCAATACATTGTATAAGCAATGTGGTGTAACTTTCTTGGGAGGCAAAGGTCTGGTCCCTCTAGACAAGGCACAGATAACAAGCTGAAGGAACTCTTTCACCCGAAGAAATGATGTTATCCAAACCTAGCATTGTCAGCCAGTGGGTTTCCTGGGGTTACATATAGGAGTCTGGATATCTCAAAGCACTATCAAAAAGCCCAAGCCAGCATGAGTGACCACTCATGAAAGCTGCACTTCTGAGACTCTCTACCCAACTTTCAGTCAGCTCCCTAGGGCAAGAGCCTTCTCTCCAGCAACTGTTGCTGCTTATGCAAACTTGAGCAAAGGTCCTGTGGATCTCACAACTTCCTGAGCTTCCTAGGTGAGCCTTGCAAGCCTCCCTCTACAGAAGAGTAAATATACAAGAAGATATGCTGAGGTTATGTGAAAATATTGCATGGTTTTATAAAAGGAGCTGGAGCAACCATGGTTTCAGTATTGGTGAAGAATCAGGAACTCATCTTTCATACACAGCAGGGCTCAATATACCCCAGAGGACATCCTACCGTGTGGCCTGAAGATAAGATAGAGGTGTATAAAGAATAAGTTCCTGAATAAAATTAAAGAACTATTTAGACATTTGTACATTATTTTATCTGTTTATGAAACACTGCTTATAAATCCAAACCTTCTATAGAGGAAAAAAAAAAAATAGCCCAGTTCACTTAAGACTTACAGTCTTAAGATTGTAAGCAGTATTTTAAATAAAAACAAGAAATTGCCTAGTTGTTGGTCTTTAATTGCACCTCCATGTTAGAAAATTTCGTGTCCTCAATATTTGACATTATATTTTACATTAGTGCATTTTATTAATTGAAAAAACAACATTAAATGTAAAACAGTTTTTTAGATCATTTGAAATTAGAGGTTCAAATGTAAAGACAAATTGAATGAGCCTTCCTGTGACTATCATCTCTCTGACAGTGTCTACTTAAGAGGGAAAAGAAATATTAATCTGGATGGTTCAAAATAGCTCCAGGCACTTAAACAAATGCTTCGGCTCACTACGCATCCTTGTTTATCTTACATCTAAGACTACTCTGTTTAAATAGAGAACAGCCACAAACTCTTCCCTTTTATCTTATAACGCAGAAAAATGACACGGGAGGCCCTGCCTAAGAAATACATCAATGTGTAAGTGGCTAAAGGTCACTAAAGGTCACTGCCTTTGTGGCCGTAACAGAGAGGCAGATAGAGTGGGAGGTGGGAGGTGACACTCTCCTGGACACTGGAAATTCTTCACCCAGTGTACTCTCAGGTTCATAACTGTTTCCTGATGGAGATTGTCAACATTTTCTTTCCCTAAAGGGTGTGAGCAGATCCATCTGATGGAGTGGATGATGGAACGTTGATTGCTTACCTCTTCCCATCTCTGTCTCCCAAGGATTCCACGTCCACAAACAAGACTCTCTGCAATAGCCATCCTAAACAGCAAAGAGAAAACAGCCTTTCTGCATCTGAGTCTGGGAACCACCACGCTGCATGGAGGGCGTGATCACTAATGGATGTAACCTGGGCCCCAAGCATTACAGAGAGAGCATTTGCTACAAATAAGGAAATTGGGAATGTTGTGGGCTTTAGTTAATGTCAATGCATGAGTATTGGTTCAGCAGCTCAGAGACACCACAGTGATAAAAAACATGAACAGGAGTAAGTGAGCACCGGATGTGGGAGCTCTCCTCCCTAGAAATTGTCCTGTACATCAAAATCTTCTCTAGGTGTGTATCCAGATGCTTTCGCTGCTGACTGAGTTGCTGCTACTGAGATAAGGTATTTTTTGGTAGGCTGGGATTACCCTGAAGCTCTTGTGTAACCCCACCAATTACAGAGTGCAGCTGAATTTAGGACAAAACATCTCCTACATTTGATTTTATAAACCAGTGTGTTTCCCTCTGCTTGTTTTGCGGAACTTTGAGGCAGTTAGGTAAAAATGAGTTGACAAAACAAATCCAACTGCAAAACGCCATGAGCTGTTAATATGAAATAATTAATGTCTAAATTTGAGAGTTGTGCCAAATAGTCTCCAGGGAGCCCACGCCCAGTGGAAATGGCTCATTCAAAAATAATGGTTCATTTTATTCAGTAGTTGACAACAGGATGGGGAGCCGCATTAAAGTACAGGGGACCATCTGGTGAGAAAAGGACATGGCTTACAGCAGCTCGGAAACCAGCCAGATCCTGTGTAGGACTCGGCAGCCCACCTACTGAAAAATTACAGGAATCAAAAAAGGAGAGTGGGTTTCTGAGTCTCTCGCCTATGATTCATTTCAAAATTATTCCCCTTGTGTGTTCCCAATCATCCACAAAACCAAGATGAGGAGCAAGGAGGAGACAGAACTCCTGGTAAGAACGATAGCCCTTCCTCCCTGTGACAGCCAGTGAAGGAAACTGTGCAGTTTTCTTCTTTTTCAAATAAGAGGGTTTTCTGTGTGTTCTGACAGTGCTTGTGTCTTTACACGTGTGTATGTGTGTATGTGTATCTGTGTGTCTCTGTGTATTTGTCTGTGTGTGTGTGTGTAGGCATGTGTAATGAAGTCTCATCAGATCTGTTGAGAGAGTTATTAATCACATGGATGAATTAGGGGCTCTGAGGGCCCATGTCCTTAGCCTGAAGAACAGTTCATTGCTTACAGAGTTTCTGGTAGCTTCCAGTGGAAACCAGATTTACACTAAATCTTCCTTGTGTTTAGGCTTGTGCAAAGCAGCTTTGAAGATTTCTTAAGAAAGGCAACCTTCGACTTACTTCAATACCTTACTTAGCATGGATACTGCCCTGAGAGGGATCCTTGGCCCTGGGAGGGATCTGGGATAAGGGCTGAGATAAGGGCCAGCTCATGTCTGCACTCTGCTGTGTGGCTGGCTCCTGGGGAAGATTTACAGCAGGCTGCTGGGCACTGGAAAGAGCTGCTTTGAGCGTCCAGCTGGAAGTCCACAGACGAGGGTGCACCCCAACTCTACTTCCCCACCTGCTTCCAGGGAGTGAGTCTGGAGGCCGGCCTCCATACACAGTCATTCCCAGGGTGCCAGCTTGTCATCATGTCTGGGAAAGTTTCTAAAACTGAGACATCCCATCAAGCTTACAGACTGAAAATGGAACTTCTACAGAAAGGCCGCTGGGTAGCAGCAATATTGGGTCCAGGATTCTTCAAGTCACAAACAGCTGCCTCGTATTTCTACACCAGACAGGCAAATGCCTTTGCCACTCTGCTGTTCAAAGGAATGTTTGAACTTCCTCATTTCCATATACTTACCATGAATGGCTGTCCAGACACTCTTTGTCTAAACCATCAGTGGGTCTACCTCTGCAAAGCAGAGTCTTTAAGTGATAAAGACTACTGGGTCCTTGCCCACTATGGCCCAACACAATTTTGGAAAGACTAAGATACCCAAGGGCCTTAAAAGGGAGGAGAGAAAACAGATCACCTCCACCTACCTAACTGAAGCGGTTCCTTGACCAAACCTCAGTTTCTATCACTACAAGAACAAAGCAGAGTCACCCCTGTCTGCCCTGCACTGAGGCCCTGGCCTTTTTCTCTCCTTCTATCCACCCTGAGTTTTCAATGACAGAAAGGTAAATGGTTCCCTAGGCTTGGGCTTTCATTCATTGTGGGGATTCCAAAATGTATGGCTGAGCCTTGAGAAAGAACAGACCTCCCATGGCACTAGTCATCAAAGGCCAGCCACTGGCTTGAGAGCGCTTTGCCTCACCTCTGCTGGTGAACCTGTGGTGACCCCAGGGCTGCACTCTGAGTGCCCAGCCTTGTCAACTCTCTCAAGAGGAATAAGCTATGATAGAGCCACTAAGACAGTGCTACGCTGCCCAGTGATCCTTGGCCCTTCTTTAATGTTCCAGAAACTCATTTTGTTTGAAGCTACTGTCAGATGGATTGGCCTCTTATTTGGAGTGGCTATTAACACATACCAAGGAAACCCAGCTCCTGACACACGCTTCTGACTCAGCACCATACAGTTCAAGGATGGGAAAGAGCAAGAAAGAGGGAGAGGAAGCCATGAGACGAAGATGGGAGAGGGAAAAACTAGAGAGAGAATTCCTACAGAGACTTGAAAGATTAAGCACTCAAGGTTTCAAACATCAGTACGACTCACTTCTTAGTAAAAACTGTCAACAAGAATATCCCATCAGAGACAGCTTCACTTGGTTTAGAGGCTGAAGCAGAAAAGATGACATCACATATCCCTATCCCTGTGAAGCACCTGGTTTTGGGATGGAGACCTCAGTTGGAGGTGTGTCTCAGAGACTAGCAAGACCGAAGGGCGTGAGCTGATATCCAGGTCTGCGTGAGACCCCGCACTTAACAGCCCTCATCCTCTCAACACGGAGAAGTCGTCTCTGGAACTCGATAAAATGATGAGGCAGGTAGAGAACCGAGCTTTACCCCTCAACTGTGAAGCACGGTTTCTCTTTGATACCGCATCCACTCTTGACTTACTCTTTTTCAGATCAACAGATATCCACGTTGTTGGAAACAAAAATGCCACCTCAGACCTACAGTTCCAAACATCTTTAACATACGCAAAGACAAATAGCATTTTCAAATGTTCCATTTCCTTTTGATTTAGGCTCCATCGGTCTTCATTTCTAACCCAAACATAATTTACCACTGAGAAAATGTCAGTGCCTTCCAGTTTCCCATAGAATTACAAGTGGAACCTGGGATCCAGCTCTACCTGGAAGTGCGGCTGCCCAACAAGGCTATTGTTCTAGTGGGTGCTAAGATAAAAGTGGCAGAAACTCAACTGGACCCGGCTTAACACAGAGAGAATTGGCTTCATCAGCAACAAAGGGACAAACTGACCTTGGGCTGCTAGGATTTAGGAGGGCAAAGGATTCCTCAGGCATTTGGACTCCCTGGCTCTGTAGGTTCTGCTGTGAGATTCCTGGGCTTCATGGGTGAGCAGAACTTCTTCTAGAGTGCAGAGTTACCCACTGCAGGTAGGCCATCAAATCCAAAAACAAGAGACCATCCTTTTGGGGTTAATTTTACTCTCAGTCTGATTTTTAATTAACATAATAACTGCACAGAATTATAATGAACAAAAGCAATTTTCATTTGAATTTATGAATCAGGGCTATTAGCATATTCATCATTCCAATGTCAATTCTTTGCTGATAGAGAGAAAACTCAAATCCCTCTTTTCTAGATATTTTGAGATACATTGGGTTCTTACACTTAGTTTCAGTCACCCCATTGCACACTACACCATAATGTATTTCTTCTAACTGCACCTTCCTATGTATATGTAGGGAAGAGTAACTGTAATGAGGAGAGTAACCACTGCTGGAGGCTAAGGAGTAAGGGGTGGGTGGGTAGCAAATACAGAAATGGCCTTTTCAAGGATGCTCTGGGGGGAAAGGTTTAGACAGGTAGGTTGAGTCCTGTCCTATGTTCTTTGATGTAGTCATGGCAGCCAGGCTGTAACAAGGCTGTGGTGAGCCAAACTGAGATCATGCAGCTCCTTCTGTGCCTAAAAGGTTCAAGCTCACATGCCATGTCCCAGCACTGAGCTTTACACTGGGTGATGTGGTCTCTATGGAAACAACTGCCAGAACACAGTGCATCCAGGGAGCAGAGTGCATCCACCTAACCTGTCCTGGTGAGCTTGATTTCTGAGAAACCCATATATACTTCCCTGCAAACCACTCTGCCTGTTTCTTAATGGTGTCCAGCATTTATTCTCTCTCAGAATCACAGTGTCCAGAGGCAAATGCATCCAATGACAGACATATTTCTCTACAAGAGAGCCTCTTTTTGTTTTCGCCTGATAAATTTATAGTTATTTTTCTATCACTTTCAATGAACCTGAGCTAAAGTACATCTCCAGCTGCATTAGGTCTTTCAGGTTTTACTAAAAGAGCCGCTAGTTCTTTCAAAGGTGGTGGTGCCACAGCATGCATTCTGAACCATCGGCCCTGGGCTCAAGGCCAATCCTCACCCATACAAGCCTGTGAATTCTTACACATCACCTCATCTTAGAAAACCCAATGCTAGTAGAATGGTGTGCTTTCCTCCGTGGGCTGTTGAGAGATCCTAATGAGATATTACACATCTGCCAACTGCAAAAAAAAAAAATGATTCCAATATGTGTTTCAATTTTTATACTACTTTCAACTAATTTTACCTACTTGACTTTGATCATGGTCTACCTTTGCTCTTTTGACCAAATCAGACATTATTTAAAATAGGTAATTATGTGTTATGTTCTTAAAATAGTTTAACAGCCTATCAGACATCCAGAAAGTATTTGCTTCACGCTTGGCCCTGAAACACAACATAAGGATTAATAGTTGGTAGTTGTAAGCACGTAAATGGGAATGATAACCTAGTATAAGCACACTCCAGCTCAAGTGGAAAGCAGACAGAGTCGTCACACTGAGATGAGCAATCTCCACCCTCCTATAATTGGCTGAAAGGGGTGTTTAAATCATTCCTTTCTGGAGAAGGGAGGGAAAAAAAGAGTAGAAATTACAGTATAAAAAGAAATGACTCAGTATGACTTTGTAAAGCTGGGCAGAATGGGGGAGGGGCACTATAGTACATTTTAAATATGATGTACAGATTGTGCTCATCCCCCATTTGTCCACTGGCTGAAAGAAGGCCCCTGAAGTAGAAAGAAGCAATGTGCTCAGAGTGATGGGTGGTCAGGCTGGCAGGAATACACTGAAGTGAATGTGTACAAGAAATGTTAAGGAGATTCAACAACATCTCTCTAACTAATGGACGCCCTGACCCAGCTGTCTTTGAACTTGAACAGCTTTGCGGTTCTGTAGAATTCTCAATATTTTTATGATAGATTTCCCCATTTCCTATGGATACCTTAAGAAGAAAATGGCCTTGCTCACCTAATGGTACCATGCCCAACACATGAAACCAATAGAAGTCTTGTCACTGCCCATCTCAGGGGAGAAGGAAAGCATTAGATTAGCAGAGGATGCGATGATGAGGAAAGGAACACTCCTCTTCTACTTGAGGGTAGAGACTTCTTACAGGAGACCACGCGCCCATGGTCCCACGCACTAGAAAGGGGTTCTCTTCACTAACAGGTTGTACTGACTGAATTCAAGTTCCCAGCTGTGCTCTCAGAAACCCAGTGCTACAATGCAAAAGCTGTGTCACCATCCAAAGGTCATACCTTCTCTCTGGACCCATTTTCCTTATTGATTAAAAAAAAAAGATGGGGATTATTTGAATCTATCCATTGGAGCTGTGATGGCTGAGGGCTGAAAATAATATAGTGTACCAATACCAGACATTATTTGATAACTATGATTGTTTTATTACTGTGCTATGGATTTCTACCGAATTTAGGTTAACAAAGGGCTCGGTGTGTAGCTCATTGGTAAACTGTTTGCTTAGCATAACCAAGACTCTCAATTTGAGCTTTAGTAACCAAAAGACAAAGATCATTGAGAAATTGACTGACAATAGGAAAGGCGAAAACCAACAATCAGAATAAGGTCAACTGCTTTTTCTCCATTAAAAGACAAACAGAATTTAAGAGCAATGGTAGTCCATTCAGAATGTTCCTATAGGGTCATCTTGATCTGAACTTCCTACTCTCGACCCCTAGCCCTGAAATGGCCCTAATCCTGCACTAGAGCCCGCTTTTCACCTGTGCCCTATCCTTGAGCTCAGCATCACAATCTGTCATCACACGCCCGCTGCATCCTTTCCCTGTAACCTGGCAGTTGGAATTGGAGAAGTCCATGATCAATAAGAAGACTAAAATGCCTTTTGCTGGACTTAAGTATGCAGCAAATACAAATTGATGTGCATCAGGAAGATATTCGTCAAAGCAAAACAAAGCGGTGTTTTTATATTCATTAATGATCCCAAATTTCAGCAAATGGAAGGCTCTATTGTATAAACAGTACAAGTATTGACCTTATTGTTTACATCTCTATATCAACCTATTAATCTTCAAATATGTCTTTTTTTCTTTTAGATGGAAATCTCATGAAGCCAAGGATGCCCTCAAACTCACATCTAGCCCAGGTTACCTCTACATTCCTTCACTTTTACATCTGCCTCCCGAGTAACGGGTTTACATTGCTATGTGACCATGCCTGGCTTTCTATTTGCCAATTTTGATGTTCTCCATATGTTGTGTGTGACTTTTTTCCTAGAGAAATGTGACAGAAACTTCTCTCCATCCCGGATAAAGAACCAGCAACAGACCAAAATAACAATCTAATGAAGCGAAACCCGGCAAGCCAGCGAGTACGCTGAGGTTGTACACAGACACACGGATCAGGGCTGCGTCCTAAAGTAGTGACACCGTGGCACCTACCTCACCGAAAAGCCCAGCCCCTCCTGGATGATGGCTGACACTCACAGAAGCTGTGTCCTGAGGCTCTCTGCACAAGGGTCAGGCAGGTCCATGGGTCAGTGGGTTGGAAAGTGTCCTCTCAGAAGTCCTTCCTGCTTATATAATGTTGGAGAGGAAGACGCCTTGTAAATCTGCTGAGTTTCAGGGATGTCTTGTGAGGAGTCTAAGGAGCTTCCATCTGGTATGAAACATTTCATCTCAGAAACTGCTACACATCACCAGAGGCCACACCCAGCTCCATCTTTAAGCACTGTGAACATGTTTGTTGTGTGTACCAGTGACATTTCAACCTCTCCTCATTTAAGTGAGGTCCTTTTCCAGTCCTTACAGACTGTTAAGGGAGAGAGCAGAGACCAGGAGACCCCATTAAATCATTACACATTACTAATCATTGGCATTTTCCAGAAAAAGACTTAGGTGTGGTAGAATACAGAAACGTAGATTATAATAAAAATAGGCTTTGCTTCAATACAAGACTGCTTCCATCACGTGCATGGGAAGCAAGGTGTTCTCTGGAAGATCTGAATCACAAAGTGTACCCTCTAAGTAGAAGGACTTTAAAAATTCTAATTTGATGTATTAGCTGAAAGCAGTTTAAAAAATAATAAAATCAAAACTGGGCTCCTTCAGGGAAAATATTAACATATCCTGCAGCCAGCAAAAGTATTCTATGAATTGCCATGCCAAATAGCATTAAGTTATATTTTATTTTATATTTTGTAGATGGATATGTTGCCTGCATGTATGTCTATCCACCACATTCATGCCTGATTCCAATGGATGACAGAAGAAGATATCAGAAGGACTTACAGACAGCTGAGAGCCACTATGTGGGTGTTAGGGCCTCTGGAAAATCAGCCAGTGATCTTAGCCACTGAGGCACCTCTCCAGACCTTTAAATTTTATTTTTGAAAATATTTTTCCTTCTAAGTAAGCAGCTAGTGTGATCTGATGTTTTTTTTTGAAGAAAGCTTTTCATTGTCAAATGTGCTTACAGCTTCCTTCTGGTACATTAATGCTTAGAAGTGACATAGCTGCTTCTCTCTGTCTGATCATTCTTTCCAACTCCATCTTCAACTCTACAAGGAAGTAATCCATAAAGAAAAAGGCACAGGTTGTAGTTTGAGATGGAATGGTGACATTTTAGCCCCAGCTGGCGTTGAACTCATGATCCTCCTGACTGCCTCCTTCAGCAAATCCTACCATCGTGTGCCACCACAACCAGCAAATGGTCATTTAACTGGCTTCTTCTATTCCATCCTCCTGGTTTGCCTCCTTTTAACCTGCACCACATAATATGAGAGCTTGTATCATCTTTCTTATATTCATTCTTTGAATGCACAGGACTATTCAATGATAAAAACAGAAAAATTAACCTTCTCCCTCTAGACCTCTCTCCGACATCACAGAATCTCATTGCAAAGTCACCACTGAGGCAGGGGAATGGACTTTGTGGCAAAGCACCCCATTGGCCTACCATTTGGGCTGCTCTCGGCTCATTCTCATCATTGAAAAATACAAACTAAGATGAAAGTACCGAACAAATCACAGTATCAAAGGCCACAAGACCCACTGTCTACATAGCAGAGCAAATGATTCTAATTTCTTTGCAGTTCTATCTATAAAGATCCGACCTTCTTGACAGTTACAGTAGGATCATGTGCCCTGCCAGCTCTCAGGCTTTATGGGAAGCCACAGAAGGCAAGCAGCCTGCATGTTAGCTCCTGGACCACCTTGAAATTGCATCAGGCAGGAAGAGTGGCTTTCCTAAAAACGGATATTTTTTTTTATCTTTATAATAAAACCTCCTCTCAACACCAACCCCATGGATGCTAAAGCCTCAACCTGTATCCATGGGTGACATATTCCCCACTAGATATCCTCATGAGGTTTTAGAGGTATTAACTGTCCTGCAGAGCAAATAAGGACACATGAGACGCCAATACCATAATCGTTGATCATTCTGACAAGAGATTAGCACACATCATGCTTTAACTCCTTAGATGGATTTTCGTTATTAATCAAGTTCTTTCTGTTTTAACTATGTTTACCCCATTTTAAACAATGTTAGCCGGTAGACAGATACCCCCCTCTCAACGTGCTAGGATGCTGATTTATTCCTGAAAGTCCTCAGAATGGCAAATTCTCAAACTAATGGATTTGTAGCCGTTCAATGTGTGTTCCCGCTAGAGCAGACAAACTCTTCCTACTCTCAACTTGCCCCACCTGGAGTGGAGTGACTACCTGCATCCTGACAGTTTTTCCATACATAGTCTTCCACAGCTTTTCTGAGCACCAGTAGCCATATTCTAAAATACAGTCTGTGCTTAAGTTCTCACTGTTTTTTGTTTTGTTTTGTTTTGTTTTGTTTTGTTTTTTGTTTTTTAAATTTAAAACACACTTGTAACAGGCATGCAAAAAAAACAAAGCAAAAAACAAACAAGCCATACAATTTACATATCTTTACGTGTATTTATATCATGTTTCGCTCATGAAAACCTTGCATAATGGTTAATCAAGGTAAATATATTTAATTCTTAAAACATGTATTTATGGTAAAAATCATTTAAAAATTCTTTTCTCTAGCCTTCAGAAATGCAGCGCGTGACAGTGGCCTGCAGTCACCCTGCTGCACAATGGCATGCTATACACTTCTCTCCCTTGTGGTTTGGTTCCCATTGGTCAGTCTTTCCCCATCTCTATATAACACACAGTTTGTTAATACTTACCTGCCCTTGAACCAATTGCTACTGGACCCATGTATAACTAACCAACTACTCAGAGTTTCCTGGGATGATGAATCAGAATTATCATCTTCCGCAACTGGAAGGATCGTATTAAAAACAGGGTTGTGATGTTAGGGGTATTTCGTCGTCGTCCTCATTATTGTTGTTGTTGTTGCTAAATTTTATTTATGAATCCATGCAAAATATTACAGATCAGTGTGTTCTAATCCTCCTCCTCTTCGTCTTGGTTAATATGGAAGTAATTGACTCCCCTTATTGTTAGTGAGGACGAATATAAATTACACAGATTATTTTCAAATATTTTCAGTGAGATATTTTAAATCTCTTGGGGAGCACTACCTTAGCAGTTACCACACTCTAGGGGTTGCAACTCCTCCCCCAGGACCTCCTGCTGGGCCACTCATTTTCATTCTCTCCTGGAGGAACCCCTCCTGGGTACCACAGTGAATGCTGGGGCTTTTGCACAGCATGACCTACCTTGGCACAGACCTCTTAGACAGTCTCTTCTGAATTCAAGCTGAAAGTCCCTCCATCTGAGTCTCATGGAATATCCTGAGTTGGAGTCTCCATTCGTGCATAAGTAACCTGGAAAAGCATTAATGCATCTTTTGGGTGTAATCCTGCCTTGTCAACTTTACAAACAACAAAAAAAAGTCTTTAGACACTGCCACACAGTGTATGTGACACCTGCGGACTGTCAACCATCCCTTCCTTGCCATCGGGTCACTGCACTATCACTGTGACATTTCAAAAGGAAGAGATAACAAGCCATGCCAAAGAAGAAGATTGGGATCAGAAGCCATCCCGTTTACACACTGATGGGGAGCATGCAGTCACGGGCAGCACAGCAACGGTCCTCCCGAGGACTATCTGGCTAAGTGTAGATTGTCATTTTTAAAGGCAATCTTATAATGCATGCAGCACACCACGCTGTCAGGAAGACTAATTAACAGAGTGATTGCTCTGAGAGTTTGAGTGATCTGGGAACTCTCTGAGGACAAGGCAGGCAAGCTCGCATCGCCAAGAACAAATGACTGTAACTTGTACCAGCTGAGAGAAGGAGCCCGCTAGCCCGGGCCTCCAGACATCTTTTTTTCAGAGAAGAGAAGCAAAGCAACATTCAGGAACAGAAACTCAGCGCAGGATGCTTACATACACACACACACACACACACACACACACACACACACACACACTGCACATGCTTAGCCGGACCACTTTGCTCCCCGTTAGAGGGGCATTTTTATGCTGACGGTGAGTTCAAGACCAGCTGGTGCTTCTTTCGAGAGTTTATTGGGTGGGAAAGAGAACGCAGGCTGGGGAGCACATGGAGGGAGCACTGGGAGCCCACAGACTTTTATCAAAGACCAGCCGTTGAGCCACTTCCTGAGCGGGCCTCAGAGACACGTGGAATGGAATTTATGTGAAAATTCTGGTGCCTTTCCCAGATGTTTCCCATGTCTAGACAGTGAGTGAACAGAGAATATCTTTACTCTTACTTAATGTAGCAAAAATCTCCCCCTTTAACATGCCTGCCAAGACTTCCACAGTGCGTGGAGTGACCAAGAGGCAATAGTCAAAGGATGACTCAAGAGGAGCAAACTAGCGTCTGCCTCAGGCACGTGTTTTGTTTTTTTCATATGAAGAAACTTGAATGGTTCTTTTGGAACCGAGAGTGTACACACACACACACACACACACACACACACACACACACACGAGATTGGGTGTGAGGTCCTAGTTCTGTGGTAAATGGTTCCCTTCTTCGTTTTGAACCCCCTACACACACACACACACACACACACACACACACACACACATCCCCCCACACACTTTCTCTGTATTTTCCCGTGAGAAGAGCTCTGTGTCCATCTGGGAGCCCTCACTTTCAGTTCCAGTGGAGCTCAAAGCCGGAGCAGGAAAAGGTTTTAAGCTGTGACTTTCAAAAGCCTGAGTGAGTGTTGTAACCAATTAATCTATTGATGTGCTTATTCTTTTTCAATTTAAGTTTATTTTAGCTGACATGGTAAATAGGAACTGCACATGCTGGGGGCTGAGAGATGGCTCAGAGGTTAAGAACTCTTGTTGATTTTGTAGAGGACCCAGATACGGTTCTCAGCACTCACATGTGAGTTCATAACCTCCATTTCCAAGGATCGAACACCCTCTTCTGACCTCTGAAGGTACCAGACACACACGTGGTACACATATATACATGCAGGCAAACTACTCCCACACATAAAATAGAAATACCCAAATCTCAAAATATATACATGCAAATGAACAAGGTGACACGTCTACCTATATATGCATTATGGAATTGTGTTAACCAGCTCTCCTTCCTCCCTGGATGTGATTTCTTCCTGGTATAGCTTTGACATGCTTTCATGGAGGTTTTGGAAATGTACAGTTTGTGGCTGTGAGGGGTATTCACACTACTATAAAGAGCTGACTGCAGCCCAAGCCGATGGGAACACTATGTGGGGTTCAGCCTTTCAGCACTCTAGATTGGGGTAACATATTAGGTTTATCAGAGCTGAAAAGCAATGAGTAAAAGGAAATTTTATTTCTGAGAACTGAAGAGCTGAAATGATTTAAAGGAAAAGGCCATGGAATAAGACTGAATCGTTGATGTTTCTTCTTCTTCTTCTTCTTCTTCTTCTTCTTCTTCTTCTTCTTCTTCTTCTTCTTCATTTTGGTAGTAATGTGTGTGCATATGCATGTGTGTGTGCACTCAAACACACACACATGCATGCACACTCTTGCACATGCACATACATGCATCCTCATACTCATACATCCACATGTGCACTTGTACACACACATACATGCACACATACACTTACACCTACACACACCTACACACACCTACACACACACACACACACACACACACACACACACAACACACACACACTCATGGCACATATGGGAGGAGAGGTGTTCATGTTGAATGCCAGAGTTTAACATCAGTGTCTTCACCATCACTCACCATTACTGACCATCACTTTCCACTGTTTAAGATCATCTTTCACTGAACCTGAAGGTACCAGACTCCAGGGTGCTCCTGGCTCTGCGTCCCTGGCTCTGGCACAGCAGGCTCATGTTACAAACCTTGGGTTTTCTGTGGTTGCTTGGAACTGACCTCAGGTAGATCTTCATGTTTATCCAGCAAGCTCATTACTGACTGAGCTATCTCCCCAGGCTCAACTGCTGCTTTTAGTGATGGTGGAGCTATGAATTCTGATAAGGCTTCTGTTTAGATGTCCCCTCTGGAGTTTATAAAGACTGCTTGGGCTGCTGAGATGGCTCAACAGTTAAGAGCACCAACTGCTTTTCCAGAGGTTCTGAGTTCAAATCTCATCAACCACAGGGTGGCTCACAACCATCCATAATGAAATCTGACTCCCTCTTCTGGAATGTTTGAAAATAGCTACAGTGGACTCACATATAATTAAATAATTAAATAAATAACATTTGCTGTTTAAAAAAAAAGAAAGAAAGAAACTGCTTTCTCAGAGTTTTGCTTGCAGAAATGTCAGCACATGCGAATGTTGTGTGCTCAAGGGCTTCACTTGAATGGAAGCACTCATTCCCTTCAGAGCTTACAACTACAGAATACTTAAAAATATCTACACTGGACACAGACACACTAATTGACTTCAGATACTTGCAATGTAGGGTCTCTAAGGTCCAATGAGGCATGATTACAAGATTCAAAGCTAAAGTCAGAATGCTTGGACGTGTTCGCATCAGTTGAAAATGGACATATAGCTGATTAATTAGTGATGGCCATGCATGTTTATTGGTTTTTATTTAAATATGATCTTGTTGTAAATGAAGTCCCCATAAACAAACAGACACAAAGAAAAATATATCAAGACAGTATAATTCTAGTTTTAGGTAAACTGTCTTTACCAGAGCTATACCTCAGTGATAGAACACCTGCTTAATGTGTACAAGGCCAGGAGTGTAAGCCTTAGCACTGGAATTGCTAAAAATAAAACCATACAGCCTTGAGAATCTGAGTGGCAGATGAGGTGGTTTGCTCTTCAAGAGCGTTTGCCATGACTAGGTCACTGTCTCTCAACTTTGGTATCAGAGATGTTTTCCTAGGTAGTTTTTAACAGTGCGTGTAATATCTACTTGATAAATACCAGTCACATCCTCCTATGCTCCAATATGTCCACCTCAATGCTGACAACTAAAACCGCCCAACCTACTGCCGGATGTTTGCTGAAGGCTAAGATTTCCCCTTCCCCCTAATGTGAAGTGTTGCACTCCACAGAACTGTTTTAATGTGTATTTCTTCTTCTCCCTTAGCTCCTTCTTTCTTTCCTGCTCTTCTCCATCTTTATCCTGCCCCTCCTCTCGCTCCTTTTCCTTCTTCTTCAGACCATGTAGCCCTAGCTTGCCTGGAGCTGGCTCTGTGGACCAGGCTGTCCCCAATCTTCCAGAGATCTACCTGCCTCTGCCTCCCAAGTGCTGAGACTAAAGGCGTGTGCCACTGTGCCTAGTACTCTATAGTCCACAATGACAGCTTCTGTGCCAGGGCCCACCTCACTCTCCTTACACACCAGTCACCAATATGCCGATCACCCCAAGGCAGGAGCAACATTCCCGAGTTAAGATGATGCAGGGTTAATACCTATCAGCTCTCTTTTCTGTTAACTTCTATTCTGTATAGTTTGGAAGACTGTAATGTGTTCAAAGATTCACTTGTTGTCTTCTTCACTCCTTTCTACGTAGTCCTTAAACAATGAGTTATAAAAATCTCAGAAAGTTTGACAGTTTTATTATGAAGCACTCCTAACAAAATTTCACTTTGAAGGACAGACTTAGCACCTGTAAAGTTTATTTTAGTTTATAAACACATGACCACAAATGTCTTAGCTTCTCTAACTCAGGTAATTAAGTGGCAGTCTCCCACCCTACCCCCACAGCCAATAACTGTTGCCTTCCCTACAGGAGTGGGAGACTGCTTATCCACATCTGGGCAAGTCAGGAAGGGATAAGAAGGAAGGCCATCCTACATCAAGCATCCGTGTAGACCTAGCTTGCCTGGAGCTGGCTCTGTGGACGATGTGTCAGCACAGATGTCAAAGTGGTAACACCAGAGTTTTGCTTTCTATATTATTATTATTATTGGTATTATTATTATCAATTCATTTTAGCTGACACATAATAATTACATATATTTACAGGTACAATGTAATATTTTGGTGCAGTTTTATGATGAATAAGTATGTCTATCACCTCAAGTAGTATATGGTACTTGTGACTCACCATGGCCACCTACTGTGCTGTGCTCCTAGCTCGCTGTGGTTCTGGTGCTGATAACTAACTTCTGTCTCCTTCTGTTCACTCACCCTTCTTAGCCACTGATATTTCTATAAAATCAACTTTTTAACCTGCTACTCATGAGTGAGAGAATATGTGGCATATGTACATTTACTGTACCTGGCTCATTTCATCATGACCAATGTTTTGTGAGACAGGAAAGATGTGTAGATGACAGAGGTGGGCAAGGTACATTTGGCTCAGACACAGTTATCTCACTTCTCCTCAGAGAACTCCACCTCAGGACTCAGGAGAGATGTCTACGGTTCTCTCTACTGCCTCTCTCAGTAGACAAACATTCCACAAAGCCTTAGTGCCACAGAGTCATTTTTAATATACTGTACACAGCAAGCTCCTTCTCAATATCAGACATAACTAGTCACAGCCAAAGACTGGGGCCTCGTCCCCAGTGTGTACCTAATAATCCCAGGATGATTCCAAATCTGAAATGAATAATACCAAAAATATTTTAGATTTCAGATTTTTTTGAAGTTTGGAATTTTGCAAATACATTTTGAGATCTCTTGGGGATGAGACCCATGTCTAAATATGAAATTTATATTCATTCTTTCTCTTTTCTTCCCTCTCCTTTCTCTCTCATCACTTTCATATTGAGGAAGACATTTTCCAGAATTCTTTGAAAAATGGTACTTGGCAAGTAAGCTTTCTAAGAATTCTCCTGACTGAACACATCTTTATTATCCTTGCTTTGGAATTGTGGTTGGCTGGGTATAAAATGCTGATTTCCCCAGCTTTCATTTTCTCCTCAGGTCACTCTACATGGTCACCTGAGGATTTCAGTGCAACTCACATCTCTCCTCCTTGCAGCGGATCTCCTTCTTTTCTGGGTTTTGTTTGTTTTACCTGTGCGTGTTGTGTAGACTCTTAATTCTGTAATTCTTGGCTCATTCCCAAAGCTCCATCCCTACTCACATGCAACTTTAAAAAAAAACACTTTTGTCTGTTATTTTTAAAATGTATAAAGCAACAGGGCAGAAGCCACATAGAAGTAGTAAACAGCATTATTGTGTGCCAGATGTGATTGCCAGCTATGATGAGGTTGAACGCATCAGACCATTAGCAGGACATGTGACCTTGCTGCCAGGGTCTCAGACGTCTTCTAAGCTGTTAATCTCTACTCTAATAATAGTTTTCTTGGTTCCTGTTTCTCTATTTAAAAATTAGCCACTTCGGAAGGGTCCAAGTTTTCTCCCATCTTATCTTGTCTTCTTTCTGATTTTATGTTTTGTTTAAGTCTTTTTACCTCATTCTTATCCCCAGATAGGAATAGAATTGTTTCTAGAATTGAGATTCAAAATATTTGTTTAGTCTTGACTTACTTTATTGATAATTTTACTTTTCTCTTATTGTTTTCCAGTGTTAGATGAGAAAAAAATCAGAAAACTAAGCCAGAATCCTAGAATAGAGATTGGCCAATCTCTTCTGGAAAGATCTGGACAACAAACAACCCCAGCCCAGGCTGTACAAGGCAGCATCTGCTGCAAATGCTCAGATCTGCTGTTATGATGTGGATGCAGCCTTGAAGATGCACTGTGGAGGGTTATACTCCAGTCAAGCTTTTGTCAAAGAAGTAGTGGGCCCTATTGTAGCCCTGGGTTGGCATTTCCTAATTCTTCCAAGATGTAAACTTTTTTGCCCTATTTTGCTCTATTTTGCCCTAAACCTCTGTCTGATATCAGAATTATTTGGCTCCATTGGCCCCAGTATCATAAAACTATTGGAGTAGTAATTTATTTTTTTGACTATTCTTCTCACCTGAATGATTTTTTAGACCCAGCCCAAATGTCCTCCCTTCCTTGCAGACTTCTTTCTCTTCCTTCATGCATCCAAAGTACAACTCAAGTACCAAGTACTAAACATCCATTCTTATTCAGACTTAGCTAATATTGTTCTATTCCCATATACCCTAAGTAATTAAATTACTTTTAGTGCTTAATTATAACTTTATTTTACTATCTTCCCTCATGCTTGACTTTGAACTTAGCCCTCAAAGTCCCAGTGTCTGTGGAAGAAACTGAAATGCCGTTTACACTCAGTAGCTCCAAACATTTGTGTGATAGAATGACCTGTGTGTCTGGTAAATTAACTTTCAGCTAAAATAAGAGGTTGTGTTGCCCTCACTGCTCAGGCTTTATCTAAATTTGTCTGGTTTGTACCATATATATTTCTACTGTTATTAGTGACAGTCACCAATCTTCACCTCCTCCCCACCAAAGTGCTAGTTACACCTACATACAGGTGGTTTCAGGAATAGAAACTGAGTCAGATTGGGATTCTGAGAATATTATTAACTCAATTTCCCTCTCCATCTGCATAAACAAAATGAATTGAGATATATGTTACAAGGGTCTGCAGACCGAGGTAAGTCTGTGCTTTAGCACAGGACTAAAGCTCACCCTCTGGAAATTCTGTGATCTCCCTGTATATGCTGTGCCATAACTAGAAGTATCACCTCAGCAAACTTCAATGAAAGTCCTTTTCTCTTTAGCTTTTATCTACCCTCTGATGTCCTTTCTCCCTAATACATGGCACCTGGAAAATCCATTGTAAGCTAATTCCTTTTGGTGATATGATATGTTAAGCTCAATTCCATAGCCTACAGCAAAATGAGTTTATAATTATGTGATAAACATTTAGTTGGCTCTAACCATAAGTTTTTATCAAAGGAAAATATGTCTTAGTTTATATTTATAGGTGTAATAGATCAAAAAAATTTACCCTGGCCTACTATCTCTTAAATATATCTAAACATTTTGTATGACTTTGACTCACAATAAATTGGCCTATAAGGTGTTTAAATATTTTATTTTAAATCAGAAAATTTAAGACAGTTGCTGATCTAATGCCAAGTCTTTCTGTATAATACAAACTCTTGGGGATTCATAGCTCTTCCATTTGCATCTGGAGTAAGATTTTAATAGATTTTTATAGACTTGTATCATCTATAAGTAGATTGGAAGGTGTACACATGAATTAAATTCATTTTATTAAGATCTCATTTCTCACTGTGTATGTGTTCCAGTCCCACCCATTATGGATATGTTTTATTTTCTTATCACCCAGTATAATGTTACATAAGTTATCACTAACAATGTTGACAATCTTCACAAGCCCCGTCCCAAATGGTTCTTGATTCCAAATTAGAAACATGCTGGTTTTAAAGTAATACTTTGTTGGCTCTGAGGAAAAGTTAGTCAGTAAAATATATATTTCTGCACATTCTCAAAGAAGCTGACATCTAAATATTATCGAGACTGAAAGTGTTTCATGTACGATATCTTTTATTTATTTATTTTGATACAGGGTCCCACTATGCTGCCCTAGATGTCATCCAGGCTGCCCTCAAACTCCCCCAGAGCCATGTGCCTCCTCTTCCTGAGTTCTAGAATTAACAGCATACACCAACACAACATGTATGATGTCTTACTAGTGGTGTACTTTGTTAAAAAGAAAAAAAAATACCGCATAGGCATTAAGGTTGCAATATAGATGCCATGTGCCATAGCTTCCTTTTTGTGAGGTAATTTCTTGGTTGTTACTGTCATGTGTCTCTTTAAGAACTGTGTTACTATGATGCAGTGCAGGAATTTTCAATAGAAATATAAAAGTAAGTAGTGAGTTCCACAGGAAACCTATCAGACTTAACAAGCGAGTAGGAACTGCAAAAGCTGACATTTCACACATAGCAAGGATCCAAAAAGCAAAAGCCACAAACCAACCTTTGTCTACCAGCCCCACCGCATGGCGGTGTGAGAATTTACAGCTCATCAGAGGAAACTATTTTTACCAATTATTTAAAATGCTTCACATCAGTTGAATGCCTTGTGGCAAATGTTTGTTTCAAGTGGTAGCAGGGCTCAGCATTCCACTAGAAAGAGTGTACCGTCTTGACCTTGTTCCAGCCTTAAGGGACTCTAAGAATAGCATGCTTTCTCCTGATGAAAACACATATTGCAGCAGACTAACCTTGAATTTTAAATCCAGATCCTTACAGAAAACTTCGCAGTGTTGTTTTGCAGCTTACAATGCTGGATCAGAAGAGTCCATGAATTTCTCTGCTTTAACTGATAACATTTTATGCATTAACATTTGTCCAGGTCTCTTGTATCTCCAAGCAAATAATTGCATTTCAAAATATGAGGATATATAAGACACTCCGGCACCACGTACAACTCTAAGAGACCTTTAGAAGTTAAATCGGTGATTTCTCCCTTCTCATGTCTCTCTTGCTGTTCCTTCAGTTTGTTGCTTAAACTGCAGTGCACATGTCTTGTAGTGATGCTTCCTTTTATGTGAGGGATTTCTCTTCAGTCCAGTGTACTTCCTTTTAGTAAGATTTAATGCATCTACTTAAGGTATATACCAATGATGCATAACCATTATCACGTGGTGTCACATACACAGTGACCCCCTTGGGGGTATTTTTACAAGAGTAGTCAAAGTTTCCTCATGCATTGTGAGTCCTACTTACAGTACACCATTACTATCTGCAGCCCTTGTATTTCACACACAGTCTCTGGGCTCCATCTGTCACCTTCCCTTATAAATCTAAGATCTTTAGAAAAACAGTCAGTGACTTTCTGTCCATTTTTTGAGACTGGAGTAGAGCAATATATTTTAAAGAAATAAATACATTTTTTAAAAAAAATCCTTCAATACAATATTTTTTGTGAGCAGAGAAACCCAGGGCTGAATTATTTTAAGATACAAAAGAGGAGCCTTGAGAGTAGCTCAGTGACACATACTCCAGACACTGATGATGAAATGTTGGAGCACTCGGTGTCTATGAATAGTTATGGTGTTCTTGGTCTCTCCTTACTCTCCAGTGATGGTTATGGTTAGGCTTGCTGAACTGAGGTGCTACCCATGAACCCACCCTCTACACCCACACCAGACTCAGAGCTACACAGGGTCAGACACCAGGGAAGAAGTCACTAAGTACCACATGGTGCCTAGGATCCCTAGATGCTGTGAACCTGGTAACATAGACTGTGCATCTAGAAGGCGGTACAGTCGGCCATGGGAGGACATTGCTTCCAGTGCAGCTGCACCCAGGATAGTTACTAAAGCTACCCTGGCATACTCTGTGTTACCAGGTAGATGAATATTTGTAGCACAATAGATTTAGGTCAGAAATTTGGTACATAGGCTTTTGGATGATAAGCTGAGCACTGTGGGAGAACTAGAGAGCTCTGAGTGTGCCTACAGGCTTTTTTCCCAACCCAGAACTTTGTAGCTCACCAGCCAAAACACACCACCCATTCATCATGAGATACGTGGTCACACCCACAAGATATAAAAGGACATGACTTTCCCAGCAGCACCTTACGATGATGGTGAAGTAGTGTTGGACGGTGAAGAAGGGGGTGGATCTCCTTGGGAAGTGGTGAGTGTCCAGGATGTCCTGACCGTACATGGCATATGCTTTGGGAAGGAATCCTAGGGATATATGCTATACAAAGGAAACTAGTCACAGAAGGACATCTTTGTAGGACACCACTTGTGCAAGGTCTGCGCAGCAGTCTACATCACAGAGACGCGAGGATGGCGGATTCCAGGAGCCACTGGGAGGGTGACGTAAAGCTGCTGCTCACTGGGTACAGATTTCTGCTTTCACAGGATGGGAAGAGCCGCAGACGTGGATGCTGGTCACGGCTGAACAAAATCTCCACTGCATTTCCCATCACCCATCACTGTAGCAAAATATAATTACAATTATGGCAAACTTTGTTGTATTTTTAAACAATTTCAAAATTGACAAATGTCTTAAAATATGAAAAAATATTTAAAGTTTACATTAAGACATACATTGAGCTCTCTTCCAACTTTCAAAATGGATCAGTATTGTGACGATACAATTGCAATGAGACTCATACTGAGAAGTGGCTGTCTAGAGGCCGGCACTCTGGTGTATTTGAAACTGAGGCAGAGGAGATGAAATGAGCATCACTCAGCTTGAGAACTGCAGCCGCCAACCTTCTGAGGACAGGCAGCCCCAGAACTGAAGAAGGCATGCAGAGGGAGGCTGTGTAATTACTGTGCGGGGCAGCAGCAGCCCTCCCTCCACAGGGCACCTCTTAGGACGTTTGCTGCCTCATCATGTTACATCCTCTCCACAGAAGTGTCAGGCTGCTCTTATCACTTCCTGGTAACAGATGAGGAAAGAGACCTCAGATGTGGCCATCCCAGGACTGATCTCTGATCCTGAGTATGTAAAGCTTTTACCCACATTTCCTTTTCAGTTTTACTTTGGGGTTTGTTTTGTTGTTGTTGGGTTGGGTTGGGTTTTTTTGGTTGTTTTGTTTTGTTTTGTTTTTTACTTCAGAAATTTTGTTTTTCATTACACCCTTAGAAAATGAATTAATGTCTGTGAGTTTAATCTCTTGTCCCCGCATACACAGGGCACTGAGTGAGTTCTCAGTCACTCACTGCCCTGTGACAGCAAAATGTGACCTCCTAAGAAAAAGCAACTGGTCCTGGGGTTTCTAGATGCCATGAACAACTCATCTTGATAGTTGACATCACCTGAGTCACATCTCAGAGATGTTTCTGACTCTGGAAGCCTACCTATGGGGACCGTGTTCAGTCAAGAATAACTTAGAACCCTTACTTGCTTCTGACATTCCCATCAGTGGCTCCTCCCCATCAGCATCCATCCCATCAAAGGATAACCCAGGGGAGTGGTCCGGGACTCACTTTGGTTGTCAGTAGGATAAGCAGTGTTGTTCTTCAGTGGGTGTGAACCTGTGTGCAGTCCACTGTGCTTAAGACAGCGCAACTAGCATAACTTCAAATGTCGCTTTGTCTGTGTTTTATTCCTCAGTGGGCTTCCTTTGTGAATGCAGTTCTGCCTATTCCAAGGCCTTAAGATTTTCTATCAAGCTAAAGTAATGCTTGGCTCTCACACTCATGATAGCTCCAGGCACTTAACAACAGCTCATTATCCACTTCCCCTCCCCCCAGCCTGAAATAGCTCATGGGTCTCTGGATACTACCACTTCCATATTTAACTTTTTATTTCCTGTCCTCCTCATTGTATCATTGACTGTTGGAGCTTCACAGTGGATATGAGTCTCCTGTTTCAAAGAAATGCTTCATTGCTGAGGCCCCTGAGGTCTTCCCAGCTGTAAATCTAACTCCACTCCACACAAGTATTTACTTTCTTCTTAAGGCATATTAAACCATCATTCCTTGAAATGAATTTGTAAGCACTCTATCCATTGTGTTTGGGTATTCTAGAACTGGGAACACCCCACTGACCTTTATTCTTCTTTGTTGGACAATGGTAAATATTTCATAGCTGCAAATGCCATGTGAATATGAGGGAGCTGTCTGGTAACACCCCCCTCAGACAGTCACGGCTTCTGACTAGAAGGATTCATTTTTGGAGTAGTTTTGAAGTCATCCAACTTGGTTGTGATATATTCCATCCTCGCGCCTACATCCTGATGAACTTTGAACCCATCGGTCCTCCTGGCCAGCAACCACACAGTGCACAGTCTTACTACTAGGACTGCTGTCTTGTCTCTCAAAGTTACATGTGGGTTTGGTTAACAAAACCTTTCTTTCTTGGACTCTGTTGGTTTTTACATAACATTGTATTGTGTTTGTGTTTGCACGCACTTGTGTTGTCTAATAGTGTATTTACAGAGCACTGTATTCAGCCACTATTTCCCTGATCTGTGATTTAAAGAATCTGATCTAAAATGCTGAGCAGTACTGTGTACCCATTTAGAGGATTCTAGAATGCTAGATTCTTTGTGAATCTTTTTAGGGTTATCAGGAGAGTATTTTTGAAATGATGTGTCCCCCAAAGAGGGATGAAAGATATTGAGACTACAGATCTCTGGAAAGTGAGTTTGTGTGTGTCTGTGCAGGGGCTAGGGAGGTGGGGTATGGGTGTGGGTTGAAATGATGTATCCCCAAAGAGAGATGAAAGATATTAAGAATGCACATCTCTGGAAAGTGAGTTTGTTTGTGTCTGTTCAGGGGCTGGGGGTGGGGTATGGGTGTGGGTGTGTGTTCACATTGAGGAAAGAGAAACGGGGAATAAAACACATTAGAAACTGTAAATGTCAGACTACAATGATATGCTAACACTGTAAATAACCAAAAAATGGGATTTGTGGGAAGTTTACTTCTCTGTACTTGTTAATAATTGTTGCCGTATTGCTTTAAAAGGTTGTATTACATTTCAGAAAGCAGATGTTAATGCAGGCTGCTCTCGACTTGTCATGCTGACTCACTTTAGGATGGCTAGGCTTGCCTCTGTCCAAGCTGGGGTTGGTGGGAAACAATCCCATGACTTATTCCTGAGATTTTAGCTATGCATGTTTCCTGCATTGGGTCAGGTGTGTCCCGTGGAGGAACCCCTACTGCCAGGGATGTGCTCTGTAGGATAGCAATGAATGAGGCCCAACCCAACAGTATAAAGTCACTTAAAACATCACCAGATTTAAAAAAAATATTTAGACTAGATTGTGTTATTGTTGAGCATGAATTTTATAGATGACAATGTCGGTCACAATGTCAAATACTGGGATGCCTCTAAGATGGACCATCCTTCAGGATGCTAAACAGAGTTAGAGCCCACAATTTCCAGTCAATCCATCGCTGACCACAGAGCACCAGAAGAAACTCCCATAGTGCAATGCAGTCTATTGCTAAAAGAGTACTGTTCTGTAGGCATTATGCATTCAGTGGACTGAGCACAGGCTCCAGTTGTTCGGCCTGTAATACGTGTATCTGAATGTAGCCCCATCACAAATCAAGCAGCATTATAACTGTTAAAATAGTTCATCTTTAAAGCTGAATCTGTCATTGTAGGGACACAGAACCTCTTTTTCAGGCTTTTAGTCCTATTGGTAAAAGAATTTAAAGACAGGCTCAAAGGAGAATCCAGGTACAATTTATTAGAGTTAGATGGGAAGGAAATGTCAGCAGGAAAGATGGCGGTCTGGCCAGCTGCTGGGAGGAAGCAGGAGGGAAGAGGGCAGAGACAGCATCCAGAAAAATACTCAGTGGGGAGACAAGGGTGGGCACACTGGGAAAAGAAGAGCCAGGTTGCTGGGGCCTTTGTACCCTGTACTTTTCATTGAAAGAAGAAAACACTATCCTTTTATCATAGTGATGTGAGCCTCAGGTTCAAAAATACATTTCTTCCTTTTTCACCAACCAAGGGGTAAATATTTAATCTTCCTTTTGTGCAGTAGCTTTGTAGTTAGCAAAGAGTTGTTCTGGGTAGCCTAGAACTCGGGATGTGTCTAAAGTAGAAAAGAATATTTTCTATCAGTCCATCACTGTCTGGTTACTTTTCAGTTTTGTTAGTATTGAGCCAGGGAAGGGATACATGGCAGAGCCCCTTTAACAAGTTTACCTTCTGGGGTGATTACTTTTGCGCCAGTTCAAAGCTCCTGTCACTGGCTCATTCTTACCCTTGAAGATAGTTGCATTTAAGGCACTAAGAGATCTCTGTTCACATCATCAGGAGCTTGAAGGTAATTCACAGCCTGCTCTTGATTCTGTTTGGTTGGTTGGTTGATTTCCTGCTGCTGCTGCTGCTGCTGCTGCTGCTGCTGCTGCTGCTGCTACTGCTGCCGCCGCCACCTCCCTGCTGCTGCCACCGCAGCCTCCACCTCCTCCACCTCCAACTCCTCCTCTGCTGCCACCTCAGTCACTGCTGTGTTTAGAAGTAGGCTCCTTCTTTGCTACCTGACCTCGGGAACTCACAGACCTTCTGCTTCAATGACCTGAGTGCTAGGCTTACAGGCATGAGCCACTGCGCACAACTATATATCCACTAAATTAATGGGTTTTACAACTAATGCAATAGATAGACAAGATAAAGATGACATAAAACTTTGCTTGAAGCAAGTCAGTGGCCTTCTTGTACTCAAAGGACAAGCAGGCAGAGAAAGAAATTAGGGAAATAACACCCTTCACAATAGCCACAAACAACATAAAGTATCTTGGTGTAACTCTAACCAAACAAGCGAAAGATCTGTACAACAGGAACTTCAAGTCCCTGAAGAAAGAAATCAAAGAAGACCTCAGAAAATGGAAAAATATTTCTTGCTCCTGGATTGGCAGGATCAATATAGTAAAAATGGCCATCTTGCCAAAAGCAATATACAGATTCAATGCAATCCCCATCAAAATCCCAACTCAATTCTTCATAGATCTAGAAAGAGCAATTCTCAAATTCATCTGGAGCAACAAAAAAGCCAGGATAGCTAAAACTATTCTCAACAATAAAAGGACTTCTGGGGGAATCAATATCCCTGACTTCAAGCAGTACTACAGAGCAATTGTGTTAAAAACTGCATGGTATTGGTATAGCAACAGGCAAACAGATCAATGGAACAGGATTGAAGACCCTGAAATTAACCCACAGACTTATGGTCACTTGATCTTTGATAAAGGAGCCACAACCATCCGATGGAATAAAGATAGCCTTTTCAACAAATGGTGCTGGTTCAACTGGAGGTCAACATGCAGAAGAATGCGAATTGACCCACTCTTATCTCTTTGCTCTAAGATCAACTCCAAGTGGATCAAGGACCTCCACATAAAACCAGACACACTGAAACTATTAGAAAAGAAACTTGGGAAGACCCTGGAGGACTTGGGCACAGGGGAAAAGTTCCTGAACAGAACACCAATAGCGTACGCACTAAGATCAAGAATCGACAAATGGGACCTCATAAAATTACAAAGTTTCTGCAAAGCAAAGGACACTGTCCGAAGGACAAAACGGCAACCAACAAAGTGGGAAAAGATCTTTACCAACCCCACATCCGACAGAGGGCTAATATCCAATATATACAAAGAACTCAAGAAGTTAGACTGCAAAGAAACAAATAACCCTATCAAAAAATGGGGCACAGAGCTAAACAAAGAATTTTCACCAGAAGAAATTCGGATGGCCGAGAAACACCTTAAGAGATGTTCAACATCATTAGTCATCAGGGAAATGCAAATCAAAACAACCCTGAGATTCCACCTCACACCAGTCAGAATGGCTAAGATTAAAAACTCAAGAGACAACAAGTGCTGGCGAGGATGTGGAGAAAGAGGAACACTCCTCCACTGTTGGTGGGATTGCAAAATGGTAAAACCACTCTGGAAATCAGTTTGGCGGTTCCTCAGAAAATTGGGCATGTCACTTCCAGAGGACCCTGCCATACCATTCCTGGGCATATACCCAGAGGATTCCCCTACATGCAATAAAGACACATGCTCCACTATGTTTATAGCAGCCTTGTTTATAATAGCCAGAAATTGGAAGGAGCCCAAATATCCCTCAAAGGAGGAATGGATACAGAAAATGTGGTATATTTATACAATGGAATACTACTCAGCAATTAAAAATAATGAATTCATGCAATTTGTAGGTAAATGGTTAGACCTGGAAAATATCATCCTGAGTGAGCTAACCCAATCACAAAAGAATGCACATGAAATGCAATCACTGATAAGTGGATATTAATGAGCCCAGAAGCACTAAATACTCAAGACACAAATAGCAAGTCAAATGATTCCCAAGAAGAAGAAAGGAGAGGACCCTGGGCATGTAAAGATTGCATCCAGTTTAGTAAAGAAACCGAGGGGGGAGGGGGAATGATTGGGGAATAGTTGGGGGGGAGAAGAACTATGGGAACTATGGTGGATGGGAACTGGGAAACTGGAAAGCCTTTGAAATGTAAACATAGAATATAGAAAATAAAAATAACTAAAAAAAAAAAAACTTTGCTTGATGTGATTTATAACATCTGTGCATCTATAAATATAGCTCATGTATATCTATTATTTATGTACAGATGTGCATTGTACAATGTAGAGGATCTACATGTGTTTTACATATTATATCATGAACAGTTTTGTAATTCACTAGATTTGTCCTAGCTCCACCTAATGTATAGCTAATGTAAATGCTAGCTCTCTGTGCATCCCTCTGAAAATATTTGTATGCCCCACAACATCCACACTATTATATCTACCATTACATCATCATCCTATATTTGGATTCTGGACCAGGTCTTCAACAATGACTCTGATGCAGAAATTGTTCAACTCAAACTGAAAAACATTTTAAAATTTTGAAACATACTACTAATATATTCATAGAACTGTTTCCTCAAAGTATTTCCCTGATCTCAAATTAGCTAAACTTCCACCATGCTCTGGGTCATAGCCTATGGATTCTGGCTACCACAACACATATGCACATTATCAGATTTTGAATTGATTTGCCAATCTTATGAAATTTATGAGTTGACCTTGGGTCATTTGCATTAATGACTTATTTTAGTTTTTATTATCTATCACAAACTTTTATATATTACAGTAATTCATAACTGATATAGCATTTAGATAGCAAATTTTCTTAGCCTTCAGGACTTGATCTTTGGGCGAAAACAAGTTGGAACACACTCATATTCTCCTCTGTGACCTCAGTTCCTTCCAATGTGTTGAGCACAAGTGTTTTTCTGGGTGTCATCATTTTGGCAAAACTTGACTACTTGAGAACAAAGATGAGCTCCTCCAGAGAGTCCAATTAGTGAGTCTCCCAACACTGTCAATCAAAAAAGCCATTCTCTCATTACTTTAATGAGAGATTCATTCCCATTTCTTCTCTTTTACTCCTTCCTCCTGCCTCTCTTTCTCCCTCTCTCTCAGACAGGGGAAAGGACACACTATAGTTTGAATTATTCCTTATGTTAAAACTAACAACATGATAATGATTACATTTAAATATTATTTTATATCTGATACGACTGCCCACATTCTCATTCTTTTTTATTCTTATTCATGCTGCTGATTTCTAATATGTGTTATATTTTTTATTAAACATTTTCAATGTCCTCACCAAATCTCATGTCTTCATCCCCTGAACAGAAGCCCAGACTCAGTTGGACAGTTCAATGCATAGACAATGTCTTCCTGGCCTCTATCAAGACCATAACATCCTTCAGTCCCTTTTAGATGCTCACAGTAGCCTAGTCATAGGCAGAAAGAAGTGGTAACTGGCCAGAGCAGGAACAAGATCTTTTAGAAGCACACATCTTTCCCAGTCTCTAGTTATGGCTATTTTTCCAATACTGAGTTTTTCTGCTCAAAGGATCAGCTACATTCTTTGTATCTCCTTGCTGGACCCTCCAGCCTCAGAGCAGCTCTAAGCCTCAAAGAGAGTCCTGTATGTAAAGGAAATGCACAGTTCCGCCCTTAAAGCTTTTTAAAAGGACATTCCTTAAAAATGTCTCCTATCAGTTACAACTCAAGTGTTGATTACAAAGAGGAAACAATCTCCCATTCAAGGCTGCTGAAATCCGGTTTCCTTTAATATATTCATTTAATCTATGTTAATTCTCCCAAGGTCTTCACCGGGTGTGCGGGTATCACCTCTGCTCACCCCCACCCCAAACTCTGAAAGGAACATAAAGGACACTGGACAATACACAATGGAACAGATAGAGAGACAGAAACAAGCGGCTGTTGTAATGGGAAAGTCAAGAGATGCCTGATCAAGACTAAGGGTCAACGACTGATGCGACCAACAGTAATGGCAACAAGAGGGCCTTGTCCATTCAGAAAGCCGTGCTTTGTAAAGGAGGAGAAAGCGTCCAAAGCATTTTAGAAAGTTCTCTAATCTTCCAGAACACAGATGCTATGAAACCAAGAATAGTGGTGTGGAACGGCAGTTGATTCAGAAAACTGATCTACATTGTCAAAGTCTCATCATGGCCACCAGTTAATTAAGTTCAACATACAGTCTTTATCTACACATCTTAATCATGCTGGCTTTGACTTTCTGATGTTTATATTCACCATACTGGTGTAGGAGTTTCTTCTTAGCCAAATGTCTAAATAATCATATCCTTCCGTTTAGCTGAGAGCCATTGCGAAAGTCAGAGTTTGATATATTAACTAATACAGTGAAAGAAAGCATCCAAGCATAGGCAAGACTGTCTCCTCTCCAGGGGTGGGAGCATCTCTCCTAAACAGGGATTTCCAGTGATAGAGAATGGACCCTTCTCTTCCCTGCATGTGTGGATGAGAAGGAGTAGAGGATTTAAAAGAAGTTGAAAGGTCATATGGGACTTTCCTGTTATGTCCTTGACCTAGAGAGATTCTTCTGGGGAACTGAATGAGGACCTGTAACTACCTGTTATAAAAGTCCCACAAATGAGCACCTACTCTGTTATAAAGTGAGTAATACTTCTCAGTATTACTTCTCAGTAAATATAGCTGCCCCTTTCTGGCTGCAGCACTTGGGAGAGCAGGCCCTGCACCATACCTGGGCAGCACAGGAGAGCTGGCCCTGGTAGGAAGAGTGTGGGTGAGCAGGCAAGTGTGCTGGCTCCCAGACAATGAGAGCTGGAGAGCTGTCCCTGCCCTTCAGTGGTTGCACACTCAGGAGAATGGACCCTGAACCTGGGCAGAATCGGAGAGATGGCCTTGTTAGCAAAGGTGCAAGGGAACTAGTCCAAAGGTCATAAGAGCAAGAGAGCCGCCCCTGCCCCTGCCCCTGCCCCCTGCTGGCTGCAGCATTGGGTGAACCAGCCAGAGCAGCATTGGAAAGCTTGCCCTGGTGGCAAGAGTGCAGGAGAGTGGGTGGACTGACCAACTCAGCTCCCTCCCAGGCCAAGATCCAGGGCTTTGAGTGGACCCACCCCAATATTTACCCCAACTGTAATCTACTGGAGCACATGAAAGAGCCAACTCCATAGACCCAAAGCTGCAGGATCTCTATGACACAAGGCAACAACAGAATATCCAAGAGAAGTCCCCCTAAGGGTCCAGTATAGATAGTGTAACAGAAGCCAGAAGCCTGAAAAGGGACCATGTCTCATGAATGAACATTTGCAAGTAAAAATGTGTGGACAAAGGGCTATACTGTGTGTCACAACTTCCATAACAAGATTTTTTTTATTCTTTCCTATTTTATTTTACTTTTGGACAGGAAAGTTTGCAAGGACGGAGTAGATATGAAGGGACAAGGAGATGATGAGTACGATTAGGGTGCGTGATGCAAAATTCACAAAGGATCAATAAAAGGTTTAAAAAAAAGAGAGAGAACTAAATACAGATGTGTGTATGACATATGTTTTCAATGGCCAAATTAGAGAAAAGGAGATTCCACAATGAGGAGAGAATATATTTTAGGTAAAACTCTCATCAAAATTTTTACTTAGTTCATCTACTTGCAATATCTATTTGTGGTACCTATTAATGAGTTCTATATGGTATTTCATTCATACACAGGGGGCACAGTTGCCATATGAAGCCTCCCATTCTCCACTTCCACAAAACGCATACTCTTCCCAATCCCTGATGATTACTCTTCTCTGTTTAGGTTAATATTTTGCAGGTTCCACATGTAAAAGGGAAGTAATTATGAGTCATATCTAGAGGTAATTTCATTATCACATACATAGTCCATATCCTCTTCAAGGTAGGTGTAAGAACAGATCACCTGACCCAACTTTGAATCATTAATAACTTAAATATAATACGAACCAAAAGAATATTCAAAATAAAACTCACTCAGTGTGAACATACAACTCTACTTTGTGAGCATACAACTCTACATTGTGAGCACACAACTCTTTCATTGTGAACACACAACTCTACATTGTGAACATACAACTCTATCCTGTTTTCACTAACTGTATTTTTCCATGCTAGATTTCATAGGCATTATGTTTTTATTTGACAATCTAATGACTTAGCTTTAGAATAGTCCTTTGTGTTTAGTCAAACATATTTCATGCCCATTCAGATTTGAGTGCCTAGTCTGAGATACGACTGCTATAATGCTTACCCTGAGTGGTTATGAGGGAACTTTTGAGTTTCTATCAGAAGGGGTGGGGACTTATCATCTGCCTCCAAATACCCTTGAATATGGCCTTGTCAGAAGTGCATCTGCGTGTAATCCAACCCAATCAAAACTACATGACTTGGTCTTCGAGCCCATGTGTTTGGTTCAGCATGGCGGAGATAAGAGCCCCATGAAAGCTGAGCCTACGTCTCCTGTAGAAGCACCGCAAGGCGACCACTACAGCCTGTTGGAGCACAGCTGCGAGTTCCTGGACTTCTGGGACACCTCGGAAGCCGGAGCAGGAAACGCAGCTGCAGGCCATGGAGAAAATGTTGGAGTACTTGCACACAAGGCCAAGTGATTCGGAGATGAACTGTGCCCTGACGTGCCTAATCACTGGGCTTGGGGTGGGCCGAGAAGCTGCCAGGCCCTGCTACCATCTGGCGCTGGCCCAGCTGTTCCAGCCTTTTGAAGACATCCCGTTGTGTGACATTCTGGGTCAGATATAAGAAAAATACCGTCTACGAGCAGTGAACAAGACAATAGGGAGACCCACTCTCTTCGCAATCCTGTTTGGAGTGCTAGCCCTCTTTCAGTCAGGCTGCCTGGTGAAGGATGAAGAGGCCCTGATGAAGTCCGTGAGATTGCTGAAGATCCTGTCCCATCACCACAACCGCTTACAGGAGCAGCCAATAAAGGCTCTGGTGGACATCCTCTCTGAGGTCCCAGCGTCCATGTTCCAGGAGATCCTGCCAAAGGTCCTCAAGGGTGACATGAGGTCATCCTCAGCTCTCCCACGTACGTGGAGCTCTTCCTCTTGGCTCAGCAGAGGGTGCCAACAAAGCTCGACTCACTGACTGGCTCGGTTGACCTGTTCTCAGAGGACAATATTCCCAGTTTGGTGAACATATGGAAGGTGGTGGCCAACTCTGTAAAAAAGGAGCATAAGCTGTCTGATGTGGCTCTGGATCTGCTCCGCCTGGCACTTAAGAACAAATTTGAACTGTTCTGGAAGGAGGTTTTGGAGGAGGGGCTGCTGAAGAATCCATCCTGGACATCCAGCTACATGTGTTTCTTCTGCCTACTGGGTACATCTCTGCCACTTCTGTCAGAAGAGCAGTTGTAGTGATTCGAGATTTGATCCGCCATTTTGGGGAGAACATGACCATTTCTAAGCCCTAAAACCTATTCAAGTTCATCTCAGAGATAAGTACATATGTGGGTGCCTTCCGAGAGGGGTGCTGGGATGACCTTAAGCAGCAGTTTACTATGATGGTGGCCTTTCCAACCATTTCTAATCAAGGTCTCCCTGTCATGCCTACCTTCTGACGTCACATGGGTTTTGAATACTGAAGCCCTGCAGAGCTACACGGCCTGGCTGCTCCTGCAGCCCTCACCTGGACTCCTTGGTTGAATTCAGCACTGCCAACCAGAAGAGAGCTCAGGACACCTCGTTGAATGTGCCTGAGCGAACTGTATTCCAGCTCCGGAAGTGGATCATTCACCACCTGGTCAGCCTTGTGGATCATCTGCACCTGGAAAAGGGTGATGCTAAGACGAAGAAGGCTGTTCCCCATATACCAGCAATGAAGCAGCACTTCTTCCCTTTGGACGACCGCAACTGTGGGGTCATTGCCGGTGACTCGTTCAGCCTACTACAGACCCTCAGTGTGAAGCTTAGACAGACACCAGACCTGACTGAAAATAGGAAGCTCTGCCTGGACTTACTGCCTAGTGCAGTTGGCAGACATGCTGTTAAACCATTACCACAACGTAACCAATGGGACACCCTTGACAACACAGCAGCATCAGGTCTGAGACCAGATGATGAATATTCTGAAGGAACTAGAGTTCCCTCTGCTCCCCAGAGACCAGGGCATTCCAGCACCTGCTGCTTCTGGTGGGCCTCCACCTCTTCAAGTCCCCCGCAGAAAGCTGAGATGTCCTAGGAGACATTCAGATTTGAGTCAAGAAAAGCATGGAGCAGTATCCCCGCTGATCACGCACTAGAATCAAAGCCTCCGGGGAGCCAGTGTGGGTGGAGATCTCGCTGTTCTTGCCAACTCAACCCAGTGCCCCATGGTCCAGAGTGTATTTGGTCATATCTGTTCCCACCCTACCCCAGGAGGTCTGCAGCTAATCCCGGCTATGCTCAACCCTGAGACAAACGAGGATGAGGATGACAACGAGCTGGTCACTGATGATACTGATGATCAGCTGAAGCATGGAGGGGATGAAGACTCAGATAGTGAGGACAATAAGAACTCAGAGAGTGACGTGGAGAGGGAGGATGGGGAAGAAAGTGAAGAGGTGATAAGGATGTGGACCCAGGCTTCCGTCAACAGCTGATGGAAGTGTTACAAGCTGGGGATGCACTGGGTGGAGTAGACAACAAGGATGAGGAGGTGGAGCTTGGGGATGAGGCCATGATGATCCTGGACCAGAAACTGGAGGCCTATTTGCAGAACAGAAGATGCACATCCGGGCCTGGAATGAGGAGAAAAACAAGCTGCAGAAGGAGATGAAGCTTCAACAGGCCTTCCAGATCAGGGCACTAGGCCTGGTGGAGGTGCTGGTGACCCAGCAGCCTGAGCACCCCCTGATCCTGGAACTCCTCGAGCCCCTGCTGAGCATCATCCAGCACAGCATGCGCAGCAGAGGCTCCACCAAGCGGGAACAGGACCTCCTGCACAAGACCGTCCGCATCTTCATGCACCATCTGTATTGTGCCAACCACTACCGCCACATGGTGGAGCCCTGTAGAGGCTCTACATGCCCGGGTGGAGAGGCTTGTGCAGGCTGGCAACCAGACTGATTCCTCTGTTGCCCTTTACTACTTCACTGCCTCTCTGTACCTGCTTCGAGTCCTCAAGGAAAACACCACTAAGAGGCACCAAGATGGCCAGAAGTTACAGGGAGCTGATGCCAAGCCTGAGCCCAAGGACTCAGAAGACCAGACTGCTAGTGGCTTGGACTTGGACTTTGTGACCCGGGTGTACTCGGCATCATTGAAATCTCTTCTGACCAAGAGTAACAGCCCACTCACAGTCTCCCTGTTCCTTGGCCTCTTCTGATACCCTATGATCTGTAAGAACCTGCTCCCCATCCTGTCCCCAGCACCTGGCTGGCCCATCTTGGCCCCATTATCAGGCCCAGGGCATACTTGCTGCTCCAGAAGACCCAGTCTTAATGAGAGCTGAGAGTATGTTCTGAGGATCCTGACTGGGAGCAGCTGATTACCCAGCTCTTGGGAAAGGTCACCCAGACCCTACAGACTCTTGGGGAGGCACAGAGCAAGGAGGAGTACCAGAGGGAGCCGTCCATCTTGGAGCTGCTGAACTGTCCTCAGAACAGTCAGTCACAAGAAACTGTGTGTGGACCTCTCTGCTCTTTTGGGCATACTTCAGAGCAAGCAGCAGATACTACAGCAAAGCCCGCAGCAGGGGAATCACTTGTCTGGCTCCAATTGCCTCTACAATCTCTACTGGCAGGCCATGAAGATGCTAGGGAGTCCAGCATCCACAGTCAGAAAAGAAGAAAGCCAAGGATATTCCTAGCGACACCCAAAGCCCCATTAGCACAAAGTGGAAGAAAAGGGGATTTTTGCCAGAGATCAAGAAGCTAAAGAAACTTAAATCTGAGGGCACCACACCAGAAAAGAATGCTGCATTACATCAGGATGCAGTGACAGAGTGCCATGCCTGCTGCCACTGGTAAAGATGAGCACACACACCCCAGCACAGGCAAGAACAGGAAGAGGGTGAAGGCCAGCACCCCATCCCAGATGAATGGGATAACTGTGGTCAAGAGGCTAGCTCCCAGTAACCCCAGCCTAATCCCAAACACCCCTGCCAAGACCCCAAAACTGCACAAGAACAAAAAGAAGCTGTCAGATGAATGGAGCCACTCCTCTGTCCCCCCGTAGAGCCTAAAAGCAAAAAGCATCCTCAGAAGGCTTTCAGCACAAAGGTCGAAGAAAGTCCCCCCCAACTCTGCCCTGCCAAAGAGAAGAGCATGGCTGTCTGGTGAGCAGGAGCCCCAACCTGTTACAGAGTGGAGTCAAGAAAAGGAGAGTGGCCAGGAGGAGAGTGCAGACACCTTGAGTGTGTGTGGTCTGTTTCCCTGCCGTCAGCAGCCCTAGAGACTCCTATTTTTCACCAATATTTTAGTAAACAAGCCATGGAAAAAAGTTATGAAAACAAGTTATGAAAAAAAACTATAGTGATTTGACTTCAGATGTGCATATATAACCCAGGGTGACTGCAGAAAGCAGGAAATAAAAGGAGACAATGGGGAGTCAGAGAGAAGGGTAATACTGGCCTATAAGTTAGTTGAAGAGGGAAATGGGGGAAGACCAGGCATGGGGCCTTTAATTATGGTGGGAGAAAGAAGGTGGATAAAATAGTAGTGAGGATCTGGCAAAGTCATAGTAAGTCATATTGCTGACTACCTACCTAAAAGTGCATACACATAATACATACATGTTTGTGTAGACATATACATATATTGTTTTCCCATCTAGGGTGTCAATACTCTGCACACCCCTGGCCCCAAAGTCACAGACTTCTAGCAATAATCCCAACATCAGGCATGGGAAGTTCCTTTTCATTTGTTGGCTTAGATTGTCCAAGGGACTCATTGAGCATGATAAGCTATCAATATCACCCTTGTTTGCCTCCCAAAGGTGAAAGGTAAATCCCTATTACAGAAGATGCCACAAATATTGGATACAGGACCCAGAGAACCCCTAACCTGGTTCTGATCTGAATGTCCCCTCCCTGAGGACTAGCTTTCATGGTACTGGAAGATGCCATGTAACCTTCCAAAGGAGAAAAGGAACCAGTAGCAATACCTTGCTATGACAACTGTTAATGATGACAATGACCAGCATTGGTACAAAAACTCTAAGGGTAAGATAGTGGTACCCACATCTTGGTGGTAACCAATACCTCTCAAATTGGACTTGAGGCCTGATCAACAAGAGGGAAACCATGCCTGGCAATGAAAACCTAGTTACTCCCCAGGGCTAGTGACATCATGAATCTTGGAGAAGAACCTACAACTGTCACTTTACTAAACCAACATAATTCCTAACTACATTATAAATATGTATTACTATACCCCCAAAATAAATGTAATTCTTACCCCCACCATCAAAGAAACTTCTATTTGCAATGGATGGAGACACTACAGAAAACCACAGCTGGTTAAAATTCAGGAAACAAAAGACCATGTGGTATCCAGTGCCAAATGTCCCATTCACGCAAAATTCTTTACACCTAAGGCTCGGGGTTTACTGAAGAAGAGACTATGTAAGAGGGTGTGAAAAGATTGCAAGATTCAGAGGAATGGGAAATTTGCTATGAGATTGTATCTTCTGGAAAGGTCAGAAAGACTACATCTATGAAATCTCATCAACATGGCTTGCTAAAGAAGACCTGAATCATAACAATACCAGAGGACATGCTAACACAGAATGGGGAGGCAAATGGGGAACACTTAGAGCAGAAGAAATGGTCTTCTCCAGGGAAGAGGCCCCTGACTGGTTATCCAATACAAGTGGTCAGTTCTGAGATCATATACTACAGGTAACTATATGGACTGAGAAGATCGTATTTATGGACTTAAGAATGTGTGTATACAACAATTAAAAAAAAACAGAAGCCATGAACTTGGGAATTTTAGAGAAAACAAAACAAGGGAGATGTACAGAGGGGATGGAGGAAGGAAATGGAAAGGGTAAAGTGATGTCATTGAAATTCCCAAATATAAAAATATATTATTGTTAAGAAGCCCTTTTCCTCCCCACCATGTACACGCACATGCACACACATACATACACATAACACAACACACACAGACAGACAGACCATCAGAGGGAGAGAGGAAGAGAGAGAGAGAGAAGCAGCAATGAACTCTTATTTACAAGTACTTAAGAATCATCACCTGAATTTTATTTCCTTGACTGAGTTGGGTGTGGACTTGAGCTTGAGGGATCAGGTCAAACTATTTAAGGCATTATTAGCTCCACACCATTAGATAGCAATTAAAGTGCAGTTCTCTAACGAGAAAAATGACATGGGATGATGAAAGTGCTTCCTGTGGACACCAGCACTAAGCAAACCCGCTGGGGAAGAGACAGATCCTCTACAATGGTGCCAGGGGCAGAAATGTGCACCTGTAGAAGGATGTCGAGCCCTATCTCACACCACAGTGAATAGCAACTCTAATTAAAGATCTAAATGTAAGACCCAACACAAGCTGCTAGAAAGAAGCCCAGGGGAAACATCCAAGACATTAATGTGACAAAATGTCTTACTGGATATGACCCAACAAAGGCAACATAAAGTAATCAAACAACTGACGGTAAGACAATTCACAGGGATGTCTCTGTTAAATCCCTGCCCTCAGGGCTCAGGGAGTGCTGGAGGGGTGAATAGAAAGAGTGTCAGGGCCACAGGGAGTGGAGGACACCAGACTCAAGGCCTTCTGGACACACAGGGCTGGTGCACATACGAACTCACAGAGACGGAGGCAGCCTGCACGGGGCCTACATGGGACAGCACCAGACAGGGTCCTAGGGTTGAAAGGAGAAGAGGACACATGCCCCATCCTGAACCCAGAAGCTATGTACAACTAATTGCCATTTGCAATGAAAAAAAAATCAGTTTTCTTCAAGGAAATCTCACTGGGAAACAAGCCACTTTTAAGGTTAGACCCCCATGCCCAGAAGTAGGTGGCCAACACAAAACAAACTCAACAGCATATTTGGAGGTTGGTTTGTCTCATAATACACACACACACACACACACACACACACACACACTATGCCTTCCAGTTCTGAGGTTTTATGGGATCCATGTATATGGAAATGTGTGGCGCTCTGTACCTATATATGTTCCTTGTGGTTTTCTTTGGCTCTTTTTCTTGTTTGGCTGTTTTGGCATTTCTTATTTGCCTTCATTTTATTATTATTCATTAGATGCCTGTTTGTTTTCTAAGGAGAGACAGAAAGGGTGCGGATCTGGACAGGACAGGTGGCAGAGAGGAAATGGGAGGAGTTTCAGAAGGGGAAACCATAATCAAAATATAGTGAGGGAAAAATCTATTTTCTATAAAAGAAAGAAATGAAAAAAAAACAACAACAACAAAACAAAAACAAAAACAAAACAAAAAAACCAGTCTTGCAACAAAGAGAAAAAAATATGAATCAAGAGAATTAAAAACAAAATAAAACAAACCTACCTACAGAACAGGACATATTTTCAAGCTCTGCATTTGCTCAGCAGTTAATATGCAAATGTGAAAAAGACCTTCAAGACAACTCAATAGCTAAACACAAATAACCCAATTCCAAGCAAATGAAAGCCTTGAGCTCCTTCCCCAAAGACTAGCAAGTGGCCAACAGGTTTACAGGAAAAACATGTGAATACTAAACCCTATGAAAAATGCAACTTAAAACCACTGGGATTCATTGTCCTGCCTGCTACTACAATTAATATTAGAAAGAGAGAGGGGGGCTGGAATGGCTGCTCGGCAGGTGAAGTGCTGGTTTAGTGAGCATGAAAACCCACATTTGGTCCTCCAGAACTCACATTGAGATCTAAAAAACAAAACCGGAGAATGGTGATGTGTGTTCATGATCACAGCACAGGGGAGGTGGAAGCAAGCAAACCTGTGAGGCTCCAGACAGCCAGTGAGCAGAGCCTGCTTGCCTAGCCCCAGGCTGATGAGAGGCTTTGTCCAAAAAATTACAAAGAATGACAGCCAAGATTGTCCTCTGGTCTGTTCAACCATTAGTAGATACACCCATCAAAGCATGTGCACTCATTGGGGGATGGATACACACACAGAGAGACAGACAGACAGACAGACAGACAGACAGACAGACAGACAGACACAGACACAGACACAAATATGGACAAAGACAAAAACAGACAGACAGGCAGACAAACAGACAAAGACAGAGACAAAGAGTAGAAAAGGAATGACAGATGGCAGATGTTAGGGAGGATGTGAAGAAAACTTTATGCGATGCTGATGGAAATGAATTGTTATTATGGAAAACAGGGTGGACCGTTTTCAACAATCGAATAGAACCACCATAGGACTCAACAATCACACCACCAGGTAGCTAACCAAAGCATATGCAAATTCCCATTTTGAAGAGTCCTCTGCACTCCGGTTCATTCCATCAGGTTTCACAAGAATAAAGATGTGAAAAGAATCTAGGTGTTCCTGGACTGGACAAGCTGCTAGAACGTACAAGACTCTGATGCTGCTGCTGAGTAAAAACCAAGTGTAGAAGCCTTTCTTACATTGAAGTTAAGTAGATGTGAGAAAGGACAACAAACACAGCAATCATGAATCATCAAAAGTTCCTTGTGTCAAAATACAAACATGCTTGCCTGTTAGCTAAAGGAATGAGTAAATCCACTCTTGGCAATAAAATCTTGTTACCTCCTTTCCAAGTTTTCCTTTAAACTCCTACATGCAGCTAGGTCAGAAAAATGAGGGACAGGGGATCCTTCACCCAAAAGATGTCACAGATCTATGTCAGGGATTGGTTCTAATGCTTTAAATTAATCCAACAGCTCCCCAAATCAGGAATCTGCATGTCCAGACTCTGAAGGTCCTTGTCCCCAATTGTTTTTTGATCTATCAATAAAGAGCCAACAGCCAATGGCTAGGCAGGTAGACTGAGGCAGGACTTCTAGAATGGCACAGGCTAAGAACTGGGAGAAAGGAAGAAAAGGAGAATTACCATGATTTGGAGGGAGACGGATCAGATTTAGAGCTGCAGAAGGAAAATCATCCGAAATGTAGGAGAGAAGGAATGCGGTTCCCAAAGGGCTGCCCAGAAGCATCTTGGGCAGCAAAAACTAGGGAGCTGCCCAGAAGGAGCCAGGACAACAAAGATAAAATGTAAAATTAGAGGGTGTTGAGCCAGGATTACAGGAGGAAAATGTGTGCTAGCCGCAGGGAGGATTAGGACTGCCCAGCTTTTAAGCTAGTCAAGACACATGAAAAATTAACTGATGTGTGTGTGAGAGAGCCAACTACCGCTACAGATCTCTACCTGGAGAACTGCCAAGGCAGTCTGTCCATTTCCATCTTCAATTTTAGGAAATTTGAATTAAATTGGGTATTAAAGGATGCAAAGGGATTTCGTTTTCAAGTTAAGAGTAAGAAATGTTCCAAAAATTTTGGTTGGTTGTTTGACAGTACTAGACTTTTTGCTTATTGTTGTTGCTGCTGCTGCTGTTGTTATTGCTGTTGCTGCTGCTGCTTTAATAATTTAACAAGAGAAAACAGGGGAAATACCATATGGAGGAAATAATTCTGTCAGGTCAAGCAGGGAGACTAAATCATGCTGCTCCTTTCCTTACATTTATTATAATTTTATCATTAAAAAAAGAAGTTCCAGATTTCAAAGCAAATACTTAAATAATTTGAATAATGCACTGACTCATCTGAAAAACCTTGAGGTGACCCACTTTCTGGTGCTTGTTACATATAGTTGATAACCTTCAAACCAATGCCTCCCCATCCCATTCCCTTTTTATGCTACCATGAACACAATAACAACTTCGTATTTAAACGCAATGATCTTAATAAAGTACAGCATTTTTATGATTTTCAGAGCCAACTGCAATATGGATGAATTTTTAACGTTAACTCTGTATCTTTCCTTTACAACCATGGTGCTCAAAAATGGTTAACAAATAAGCTGTATCCTCAAAAGATAATTACATTTTCATAGATATTCAAGAAAATAATTACTTATGTTGTATACAAAATTATTTTGCCCACCTGTATGTATATGCACCACATGTTTGCCGGGTGCCTACAGAGGTCAGAAGAGGGCACTGGATCCTCTGAAACTAGAGGATTATGAGCCTCCTTGTGGATGCTAGGAACCAAATCTAAGTCCTCTGCAAGAGTATCCAGTGCCCTTAACTGCTGAGCAATCTCTTTCTCCCCAATGACATTTCTTTAAATTTAATTGTATTATTAATATTTTTTTACTTATTCACTTTACATCCTGCTTTCCGGCTCCCTCCTGGTCACCCCCTTCCACAATTCTTCCCCCATCTTCCCTCCCCTTCTCCTTTAAGCAGGTGGGACCCCTGGGCATTTCCTTACCATGGCACTTCAAGTCTCTGCAAGGCTAGGTTCTCTGTCTCCTGCTGAGGCCAGACAAGGCAATCTAGCTAAAAGAGCATATCCAACATACAGGCAACAGCTTTTGGGACAGCCCCTGCTCCAGTTGTTTGGGACCCACACGAAGGCAACATCCATGTGGGGAGGCTTAGGTCAAGCCCATATATGTTCTTTGGTTGGTGATTCAGACTCTAAGAGTCACAAGTGCGCAGGTTAGTTGGACTTCCTATTGCGTTTCTATCCCCTTTGGGGCCCAATCCTTCTTCCTATTCTTCCATAAGAATTCCTAATTTCCATCCATTGTTTGGCTGTGGGTGTCTGTAGCTGTCTGAGTCAACTGCTGGGTGGAGCCTCTCAGAGGACAGCCATGCTAGACTCCTATCTGCAAGCATAACAAAATAGCATTAAAAGTGTCAGGGATTGGTGCTTATCCATGGGATGGGTCTGTAAGTAATCAGACCTGTATAAAGGGAAATGGGTGTGGAAGTAAAATAAATGTATGTATATGGAAATATTTGCATTTGGTATGGTTTTCAGTGGCCCACACAAAACAGATCAGAAGGGGGTGATCAAAACAGAAAGAATTCTGAGGGTATAGTTAGCCAAGAAAACTCATGTCCTGTATCTCATCAGGTATGGACAATTGGAGGTACATAGGGAAAAACTGCTAAATATGACTCCCTACTAAAGTACTTTTAGGCTGGTGATGCAGCTCAGAACATAAGGTGTGCCCAGCATAAGCACACCTCTGGGTTTATGCCTCAGCACCAGAAAAAATAAAATTTAAGCTGTTATATGAGTACAGCTGAGAGTATGCACCATTTTGTGCTGTCTTTAGTAAACATGCAATGTCTGCAAGTAAGATGCATGACCCACAGTACCAGTGAAGAACATTAATTCCATCAAAACAGGCTGTGATTTTCTATGGAGAAGAGTTATTAAATAGCTGGTACATGTGTTACCCTAGATATTCAGGTCTCTAAACTAGAAAGGACACAATCCCAAGATTAGTCTTGGCAGCATGGGAAGACCCTGTCTCTAAATGAAATCAGAAAAGTAGGCAATGTGGGTAAAAAGTCTAGCACTTGCCTAACGTGAGCCCTGGATTCAATCTCAATGGTCTCACCAACATTATGGAAGATCTAAAGTTGCTTAGCATCAGAACTGAATGCACTTCTTCTTGAGATTACACACAAATCTAAAGAAAGAAAATTCAGCCAGGTAGTGGTGGTGCACGCCTTTAATCTCAGCACTTGGGAGGCAGAGGCAACAGGATTTCTGAGTTTGAGGCCAGCATTGTCTACAGAGTAAGTTCCAGGGCAGCCTGGGCTATACAGAGAAACCCTGTCTTGACTTGAAAAACCAAGAAAGGAAGAAAGAAAGAAAGAAAGAAAGAAAGAAAGAAAGAAAGAAAGAAAGAGAAAGAAAGAAAGAAAGAAAGAGAGAGGAGGGAGGGAAGGAGGAAGGAAGGAAGAAGGAAAGAAAGAAAGAAAAGAAAGAAAGAAAGAAAGAAAGAAAGAAGGAAGGAAGGAAGGAAGGAAGGAAGGAAGAAAGGAAGGAAAGAAAGAAGAAAAGAAAGTTCACGGAAGCACCATCTTGGTTATCCTTCTGGTCTCTGAATGAGGACAGTTGAAGAAAAATAAAATGTCACTGCTGACTAGGAGCAGTGTCCTCCCCCAGAGGAGTGTTGCCAGGGCCCATGCGCTGCCAGCTAGCCTCCTCTGTGCAGCAGAAGAACCTGCTGAAGTTGAACGCCTTTGAAAGGTTTGCTTTATTGCAAATCATAACCCAGCTGCGGAGCCAGATGAAGCTTGAGGCCATGACCCTGCATACCTGGGATTTTTTCAGTGAGATGGGGAACAAAGGATGTTTTTCTCTAACTCAGGGATGATTAGATTATTTTTTTTCCACTTTCCCATTAGCAGGTCTATCTGTATCTTTCTCCATCCTCTCTCACTCCTTGTTGAACTATTTGAGTTTGTCTATCACTAAACTTGTAACATAGTCCTTACAGAGGCTTCAAAGTGATGTTCAAATTGGAAGATAAAAGGCTTCAGACCCTGTCAGAGTGGAGAGCAGCCACAGTAAATGGACAAGGAGGACGGGAGGCCACAGTAGCTGGGCATACCAAACCTCTTTGCTAGCAGAGGCCTCCGAACCATAAGCAAACCTTTGTTACTCTGTCTGTGAACTCAAGGATGCCCCCTCCCCTTGAAGATCAAGGAGTCAGCTGGGTGGTTACTCTAAAGCACTGACACCACTGGACGGAAAAAGACCTGTCCAATTCTTAATGTCCTCAGCTCAGTGCAGGTGAAGTCCAGCTCACCCATCTGTCAAAGCGCCGGAATGTGTGTCCAGTAAATTGCCAAAGAGAAGAAAAACCGTTCATGGACGGTCCAGGACAAGCCAAGTCTCCCACCTCCCAAGGGTCCTCATCAGACAATTGCTAGGGCACACGGCAAGTGAACAAAAGACAGATGACACTCTTATCTAGCACGTTCCCTCCTGTTTGCAGAGTTTATGTTAAGGCCACTTAACTGTCTGGAGCACAGCCTGGTGGATTACCTGTTGGCTTGAGCCAAGTTCACTATACAATCATGTGACCTAGGGAAGGATGAAGGAGGGAATTGTGTAAGGATGGTTTTATTCTAAAACACCTCCTGCCATTTTAACCTCAAAAGGACTTGGATATATGCTGTCCCTCCCGCCCCCTCCCCCAAGGAGAAGGGATTCAAAGCAAACAAATACCAAGGTGACAGGTTCATCTTGTATTTCCAGTTATGTTTTAATTTAAAATTCACTAAATTGCAAGCTTAAAAATGGGTCACTTGAGAGAGCAGTGAAGGAAAAGCTTATCACTGGGAGAGTGTCCAGGAGCCTTGGGGACAAAGCATCCAACTGAATGCCAGTCTGCCTTCCCAGGTAACATGAAACTGGAACGTCCTGAAGCCACTTCTGGAAGGTCAGTATTCTGAGGGCAATAATTGTACTCGTTAGCAAAGTTGGACCAAAACACCTCAAGTGATTAATCCACCTATCTCACAGGAGGTCAAAGCTCTTCTTGTTCTTCTAGTGGATCTAGATTGCAAGAAGGAATGCCTTGTTGCCCACTGCCTGAGTGAACTGTTTGTTTCAGTCTGCACAGCTTTATCTCCTTGGGCAACCTAGGATGGAAACTGCAAGGCACCAGAGTAGGTCGTTTCTGTTCTCAGTTCCACAGTCTAATCTCAAGCGCTCACAACATCTTGTTATTAAGGGACACTAAGGTCAAAAGTTGATGCAGATACCTCTGCATCTTTCACACTATTATTTTTTTATTGAATATATTCTTCATTTGCATCTCAAATGTTATACCCTTTCCTGGTTTTCCCCACTCCAAGAAAACATGCGAACCATCCTCCCTCCCCCTGCCTCCAAGAAGATGCCCCTCTGCCCAACCCACTCACAACTACACCCCCTCGATTTCCCCACACTGGGACATCTTTCGAGCCTTCATAGAACTAAGGACCTCTTCTCCCACTGATGCCAGACAAGGCATTCCTCCTCCACACTGTGGCTGGAACCATGTATACCCCTTGGTTGATGGCTTAGTCCATGGGAGCCCTGGAGGGTCAGGTTGTCCGACATCACCCTTCTTCTCATGAGGCTGCAAACCCCTTCAACTCCTCCACTCCTCCCTCCAACTCCTCCATTGAGGACGCTGAGCTCAGTCCAATGGTTGGCTGATAGCATCTGCCTCTGTATCTGCAAGGCTCTGGCAGGGCCCCTCAGGAGACAGCCATAACAGGCTCCTTATGCCAAGCACTTCTTGGCATCCACAATAGTATCGGGGGTTGGGAAACTGTTTATAGGATGAATCTCCAGCATCTGCTGTCCCCTGGATTTTTCATCTTAGCCATTCTGACTGGTATGAGGTAGAATCTCAGTGTTGTTTTGATTTGCATTTCCCTAATAACTAAGGATGTTGAACATCTCTTTAGGTGCTTCACAGCCATTGAGTTTCCTCAGTTGAGAATTCTCTGTTCAGCTCTGTACCCCATTTTTAGTAGGATTATTTGACTCTCTGGAGTCTAACATCTTTAGTTCTTTGTATACATTGGATATTAGCCCTCTATTGGATGTAGGATAGGTAAATATCTATTTCCAATCTGTTGGTTGCTGTTTTGTCCTATTGACAGTGTCCTTTGCCTTATAGAAGTTTGTAGTTTTATGAGGTCCATTTGTCGATTCTTGTTCTTAGACTATAAGCCATTGGTGTTCTGTTCAGGAAATTTTCCCCTGTGCCCATGTGTTCAAGGCTCTTCCCCAGTTTCTCCTCTATAAGCTTCAGTATATCTGCTTCTGTGTGGAGGTCCTTGGCCCACTTGGACTTGAGCTATGTACAAGGAGATAAGAATGGGTTGATTTGCATTTGTCTACATGCTGACCTCCAGTTCATCCAGCACCATTTCTTAAAAATGCTGTTTTTTCCCACTGGCTTTTTTTTTTAGCTCCTTTGTCAAGTATTAAGTGACCATAGGCATGTGGGTTCATTTCTGGGTCTTCAGTTCTATTCCATAATCTTCCTGCCTGTCTCTGTACCAATACCATACAGTTTTTATCACTATTGCTCTGTAGTAGAACTTGTTGTCAGGGATGGTGATTCCCCCCAGAAGTTCTTTTATTGTGAAGAATAGTTTTCTCTTTCCTGGGTTTTTTGTTATTCCAAATGAACTTGAAGATTGCTCTTTCTGGCTCTATGAAGAATTGAGTTGGAATTTTGATGGGGATTGGGTTGAATCTATAGATTGATATAGGCAAGATGGCCATTTTTACTACATTAATCCTGCCATTCCATGAGCATGGGAGATCTTTCAATCTTCTGAGATCTTCTTCAATTTCTTTCTTCAGAGGTTTGAAGTTCTTGTTATACAGATCTTTCACTTGCTTGGTTAGAGTCATACCAAGGTATGTAATGTTATTTGTAACTATTGTGAAGGTTGTCATTTCCCTAATTTCTTTCTCGGCCTGTTTATCCTTTGAGTAGAGGAAGGCTACCAATTTGTTTGAGTTAATTTTATATCCAGCCACTTTGCTGAATATAAATGTTGGGTCCTCTTTATATATCCAGTCCGTTAGTCTACGTCTTTTTATTGGGGAATTGAGTCCATTGATATTAAGAGATATTAAGGAAAAGTGATTGTTACTTCCTCTTATTTTTGTTGTTAAAGGTGGAATTCTGTTTGTGCAGCTATCTTTTTTTGGGTTTCTTGAAAGATTACTTTATTGCTGTTTCTAGGGTATAGTTTCCCACCTTGTATTGGTATTTTATACCCATTATCATTTGTAGAGCTGGTTTTGTGGAAAGATATTGTATAAATTTGGTTTTATCATGAAATATCTTGGTTTCTCCGTCAATGGTAATTGAGAGTTTTGCTGGGTATAGTAGCCTGGGCTGACATTTATGTTCTCTTTGGGTCTGTATGACATCTGCCCAGGATCTTCTAGCTTTCATAGTTTCTGATGAGAAGTCTGGTGTAATTCTGATAGATATGCCTTTATATGTTATTTGACTTTTTACCCTTACTGCTTTTAATATTTTTTCTTTATTTAGTACATTTGGTGTTTTGATTAGTATGTGATGGAAGGAATTTCTATTCTGGTCCAGTCTGTTTGGAGTTCTGTAGGCATCTTGAATGTTCATGGGCATCTCTTTCTTTAGGTTAGGGAAGTTTTCCTCTATAATTTTGCTGAAGATATTTACTGGCCCTTTAAGTTGGGAATCTTCGTTCTCTTCTCTACCTATAATCCTTAGGGTTGGTCTTCTCATTGTGTCCTGGATTTCCTGGATGTTTTGGATTATAAGCTTTTTGCATTTTGCATTTTCTTTGAGTGTTGAGTCAATGTTTTCTATGGTATCCTCAGTACCTGAGATTCTTTCTTCTATATCTTGTATTCTGTTGTTGATGCTTACATCTATGACTCCTGATTTCTTTCCAAGGTTTTCTATCTCCAGAGTTGTCTCCCTTTGTGATTTCCTTATTGTTTCTACTTTCACTTTTAGATCCTGGATGGTTTTGTTCAGTTCCTTCAGTTGTTTGTGTTTTCCTATAATTCTTTATGGGATTTTTGTGTTTCCTCTTTAATGGCTTCTACCTGTTAACCCATGTTCTCCTATATTTCTTTTTTTAAAAAGACCTACAAATTCATTTATTTTATTTTATTTTTTATTTTCTATATTCTTTGTTTACATTCCAAAGGCTTTCCCCTTTCCAGTTCCCCCCCTCACCATATGTCCCATAAATCCTCTTCCCCCCCTCATTCCCCAATCACCTCCCCTCCCCATCATTTCTCTGTTCTGGTACTCTCCTACAAAACCGGATTTAGTCTTTTCTGGACCAGGGTCCTCTTCATCCCTTTTCTTGGGAATCTTTTGCTTAGCTAATTGTGTCTTGAGTATTCAGAGCTTCTGGGCTCATTAATATCCACTAATCAGTGATTGCATTTCATGTGTATTCTTTTGTGACTGGGTTGACTCACTTAGGATATTTTCCAGATCCAACCATTTGCCTACAAATTGCATGAATTCATTATTTTTAATTGCTGAGTAGTATTCCATTGTATAAATATACCACATTTTCTGTATCCATTCCTCCATTGAGGGACATCTGGGTTCCTTCCAGCTTCTGGCTATTATAAATAAGGCTGCTATGAACATAGTGGAGCATGTGTCTTTATTGCATGCAGGGGAATCCTCTGGGTATATGCCCAGGAGTGGTATGACAGGGTTCTCTGGAAGTGTCATGCACAATTTTCTGAGGAACCACCATACTGATTTCCAGAGCAATTGTACCATCTTGCAATCCCACCAACAATGGAGGAGTGATCCTCTTTCTCCACATCCTTGCCAGCACCTGTTGTCTCTTGAGTTTTTAATCTTAGCCAATTTGACTGGTGTGAGGTGGAATCTCAGGGTTGTTTTGATTTGCATTTCCCTGATGACTAATGATGTTGAACATCTCTTAAGGTGCTTCTCAGCCATTCAAATTTCTTCGGGTGAAAATTCCTTATTTAGCTCTGTACCCCATTTTTAATAGGGTTATTTGGTTCTTTGGGGTCTAACTTCTTGTGTTCTTTGTATATATTGGATATTAGCCCTCTGTTGGAGGTGGGGTTGGTGAAGATCTTTTCCCAATTTGTTGGTTGTTGTTTTGTCTTTCTGACAGTGTCTTTTGCCTTACAGAAACTTTGTAATTTTAAGAGGTCCCATTTGTCAATTCTTGATCTTAGAGCATAAGCTATTAGTGTTCTGTTCAGGAACTTTCCCCCTGTGCCCATGTCTCCTATATTTCTTTAAGGGAGTTATTTATGTCCTTCTTGAAGTCCTCTATCAGCATTATGAGATGTGATTTTAAATCCAGATCTCACTTTTCTAGTGTGTTGGGGTATTCAGGATTTGCTGTTGTGGGAGAACTGGGTTCAGATGGTGCTGTGTTGCCTTGGTTTCTGTTGGTAATGTTTTTGCATTTGCCTTTTGACATCTGGTTATCTCTGGTGTTAGCTGGTCTTGCTGTCTCTGACTGTAGCTTATCTGTTCTGCAAGTCTGTCTATTTGTACTCCTGGGATTTGCATTCTCTCTGTGCACACAGGTATGTAGGCATTCCTTGGAGACCAGCTCTCTTGTGGTAGTATTTGTGTATGTAGCCCTGTGGTCCAGGATCAGCTCTGTGCTCTCAGACCTCTCCACAGTGCTGGGAGGTTAGCTATCTCCCTGAGCCACCTGGATATGGTGCACTGTGGCCAAGGATGGTCCCTAGCCAGAGAAAGAAACTGGAAGGCACCTGCCTAAGGGTTCAGGATGTGTTCCTCTGAGCATCAGAGGTGGTCCTACCTGTGCTCTCAGACCTCTCCACACTCCTGAAGTGGAAGGGGAGGAAGGAAGAGAAAGGGAGTGGTATTCGGGCGGGTGGAGGTTTGGGTGGTTGATGGGCAGTGAGTCCACTGACACCCCCCACCCCCCACACACACCTGGAAACATCTCTGGGAATCCGGAGGTGGGAGGGGGTTCTTACCAAATGCTCTGAGTGCAGCGGATTCTCTAGGATGGATCAGAAAATGGTGTCTTCACTGGAGCAGAGCAGCCAAGAGTCTACCCCAGGCAGAAAGGGCCAGGTGGCAGAAGGGAGGGAAGGAATTAAAGGGACCATTTTCTTTTTAAGTTTTTTATTTTCATTATTTTTTGAGAACTTCAAACCTGAGAAGTGTATTTGCATTGTTTCCTCCCCATTCCCTTTCCAACTGTCCCCATACCTCCCACCCTCTTTAAAAAATCATGACTCCCTAAATGTTATTGTTATTGTTACGTACACATGCACATATATACACACATATATAAATACTGTGTGTGTGTGTGTGTGTGTGTGTGCTTCTCATATATACATGTATTTAGGGCTGATCACTTGGGATTGAATAGCCTATCAGGGAGTTCATCTCTGGAAAAGACTCATTCTCTCTTTCTTGGAAGCCACTGATGGCCTGTAGTTCTACATCCAAAGGTGGGGCCTGTAGGATTTCCCCCACCCAATTTGACATGTTAGCTGTATATCACATATTTTTTTAATACCAAATAGGTGAGTGCCTATGAAACTGGCTTGGAGACATGTCTGGGGCACAGAGGTGAGCCTGGCTTCAGCTCTCTTAGAGCATTTCTCACTGACTCAGGATGGAAATTTAATCTCATCACTGGTCTGGCTTCTCCTTCCAGCTTTATCTTCTTAGCAAAAGATTGAATGCACAGCAGGAAAGTTGGGTGTGTGCCCTGAATGTCAATCGCACAATGCAGAACACCTTGACTTTGGGCTAATTTTAATCAAAGAGCAAGTCTAGATTTAGCCGGGTCAGGGTCTTTAAATTTATTTTAATTACAAGTAAACAAAGGCTTGTGATCTATTAACTCATTCCAAATATTTTTAAGCTAGTGGAAGCTTAAAATCAAGTGAAGTGGCTATCATTTGTGTGTATGCACATGAACATGTATAATTGTGTAGAACTCAGACAGAGGTCAATGTCAAGATGTCTTCCTCCATCATGATTCTTTTTAAGCACAGTCTCTAATTTCTGGGGGAAAAACAAATTCACTTTAGCCATTATTAGACAGATGACCTTCACAAGTACACCATAGAAGAAAGTACTTACTCTTCTACCGAGAGAGTTTGTGCCCTTTCTTCCCTCAACTATAATAAAATTCCTCATTTCAGGAGACCCCTGCCTCCTCCCTTCATTTTGGTAAGTCAGTGGTCAGTAAGCTTTGAAGATTGCTTGGCTGCTTCTGGAATGTTGCTTCCCTCTGTTTTCTTTCTCTGAATTCTCTTTCATCTATGTCCTCTGTACTGTTTGTGATAGCTAATACAGTACAAGTACCCTATGATAAAACACTGTGACCAAAAGTAACTGAAGGAGAAAAGAGTGTGTTTCAGCTTATAGTTGTAGTCTATCACAAAGGGCAGTCAGGACAGGAACCCAATGCAGGAAACTGGAAGCAGGAATAGAAGCAGAGACCATGGAGAAACACTGCTTACTGGCTTGCTCTGAATGGCTTGTTTGCTATTGTATTCTGTGTGTATGGGTTTTTTGCCTGCAGATATGTCTATGCACCACATGTATGCAGAGTGCTCATGGATGATGGAAGGCAGCATCGGAGCCCCAGGATTATGGTTACAGATGGTTGTGAGCTGCTGTGTAGGTGCTGGGAATCAAACCCAAGCCCTCTGGAAGAGCACCTAATGCTCTTAGTGACTTAGTCATTATCTCCAGACACTTTAGCCTGTTTTGTTTTATACCACCCAGGGCCATCTGCACAGGAGTAGTACCACCCATAACAAACTGAGATCTCCCTTATCAATAAATTTGCTTGTGTCAAATTGGAAAATAAAATCCTGACCAGGAGAATGAGTGTTGTTTAAGTATTTGTAATGTTTATTGTCCAGAGACTGTCAACCTAAATGCCTTACCCGTCTAGTTGGTTTGGAGGCATCCTCACCGTGGAGCCCAAAGATGCAGAGGCTGATTGCGTGTGACCATAGGAGCACCAGGAACAGAGGCTTCTCAGTCCATAATTTAAAAGTGAACTATAAAAGGAAGGGGAGAACAGAAGCTTGGGAAAGGAGACACACTCTGTGAGACTCTGGTCTCATGTAGGAAAGGGGAAGGATTGGATGGTGTTAGGGAGAATCCTGTCACTGAGAGGGCTTGGGAAAGGGAGGAAGTGAGAGATCTCTCCACTCTCCATCTAGAGAAGGTGCATGCCTGTATTCACCCCTGGGAATGAACACAGACGGGTCATAGTTGGCAGCATACACACACACACACACACAGATGCACGCACACACACACAGATGCACGCACACACAGGAAGATACTATGTGAAGGCTGAACTCTTGCTGCCACACACCAAGGAATCGTAGGCAGAGAAGTTTCTGGAGCTGGTTACCCTTGTACCTACAGAGAAAGTTAATCCTTGACCTTGGATATGGACCACCCAGATCAGCAGTGGTATCTCTGGAAACTGACACGACACATCACGCATGACCCTGCCTCATTCTGGTGCCTGCTTCTGTTCTTTGATCATGGTCTCCAAATGGCTAGATGGGTCAGCCACCCATCTTTTTTGGCTTGTGTGGTGTACTCAGTGCCATTCTCCAGGCCTGAAAATCAAGGTGTCCAGAATGTCCCAGAGTATCAAAGAACATCCTTACTCACTGTTGGTGAGATTGCAAAATGGTAAAACCACTCTGGAAATCAGTTTGGCGGTCCCTCAGAAAATTGGACATGTCACTTCCAGAGGACCCTGGCATACCACTCCCAGGCATATACCCAGAGGATTCCCCTGCATACAATAAAGACACATGCTCCACTATGTTCATAGCAGCCATGTTTATAATAGCCAGAAATTGGAAGGAGCCCAAATATCCCTCAAAGGAGGAATGGATACAGAAAATGTGGTATATTTATACAATGGAATACTACTCAGCAATTAAAAATAATGAATTAATGCAATTTGTAGGTAAATGGTTAGACCTGGAAAATATCATCCTGAGTGAGTTAACCCAATCACAAAAGAATACACATGAAATGCAATCACTGATAAGTGGATATTAATGAGCCCAGAAGCCCTAAATACTCAAGCACAATTAGCAAGTCAAATGATTCCCAAGAAGAAGAAAGGAGAGGACCCTGGGCCTGTAAAGATTGGATCCAGTTTTGTAGAGAAACCGTGGGGGGAGGGGGAATGATTGGGGAATAGTTTGGGGGGAGAGGAATTATGGGACGTAGGGTCGGGGGGGGGGGACTGGGAAAGGGGAAAGCCTTTGGAATGTAAACATAGAATATAGAAAATAAAAATTAAAAAAAGATCTTAAATAAAAAAATAAGACTGGTGATATTTTTATTTTCTTTGTCACTTTACAACTGGATTTTAAAATGTGTGTGCTTCTGTGAGTATATTTGAGTCATGTGTGTGTGTGCATGTGTGTGTATGTGTGCTTGTGCATGTATGTGCATGCATGTGTGTATATTAGTGCATGTGTGAGAATGTGTGCATCTGTATGTGTGTGCATGTGTGTGAGTATGCATCAACATCTATGCATGTGTGACTTGAAAGTGGAAACAAAACTATGAAAGGGCAAGAAAAATCTTTAGGAGGTGGTGGAAATGGAAAGACTGTGCTGTGAAAGTAGAGGACAAACAACATGGGAAAGGAAATGAGCACTGAAAATGCAGGGATCAGGGTGAGGAAGGTCAGTGGGGGAAGGGAACAGTTCATAACAAGGGTAACGGCACATGTGTGTGAAGGTGTCATCATGAAACCCATGCCTTATGCCTTCCTTTTTAAAGTACTTCTTAATGGTTCTTTGTGAATTCCACATCATGTACCCAATCCCATTCATCCCTACCCTAACAGAGAAAAAAAGTGCCATCGTGGAAGCTATAGTGTGTCATAGTATGTCCCTCAGTATATCCTTTCGTTCACACCTCTTTGCTTGTAAATGTTCATTGCAAAGACTCGTTGGTTTGGTACAAGGCCTCTAACTTCTGCTACTCCATCAGTACTGGGACCTCACTGGGAGTCTCCTTGAACACCTTGCTGTTGCCCTGTGTCATGGAGATCCTGTAGTTTTGGATCTGTAAGATGGGCCCCTTCATGCACTCTACTGGTTCATCAATGGGGTAGATATTAGGATGGGCCAATTCAAAGCCCTGGGACTGGGCCTGAGAGGAATTTGAGCTGCTCACCCCACTAGCTCTCCCACTCTCACACACTTTGGGTTGGCTCACCAGCAACCCCCACAGCCAGGGCCAGCTCTACCTCGCTACCCAGAGAGAGGTGCAGGGCCTTCTCTCCCAAGTATTGTAGCTGGTGAGGGACATAGCCAGCAATCCCACTCTTACAATCCTGGGGCCACCCCACACACCAGCCATAGATGGCGAGGAACAAGGGAGAGGAGGGGAGCATCTCTATCTCATCTGGTCCACCACCCAGCAGACAAGAGGCAGGGCCAGCTCTCCTGCATGTCCAGGCCCTTGGGGCTGGTTTACCTGCAACCCCCATATCCAGGAGCAGTTCTATTGTGCTGCCCAGGTGAAGTTCGGGGCCTTTGTTCACTGCTGTAGCAGGTGACAGGCAGGGACAGCTCTCCGGCTCTCATGACACCAGGGCTAGCTCTCTGGACTGCCATAGGTAGCAAGGGGCAAGGGTTGCAGAGGGCATCTCTCCCTTGTTCACACTGCCACACAGCAGACAAGTTGTGGGGCCAGCTTTCCTATGCTGACACCTTCAAGGTGACTCACCTGCACCTGACCATCAGGATCAAGTCTACTGTGTTGCCCCTGGGAGGTGCAGGGCCTCTCTCTGGATTGCTGCAGCAGCTGAGGGGCAGGGACAGCTATCCTGCAATCATGGCCCCACTGGGGCCAACGCTCACTGGCAGTATGATAAAACAAATGGCCCATGATCCTGGATGTATCATCTAAGAATACAGAGTCCTTAGTCCTTAGTTAGCAGAGGCCAGGGAGGGTTGAGAGAAAGGGGACATTAAAAGCCAGTTATCAATACAAAGTCACAACCAAAAAGGAGAAATACTTCTGGGGTTTAAGTATGAGAGGGGATGATAGTCAGCAGGTTTGCACTGCAAGGTTTAAAATACTTGTGAGAGAGGATTTTGATATTTCCTTCCTTGCTTGCATTCATTTCTTTCCTCCTTCTCTCCCTTTTTCCCTCCCTCCCCCACTCCCTTCCTTTCCCTTTTTGTTTTGTGGTACTGAGGATTGAACACAGGGACTCATACATGTGAAGCAAGCACAGTACCACTGAACTACATCCCCAACCATTGAATGTTTTCATTACCAGAAATGAAAAAGGTTTTGGATAGTGGAGAATCTACCGGTCTTTAGTTAACTATTAGACAATGTATGAGTGTATGATTCCCAGGCCAATCCATGTTGCTACAAAGGATGGGATTTCATTCTTATACTGGCTGAAAAGTACTCCGTGTGTGTGTGTGTGTGTGTGTGTGTGTGTGTGTGTGTACACATGCAAGCACACATGCATGCAAGAGAGAGAGAAAGACCACTCATGTGCATGGAGGTAGGACTTAGACAGACACCATTCCTTTGTTGATGGACACCTCCATGTTGCCCTGTCTTTGCTAATGTGAACACTTCTGGGATGCAGACATAGGTGCCTCTTTCTCATGCTGTTTTATTCCTTTGGGTACACTCCTAGGAGTGGAAATGTACCCATTTCTGAATCTCTTGGCTATGTTATTTTTAATTTCCATAGCATTTTCCAGAATGGCTATGCTAATTTACACCTCTAACAACAGGCTGAAGAGGAGTCCCACCCTCCCATCCTCCCACCCTCCCAGCATTTACATTTTTTTATTGGGATCATTCTTATTTTGGCTGGGCTTGCCTTTTGCTTGGGGAGGCAGGCTGGGTTTTGGTGGAGGCAGCTTTGGGCATTTTGTTTGATTGTTTTTACTTAGTGGCTGTGTAACTGGAATGAAATGGCATCTCATAGTGATCTTAACTTCCATCTCTTTGGTAATTAGTGACGTAGAATTATACCTGTAGCCATTTATAGGTCTTTCATCTTGAGAGTACTTTGCTTAGTTTTTACTCATGTTTTAAGTTTTGTTTTGTTTTTTTACCTTTTTCTGAAGTTATCTGAGTTCTTTGAACATGGCGGGTGTGATCTTCCTGCACAGATTAGGAATGTTGTCTTGTTCTTCAAGTTGTCTCTTTACCATCAATTTCTTCCTTCATGTTCCTGAAATCTTTTAGTTTAATGTAAAAACATGTTTGTTCTCTTATTGTTGCCTATCTTTTATATTCTTCTCCAAAATAGCAATTCTGGAAGCCAGTCTTGTTGATTCATTCCTGTAATTACAGCACTCGAGAGGCTGAGACAGAAGGATCCTGAGTTTGAGGCCAGCCTGGGCTACATAAAGAAGCCTTGTCTGAAACACAAAGAAAACCCTCACCAGACCAAAGAAGGTCACAGATTATTTCTGCTACATTTTCTTCTAGTAGCTTTATTGTTTCATATTCTGCATCTATCTAAATCCTGATTTACTTTGAGATAAGTTTGTTGAATGACCAGGAATGGGGGTCTAGTCTCATTCTTCTAAATACAGATGCAGTTTCCCCATGCACTAAATAAAGAGAGTTTTCTTAGCCAGATGTGTTGTATTGGCACCTTTACTGAAATTAAGTGTATGGATTGCATTCCATCAATCTATGACTGTTTTTATCACACAGTGCCACATGTTGTTGGCCATTATAGCTCTGTAGCATATTTTAAGGTAGTATGAAGTCAGTTTTGGTTTTTCTCAAGAGTGATTTTGGGCACTCAGGGTCATTTATAATTCAAAATTAGTTTGTCAGTAATTTTCCTATTCGAAAAATTTTTGATAGAGATTGTATTAAATATGGAGAGCTTTTTTGGTAATATGGATATTTTTATTTTAATTCCTCAAATCCATAAACACAAGATGTTTCTTTTCTTCATAAATGTCTTGTTGTCTTTGTAGAGATCTTTAATGCCTCAATTAAATATATTTCTAAGTTTTTGAATCTATTACAAATGGATCACTTACTCAACACTGATCTCAGACACCTAATATCTAACTATTGGCATGGAGAAAGCTGTTGCTTATATATGTTGGTTTTGTGTCCTGTGACTTAAATGGATTTATTAATTCTTCAAATTTTTGGTAGTATCCTTTAGATGTTCTATATAAATGAGTAAAGCATCTGCTAACAGAGATAACTCCCAAGAGCTCAGCTCTTCATGCAAAACATCATTTTATACTATTTAGCCCTGGCTTGCCTTAAACAGAGATACACTTGCCTCTGTATTCTAAGTGCTGGATTAAAGGTGTGTGTGTGTGTGTGTGTGTGTGTGTGTGTGTGTGTGTGACACACAGTAATCATAAACCTGATTTAAAGCAAGCCTTTCATGCATGATTGCATATTTTACAGCAGTGTCTCTGCAGTAGCTACAGCGTGCCTGCTTTAAAGAGAAGTGGCTGCCTTGATTCCTCATACATTAGCTCCTTTGTTAGAAAGAAGGGAGTAAGAGAGTCACCACAGACTAATTTTTTGTCTTACCATTTTCTGAATCTCAACTGTGTTTCCTGTCTCAAAACCAGTAAGCAGCAAAGGTACACGGACTCCTCAAAAAAAAGTTACTCAAAAGTAACTCTTTGGCCAGATAGCTACGTTAATGCAAAGGATAACTTATTTTCTACATGACATAAATTGGAAATTAGTACATTCCAGATTAATATATTTTTCTTTAATATTTCTGAAATTCTGCCTCTAATTTTCAAGTCCCAGGGAGAGAGCTATTCTAAGAAAAATTCCTCTCTCTCTCTCTCTCACACACACACACACACACACACACACACACACGCACGCACACACACACACACGCACTTATGCAGGTATAGCTTACTGTTGCACACACTGAGAAAGCTATGAATTTGTCTTCTACATAAATCAATGAAATCCTCTTTTTTTTTTTATTAAGGCACTATGAGTATATTACTGGGCTTACACTGCCATCGTGTGGTAAAAATGAGAAACTAGCTGTTAATTTTAAGGTTTTTCTTTAAAACTTTTATACATTTTTTCGATATTAAAATGTATAAAATAATAAATGCAAATGTACCCAAGATTTTATTTATTATATTTCTGAAAGTTTTAGAAATTTTAATTGGAGTCATATAAAAACTCTGGTTATACAGTGGGTTGCCGGCTTTCAGCTGTGGGAATGTCTTGTAGGTTCCCAAGACATATCCGAGACTTAGGAAGGTTATTCACCTTACAGTCTCATCCGTGTATTACAAAACTATTTGTTCTTGCTGCCCCATCATAATGGAAACAATAAAGACCTTCAAACAATGGCATCAGAAACCTGCTGGATCTCCTGATGTCCAGTGACAGCAGCTGATGAGGCAGGAGGAGGAGGGGGAAATGTGTACTATAGCCAGTGGGGAACTCCCTCGCAACTTGGGAAACATTGTTCTTATATTAGTCATAATTCAAATTTTAGGGTTAAAATTTAGGCTTTTTCCTATTTCCTTTTCTCTTTTCCTTTTCAGTTTTTAAATATCTCGTATAATATTCATATAATATTTTGATAATATTCTTTCACCCCTCCACTCCTCACAGAATCTCCAAGACTCCCAAACCTCCTAACTTCACATTCTCTCTTCCCTCTCACAAGTAAACAAAACTTTTTTTAAATTAGGAAAAAAATAACAAAAATAAAAGGCACGTGTTTTTTGTTTTGTTTTGTCTTTTTAAAAAAGAGCCCATTTTGTGTTGGCCAACTACTCCCAGGCCCGGGGTCTGCCCTGGAATGTGCTTGCTATCTCTAGTGACACTCTCCTGGAGAGAGCTGGCCTTCCCTTTCCCAGTGGGCATCAACTTCAGCTAGCTTCCTGGTGAAGGGCTGGGACTTGGTGCCTCTTTAGGCTTCTCTATGCTGGGAGAATGTCCAGAATTAGTGCAGGTTCTGTGCATGCCGCCAGCATTCTTATCTGTGTCAGTCCTGTGTCTGGGAGACACTGTCTCCAGGAACTCATCTACCACCTCTGGATCTTACAAGCTCTCCAACCCCTCTTCCACATCAGTCCCTAATATTTGAAGAAAGGGGTTTGGTAAAGACATCTCATTTGAGACCAAGTGTTCCAGAGACTCTCACTTTGCACAGTATCTAGTTATGGGCCCCTGTTTTAATTATCAACTGTTGGAAGAAGAAGCCTCTTTGGTGAGGGTTGAACAGTGCTCTGATCTATGGATATAGCAATAGGTCATTAGGGGTCACTTTATTGCTATTTTCTTTAGCAGAGTAATAACATTAGGTTTTCCCCTAGGATCCATGACCTAACTAGTCTCAGTCCTTGGCCACTTTAGTAGTGTTAGGTCGGGTTCCATTTAATGGAGTGGATCTTAAGTCAAATGAAAAAGTGGTTGGTTATTATCAAAACATTTGTGCTGCTATTGCACCAATATATCCTGCAGGCAGGTCACTGTAGGGAAAGGACTGAGTTAGCCACAGCCAGACTGATGCCATGACAGGCTGCAAACTGGCGTCTGGGAGACTGTTTCTGTTTTTCAGAAATAAGAACCCAGATCCAGGAACCTGTGATCAGTCAATCACAGCCACAGGCAGCCAATCCGAGGACACCTTGTCACCTGGTCTCAAGTAAGAACAGTTAGCTAGAGTGAGTGAGTGACCCCCTGGGAAGTCTCCAGAGCCTTAACCAACTGTAGAATCAGTCAGCTCCTAGAGATAGAACTAACCAACCAAGGTAAAGGGACTATACCCCTCCTGGAATTCCCCTGACAATAAAAGCGGGGCCTTCCAGTCCACCAGGGCCTCCATTCCCAAATGGGGAGATGCCTGCTAAATTCAGCTAAATAGATGCTCTGTTATTGCATACTATTTGAGTCTGGGGTCTTTCTTCAGCCATTCTTGGACCTTAACAATAGGTCACTATCGTGAGTCACTGTTGTAGATCACTTTTGTAGTCACTGTCGTGGGTCACCGTGGTGGGTCACTGTTGTGGGTCACTGTGGTGGGTCACTGTGGTGGGTCATGGTTGTGGGTCACTGCTGTTGGTCACTGTTGTTAATCACTGTTGGGGGTCACTATAGTAGGTCACTGTTGTCGATGACTATTGTGGGTCACTGTTGTGAGTCACTGTTGTAGGTCACTGTTGTGAATCACTGTTGTAGGTCACTGTTGTGGGTCACTGTTGTAGGTCACTGTTGTGAATCACTGTTATAGGTCACTGTTGTAGGTCACTGTTGTGGGTCACTGTTGTAGGTCACTGTTGTAGGTCACTATTGTGGGTCACTGTTGTGGGTCACTGTTGTGAGTCACTGTTGTGAGACACTGTTGTGGGTCACTGTCATTACTTTCAGTGGTGTCACTGATCATTACTTTTCTCCTCCAGCAGTATGCAAAGTACCTTTTAGCACCATGAATACTAGTGAGTGGGGGAGGGGTCCCTTGGACGCATCATGGTTGGCTGGGAAACAATCCACAAAGAAGTGAGAATGAAAACTCAGTTTAGCCTGAGTTAGTCAGCCAGGCTAGATCAAACTTTGGGAGTCTGATAACAGGTATTTTATTGCCAGCATATTTAAACACTGTACAATTTGGAAAAATTATAGTGGTATAATACAATTCCCATTAGCCAAGGAAGCATAATTACATCAAAACTCAACTCAACGTACATGTGATTTCTTCCAAGAAGGTAGGTGCCAGAGATAGGCTACCTGCATTAGCTTAAGAGCCTGGGGAAGAATTTGGTGTGACCTCAGCCATACATACAACATAGAGGTCATCTGGACTACTATACTTCTCTGGTTCTGGTTTTGGGAGCTTGGGGGTAACACCTGGATATATTAATATGGAAGGGTCATTTAGACTGCTAGCCACTTCCGGTCCTGGTTGTGGGAGCTTGACATGGCCTGGCCCAACAGATAATGCAATTCACTGGGCTTTAATCACCTCCAATTCCCAGCCTTCTAGATGGAAAAACAGGCTATATGCCCTTTCTTTAGGAGATCAATCCTGCATGTTTAACATTCCTGGTTTCCCTGGATATCTGCGAGCATAAGGACTTTCACCCTCCCAACTCTCTGCATGCAGATCTCTAGTTGATCTAGCACCATTTGTCTGGTTCAACTATGCTGTCTTTTTCCACTGGATGTTTTTAGCTCCTTTGTCAAATATCAAGTGACTGTATGTGTGTGGGTTCTTTTCTGGGTCTTCTATTCCATTGATCTTCCTGCCTGTCTGCATACCAATACCAAACAGTTTTTGTAACTATTGATCTGTAGAAGAGCTTGAGGTCAGGGATGGTGATTTCCCCAGAAGATCTTTTGTTGTGGAGAATAGTTTTTGCTATCCTAGGTTTTTTGTTATTCCAGATGAATTTGAGAATTGCTCTTTCTAGATCTATGAAGATTTGATTTGGGATTTTGATGGGGATTGCATTGAATCTGTAGACTGCTTTCTGCAAGATGGCCATTTTTACTATATTGATCCTGCCAATCCATGAACATGGGAGATCATTCCACCTTCTGAGACTTTCTTCAATTTATTTCTTCAGAGGCTTCAAGTTCTTGTCATATAGATCTTTCACTTGCTTCATTAGGGTCACATCTAGGTATGAAATATTATTTGGGACTATTGTGAAGGGTGTCAGTTCCCTAATTTCTTTCTCCTCTTGTTTATCCTTTGAGTAGAGGAAGGCTGCTGATTAGCTTGAGTTAATTTTATATTCAGCCACTTTGCTGAAGTGGTTTATCAGCTTTAGGAGTTTGTCTTTGTTAGGGTTTTACTGCTGTGAACAGACACCATGACCAAGGCAAGTTTTATAAAAGACAACATTTAATTGGGACTGGCTTACAGACTCAGAGGTTCAGTCCATTGTCATCAATGCAGAAACATGGCAGCATCCAGGCAGGATTGTGGTTGGCTTATAGGCTCAGAGGTTCAGTCCATTGTCATCAATGCAGAAACATGGCAGCATCCAGGCAGGCATGGTGCAGGAGGAGCTGAGAGTTCTACATCTTCATCTGAAAGCTGCTAGTGGAAGACTGACTTCCAGGCAACTAGAGTAAAGGTTTTAAGCCCATACCCACAGTGACACACCTACTCCAACAAGGCCATACCTCCTAATAGGTTAACTTCCTGGGCCAATCATATACAAACCATCACATTCCATTCCCTGGGAAAAGCATATATAAACCATAACAGAGTTCTCTGGTGGAAGTCTTGGGGTCGCTTAAGTATACTATTATATCATCTGCAAATAGTGATATTTTGACTTCTTCCTTTCCAATTTGTATACCTTTGACATCCTTTTGCTGCCTGATTGCTCTGGCTAGGACTTCAAGTACTGTATTGAATAGATAGGGAGAGAGTGGACAACTTTGTCTGGTTCCCGATTTTAGTGGGATTGCTTCAAGTTTCTCTTTGTTTAACTTTATGTTGGCTACCAGTTTGAAGTATATTGCTTTCACCATGTTTAGGTATGGGCCTTGGATTCCCGATCTCTTCAAGACTTTTATCATGAAGGGATGCTGGATTTTGTCAAAAGCCTTTTCAGCATCTAATGAAATGACCATGTGGTTTTTTTCCTTTAGTTTATGTAGTGGATTTCATTGACAGATTTTCATATATTGAACCATCCCTGCATCCCTGGGATGAAGCCTACCTGATCATGTTGAATGATATAGTTTTGATGCATTCTTGGATTTGGTTGGCCAGGATTTTGTTCAATACTTTTGCATCAGTGTTCATGAGGGAGATTGGTCTGAAGTTCTCCTTCCTTGTTTGGTCTTTGTTTGATTTAGGTATAAGCATTATTGGGTAGTGTTCCTTGAATTTCTATTTCGTGGAAAAGTTTGAAGAGTATCAGTATTAACTCTTCTTTGAAGATCTGATAGAATTCCCCACTAAACCCATCTGGTCCTGGGCTTTTTTTTTTTTTTTTTTTTTTTTTTTTTTTTTTTTGGTGGGAGACTATTAATGACTGCTTCTATTTCCTCAGGACTTATGGGACTATTTAGATGATTTATCTGATTCTGTTTTAATGTTGGCACCTGGTATGTATCTAGAAAGTTGTCCAAGGTTTTCAAACCTTGTTGAGTATAAACTCTTGTAGTAGGATCTGATTATTATTTAAATTTCCACAGTTTCTGTTATGTCACCTTTTCATTTCTGATTTTATTAATTTGGATACTGTCTCTGTGCCTTCTGGTTAGTCTTGCTAAGGGTTTATCTATCTTGTTGATTTTTTTCAAAGAACCAGCTCCTTGTTTTGTTGATTCTCTGTATAGTTCTTTTTGTTTCTGTTTGGTTGATTTCGGCCCTAAGTTTGATTATTTTCTGCCATCTACTCCTCTTGGGGGTATTTGTTTCCTTTTGTTCTAGAGCTTTCAAGTGCACTGTCAAGCTGTTGGTGTAAGCTCTCTCCATTCTCTTTTTGGAAGCATTCAGAGCTATGAGTTTTCCTCTTAGTACTGCTTTCATTGTGTCCCGTAAATTTTGATATGATGTGTCTTCATTTTCATTAAATTCTAAAAAGTCTTTGTTTCTTTATTTCTTCCTTGACCAAGCTGTTGTTGAGAAGAGCATTGTTCAAAGTCCATGTATATGTGTGTTTTCCATTGCTTTTGTTTGAGCTTAAGACCAGCCTTAGGCCTTGGTGATCTGATAAGATACATGGAATAATTTCAATGTTTCTGGTTCTGTTGAGGCCTGTTTTGTGACAAATTATATGGTCAATTTTTGAGAAGGTACCATGAGGTGCTGAGAAGAAGGTATATTCCTTTGCTTTGGGGTGGAATGTTCTATAAATATCTGTTAGATCCATTTGGTCCATAACTTCAGTTAGTTTCACTGTATCTCTCTTTAGCTTCTGATTCCATGATTTGTCCATTTTTGAGAGTGGGCTGTTGAAGTCTCCCACTATTATTGTGTGGGGTGCAATGTGTGCTTTGAGCTTCATTAAAGTTTCTTTTATGAATGTGGGTGCCCTTGTGTTCGGAGCATAGATGTTCAGAAATCAGAGTTCATCTTGCTAGACTTTTCCTTTGACCAGTATGAAGTGTCCCTCCTTATCTTTTTTGACAACTTTTGGTTGAAAGTCAATTTTATCTAATATAAGAATGGCCACTCCAAAAGAGGAACACTCCTCCACTGTTGGTGGGATTGCAAAATGGTAAAACCGCTCTGGAAATCAGTGTGGCGGTTCCTCAGAAAATTGGGCATGTCACCTCCAGAGGACCCTGGCATACCACTCCTAGGCATATACCCAGAGGATTCCTCTGCATACAATAAAGACACATGCTCCACTATGTTTATTCCAGCCTTGTTTATAATAGCCAGAAACTGGAAGGAGCCCAGATATCCCTCAAAAGAGGAATGGATACAGAAAATGTGGTATATTTATACAATGGAATACTACTCAGCAATTAAAAATAATGAACTCATGCAATTTGTAGGTAAATGGTTGGATCTGGAAAATATCATCCTGAGTGAGTTAACCCAATCACAAAAGAATACATATGAAATGCAATCACTGATAAGTGGATATTAATGAGCCCAGAAGCCCTAAATACTCAAGCACAATTAGCAAGTCAAATGATTCCCAAGAAGAAGAAAGGAGAGGACCCTGGGCCTGTAAAGATTGGATCCAGTTTTGTAGAGAAACCGTGGGGGGAGGGGGAATGATTGGGGAATAGTTGGGGGGCAGAGGAATTATGGGACGTATGGTGGGGGGGAACTGGGAAAGGGGAAAGCCTTTGGAATATAAACATAGAATATAGAAAATAAAAATTAAAAACAAAACAAAACAAACAAACAAACAAAAAAAAAAAAGAATGGCCACTCCAGCTTGTTTTTTGGGACCATTTGCTTAGAAAAAATGTTTTCCAACCTTTGACTCTTAAGTAGTGACTGCCTTTGTCACTGAGGTGAGTTTCTTGTATGCAGCAAAACATTGGGTCCTGTTTACATATCCGGTCTGTTAGTCTATGTTTTTTTATTGGGGAGTTGAGACCATTGATATTAAGAGATATTAAGGAAAAGTGATTATTGCTTACTGTTATCTTCTTAGTTAAAGGTGAAATTCTGGTTGTGTATCTATCTTCTATTGGGTTTGTTGAAAGATTACCTTATTGCTTTTTCTACAGTGTGGTTAGCTGCCTTGTGTTGGCACTCTCCACCCATTATCCTTTGCAAAGCTGGATTTATAAAAAGATATTGTGTAAATTTGCTTTTGTCATGAATGTCTTGTTTTCTCCGTCTGGCAATTGAAAGCTTTGCTGGGTATAGTAGTCTGGACTGACATTTATGTTCTCTTAGGGTCTGTGTGACGTCTGCCCAGGATCTTCTGGCTTTCATAGTCTCTGGTGAGAAGTCTGGTGTAATTCTGTTAGTTCTGACTTTATACGTTACTTGACCTTTTTCTCTCACTGCTTTTAATATTCTTTCTTTGGTGTTTTGACTATTATGTGATAGGAGGTATTTCTGCTCTGGTCAAACTGTTTGGAGTTCTGTAGGCTTCATGTATGTTCATGGGCATCTCTTTCTTTAGGTTAGGGAAGTTTTCAACTATAATCTTATTGAAGATATTTACTGGGCCTTTAAGATGTAAATCCTTGCTTTCTTCTATACCTATAATCCTTAGGTTTGGTCTTCTCATTGTGTCCTGGATTTATTTCCTGGATGTTTTGTGTTACAAACTTTTTGCATTTTGCATTTTCTTTGACTGTTGAGTAAATGTTTTCTATGGAATCTTCATCATCTGAGATTCTTTCTTCTATCTCTTGTATTCTATTGTTGATGCTTGCATCTATGACTCCTGAATTCTTTCCAAGGTTTTCTCTCTTCAGAGATGCCTCACTTTGTGATTTCTTTATTGATTTTATTTCCAGTTTTAGATCCTGGGTAGTTTTGTTTGGTTCCTTCATTTGTTTGTTTTTTCCTGAAATTCTTTAAGGAATTTTTGTGATTCCTCTTTAAGGGCTTCTGCATGTTGACCCATGTTTTCCCATAATTCCCTATGGGATTTTTGTATTGCCTCTTTAAGGGCTTCTACCTTTTGATCCATGTTCTCCTGTATTTCTTTAAGAGATTTTTGTGTTTCCTCTTTAAGGGCTTCTACCTTTTGATCCATATTCTCTTGTCTTTCTTTAAGGGATTTTTGTCCTTCTACCGGTTGACCCATGCTCTCCTGTATTTCTTTAAAGGAATTATTTATGTCCTTCTTGAAGTCCTCCATCAACAATATGAGATGTGATTTTAAATCTATCTCTTGTTTTTCTGATGTGATGGAGTATTCAGGATTTGCTGTTGTGGGAGAACTGGGTTCTGATGGTGCCATGTTGCCTTGGTTACTGTTGGTAATGATCTTGCCTTTGCCTTTGGCCATCTCACTATCTCCAGTGTTAGCTGGTCTTGCTATCTCAATCTTCTCTGTCCTGCAGGCCTGTATTTCTGTAAAAATATGGAACACTTCCGGAACTTGCGTGTCATCCTTGCACAGAGACCATGCTAATCTTCTCTGTATCATTCCAATTTTAGTATATGTACTGCTGAAGCGAGCACTTGCACATGATTTTTAAAGAGGCTTTAGTGTTCATTGTTCCTGTCCATATTCCCTCCTTTACCCTGCTCTCCCATCCCCCTCTTATTTAATCCTCTTATTCTAGTTTATCCTTTATTTCTTTATAAGATTATATTCTATTTCCCCTTTCCTGAAAGACCTTCTATTTCCCCAAGTCCCTTACTAGCTATCTTATAGGATTATTCTGCTTGAAACACCCAAGTTCAACATTTAAAAGTTAACCTCTACATACAAGAGAAAGCCTCTTTTGGGGTCTGGGTTACTTCACTCAGGATAAATGTTTCTAGCCCCATCACTTTACCTGAAATTTTAATTTTTCTTAAAATAATATAATAATTATAATAATATAATCCTTTTTGTAAACATACCATATTTTCGTTATCCAGTTATCATTTGGTAGACATCTAGATGGTTTAAAATTCCTGGCTATTATGAAAAGAGCGGCAATGAACATGTTGAATAAGTATGTGTGTAGTAAAATGTAGAGCCCTTTGGATATATGCCCAAGAGTGATATCACTGGATCTTGTGGCAAGTTGATTTTAAGCTTTTTGAGGAACCTCTGTAGTGGCTGTACCAGTTTTCACTCACGCCAGCAAGGAATAAATGCTCCTTTTCACATCAGTAGCACCTTATTGCCACAAAGGGGTAGGAAATTGCTTGAATTAACCATTGCTTTCCATGGGTTTCCCAGATTTTGTAGTCTCACACTCATGGATATTTTCTGTCCTAATAAACAGAAGATTTATTCTCCCTTCTCTTGGAATCTCCCTTCATGTTGTTGGTGGGATCACAGCTGAAACACACCTTCAGTTTATCCCATCAGCAAACACATCTGGGTTTGAAATTCAAACTTGATCTGCTGCTGAGTGGAACCACCATCATTTTCTGTCGCCAGAGACCTTACCTTTTCTGTACAGGGCTCTTGACTGCAAAGGGAAAGGTTGGCTTTAGATCTGCCTCTGCCTACTGTTTGATCTCATCTATACAGATGCCCCTCTCTGTCCTCTATATGCTATGCTCGTCCTCTTCCCTGTAGTTCCTTATGGGTATCATCCTGTTCTTCCATCACTTGCAGCCTTGCCCAGGGCTAGGCTACTTACTCTGCCATGTCATACTGTAGCCTGACACCTGATCATAACTTGGGTCCACCTCAGTATCAAACGTTCAGAGAAGTTCATCCCAGTCAGTTTGTAAAGCATGTTCTTTCCTGACACTTAAATCACAACCACTATTTACCAAAAACTGTTATCTTCACAACTGCCAGAAGTATTTTTGGGGGGTTTGGTTTCATTTCATTTGGTTTTTCAGCTCCTCCAATAGAAAACAAGTTCCATGCAAACATCTTTTTGAGCCACATGGTAGCTCTACCATCTCTTAACATTGTCTGGAGCATAGCCTACTTACATTGAAAATAATCAGTAATGAAGCACCAACTTGGTCATCCCCAGACAATGTTCTTTATTATACTAGCTCAGGGGCCATTTATCACTGGGTAAATCCTAGAAATCAGAAGTTAAAATCACCACCTTCCTTAAGAAAGCCAAAGCAGAGTACAATAATTACATAATGGATAGAAAATGTCCCCCACTTTGCACCAGGGAGCCAGATGGCTCCATAGCCTTCTGTGCACAGGAGAGAGTGATCTCCCAGCAGCACTTTAAGTTCTGGGCATGGAGGTGAGATCTCCACTTTCTCTCCAATAACTGTTCAGAGTGATCTCCCAGCAGCACTTTAAGTTCTGGGCATGGAGGTGAGATCTCTACTTTCTCTCCAATAACTGTTCAGAGTAGAAGGACTAGGAGTGCACAGGACAAACGATCAGTGGAGTAGCTGGGACAGGACCCTTCTAGTTGCCATCTGCACCCATAAGCTGAGCAGCTCCACAGACATCTGCACACAGATCCTGCTAGAAGAGAGTTGGTCTCCCAGGAGTGTTGACACAGGCTTACAGGCCCACAGGAGGTACAGGCTCAAACCAGAGACAGCAAGACCAACTAACACCAGAGATAACCAGATGACTAAAGGCAAGTACAAGAAACCTACCAACAGAAACCAAAGCTAGTTGGCAACACCAGAACCCAGTTCTCCCATCACAGCAAGTCCTGGATACCCCAACACACCATAAAAGCAAGAGTTCTATTTAAAATCACATCTCATGATGATGATAGAGGACTTCAAGAACATAAATAACTTCCTTAAAGAAATACAGGACAGCACAAGTAAGCAGGTAAAAGCCCTTGAAGAATTACAGAAAAACACAAACAAACAAGTGAAGGAACTGAAAAAATACCATCCAGGATCTAAAAATGGAAGTTGAAACAATAAACCACAAAGGGAGAAACTACAAAGAGAAACAACACTAGAGATAGAAAACCCAGGAAAGAAATGAGTAGTCATAGATACAAGCATCAGCAACAGAATACATGAGATAGAAGAAAGAATCTCAGATACTGAAGATACCATAGAAAACATTGACACAACAGTCAAAGAAAGTGCAAAATGCAAAAAGCTCCTAACCCAAAACATCCAGGAAATCCAGGAAACAATAAGACCAATCCTAAGGATAGGTATAGAAGAGAGTAAAGATTCCCAACTTAAAGGGCCAGTAAATATCTTCAACAAAATTACAGAAGAAAACTTCCCTAATCTACAAAAATAGATGCCCATGGACATACAAGAAGCCTACAGAACTCCAAATAGATTGGGCCAGAAAAGAAATTCCTCCCATCACATAATAATCAAAACACTAAATGCACAAAACAAAGAAAGAATACTTAAAACAGTAAGGGGGAAAGTCAAGTAACATATAAAGGCAAACCTATCTGAATTACAGTCAACTTCTCACCAAAGACTATGAAAACTAGAAGATCCTGGGCAGATGTCATACAGAACATCTTAAGAGAACACAAATGCCAGTCCAGGCTACTAAACCCAGCAAAACTCTTATAGATGGAGAAACCAAGATGTTCCATGACAAAACCAAATTTGCACAATGTCTTTCCACAAATCCAGCCCTTCAAGGGATAAGAAATGGAAAAATCCAACACAGGGAAGGAAACTATACCCTAGAAAAAGCAAGAGAGTAATCTTCCATTAACAAACCAATAAGAAGACAGTCACATAAGCATAACTCCACCTGTAACAACAATAATACCAGGAAGCAACAATCACTTTTCTTTATTATCTCTTAATAGCAATGGACTCAATTCCCCCAATAAAAAGATATAGACTAACAGACTAGATACACAAGCAGGACCCAACATTTTGCTGCATACAAGAAACCCACCTCAGTGACTAAGACAGACAATACCTCAAAGTAAAATGCTGGAAAACAATTTTCCAAGCAAATGGTCCCAGAAAACAAGCTGGTGTAGCCATTCTAATATTGAATAAAATCGACTTTCAACCTAAAGTTATCAAAAAGGATAAGGAAGGACACACTTCATACTCATCTGTCCTGCGCTACCATCTCGCCAGCAAGAAAGACAGCGGCACACTCAGGATCCTTCTGCAGCAAAGCTTTAATGCTCTTGAGAGAGAGAGCATAAGCTTACAGAGCGAAGAACCCGAACACACAAAAGCCCATCCCTTATATAGGCTGCAACCTCTGCCTCGCGTCATCCCCTGACTGGCTGCAGCTCATCAGGCCATATGACACAACGGGAGAGGCGGAGACCAAGGGATGGAAAACTACCCAGCACCTGTGCACTGACTTGTTTACTTCACAGCGCAGGCCAGATGTCGGCGCCGTCTTGTAATGGAAAATGCAGGGACGGCTCCCCACATCTCCCCCTTTTTTATTATTTAACACAAAGACCTCAGACTGTCGATCAACCTTCAGGCTCTTGTCTGGACCTTCAGGGTTCAAGACAATCTAATAATGAGGTTCTCTCATTCTTTAAGCAAGTAGGTCACCCAATCTCTAGGGGCAGAGACAGAGGTCGCAATTCCCAATCAAATGAATTAAGACATGTGCGAGAGCGGCCACTAGGCTATCGATAGGACCCGAAGCGCCCTCGACCTGTCACTCTGCCGTTTTTCTGGGAAAGGGAGACTAGGGCAGGCAACCCTTATGCAGGACAACATGCCTCCCAGAGAGATCCTTATGTCAGGTGTCTCTCTGTGCGATGCTTTGCTCGGCATCCCCCATGGGCTGCTCAAGCTGGACACTCTACCCTGTGCAATGAGTCTAAGCTCCGGGTGTGCAAGAGCTGTCCAGCCGGCAGCCTACTGCTTAAGCATTGTTAGCCAAATGTCAGTGGAAGCTCCTTGTTCCAGAGCCACAAGCGCTTGAGCAATAACCACCTTGTCTCTCTTGGTTTGAGCCCTGAGCCTACAGACCAGCCAGAGAAGTAACACCTGTCCACAGCAAAGGGCTGCGCCAAACAATCCCACCCCCACCCATTCCTTAAAATAGGAGACAGCTGAAGCGATCCATGATGATAGTCCCTCCATCAAGGACAGGTCAAGCGCGTAGAGTTGACCTGGATAATGGCTGCTCTCAACTCTCGGAGTGTCTGCTCAAACTCGGAGGTCCAATTCGGCATCGGGAGTGGAAATGTTGACATGATTCCCCAGCATTGCTCCCCCTGGACAGCTGGTGTGATGATCATCATTATTAGCATTGGGAGGAGTAACTGGGCAATCTGCGGTGTCCTTCTGCTCCAAAATTGTTCTAGTAAGCCTCTCAAGGACCCAGAAGGGGTTTTCTTCATTCTGTGGGAAGACACAAATGGCTCCCCTGGATCTTATTAGAATAGGATCCGGGCCTTTCCATTCATTAGTCAACACATCCTTCTATTTTACCAATTCTTTAGGTCGATGCGGGTCTGAGCAATGTCGCTCTGCTGCAGTCTGATCATGCTTATCTGAATTTAAAAAATTTATAGTAAAGAGTGCCACTGCTATGGCAACCCACGGTACGAGGGGGCAGATCTTTTATTATTCCCCCTTTTTTGTTTAATTAAATATGATTTGAGCATACGGTGTGTGCGCTCAATGATACCTTGTCCTTGAGGGTTATATGGCAAGCCCTTAATATGCGTGACTTGCATTTGTGCACAAAATTGTTTAAATTTTTGAGAAGTGCAAGCGGGTCCATTGTCAGTTTTTAAGCACTTAGGCTTTCCCCAGGCACTCCATGCCTCAAGGCAATGTTGGATGATGTGAGAGGCCTTTTCCCCAGTGAGTGGCGTAGCATGGATTACGCAGGAGCATGTATCTATTGATACATGTACATATTGGAGCTTCCAAAGGAAGAAACATGAGTGACATCCATTTGCCATACTTGCAATGGTAGAATTCCTCTGGGATTTATCCTGGTATGGCGGGTAGGGAGAAATTGACAACAGTTGTGACATTGGGTGACAATATCACGGGCTTCTTTTCTGGTAAGAGAGAAATGCTTGTGTAGGGTTTCAGAAGTGACATGAAAATTATCATGAAAGGCCTTGGCGGCTTGCAACGGGGGGGGGGGGGACGACAAGGACCGCTGCAGCAAGTCTTGTGGCTTTATCCGCCAGGTCATTTCCTAGGCTCATCGGGCCAGGAAGCCCTGAATGAGCCCGCATATGGGTAATATACATGGAAGCCCTCCTATTTAGCAAGCACTCTTGCAGGTTTTGAAATATAGACTCCACTTTGCTGGAAGATCTAATGATTCCAGCTGTCTCTAATAAATTGACAGCATTCACCACATAGGAGGAGTCAGAGACAATGTTAAGGGGACCTGAAAACTTTTGAAGAACATCTAGCACCACCAAACATTCTACTATCTGCGGGGAGGTTTCATCATACTGCCATGAGAACACTCTGGAACCCACAACATAGGCCCCCAGGCCAGTCTTGGAGCCATCTGTGTATACCACTAGTCCATCTTTTAATGGATCAGGGGAGGTAACTCGATGGAATATCAGAGGGTGAGTAGTAGCAAATTGTAATAAAGGGTGTTTGGGATAATGATTGTCAATCTTTCCCAAAAAGGTGGAAACCAGTATGGCCCAATCATCAGAGGTGGCGACCAATGTCTGTACTTGAAAGGAGTTGTAGGGAACAATTAAAACTGCAGGATGTTTACCAAAATGACTAATGGATGTTTTTAGGCCCTTAAGGGCAAGTTGAGCTATGGCTGCAGGATACCAATCAATGATCTTTTGGGAGGAAGCATGTGGATGGATCCATAACAAGGGTCCATTCTGCCATAACACAGCGGTGGGCAATCTTTTTGTTTTAAACACACAGAGAGAGAATGGCTGAAGCAAATCAACGCGGCACAGTTGTGCCTCCTTAATGGCCTCTTCCACCAGGCGAAGGGCTGCCTCCACTGCAGGTGTCAGAGACCTGGGAGAAGTAATATGGGTGTCTCCTTCCAAGATATCAAATAAAGGTTTTAAATCAGCGGATGGGATCTTTAAGAATGGCCGTAGCCAATTTATGTCCCCCAAGAGTTTTTGGAAATCGTTTAAAGTAAGTAAGTCATTTCTATAAATTTCTAATTTTTGTGGGAGGATATTATCTGGAAGAATCATGGAACCCAAAAAGTGTCCAGTATCGGCAATTTGGACCTTTTCAGCAGCAATCTGGAGGCCCCATTGCTGTAATGCTTTAAGCAAAGAAGGATACGCTTCTTGGGGTTTAACAATAGGTTCCTTAGGATCTGACACATTCACTCCCTTGTCTCTAGACTCATTGGGAGGGCCTTTTTCCTTTTTTGGGACAGATTTTTTTCTTGCGCGCACCCAACCTCTCACTATGCTCGGTTTCTGATATGCTATCCTGGACCTCTTCAAGGGTGTTCCAACCTTCCGCCATGGCAGCCCTACAGGCTTCATCTTCTAGACAGTTTTTAACAAGTTTCCAAATTGCTTTTGTCCCCTGCCTCAAGTCTCCTTCCACCATTTTGTGGTCAAGATCTCTACCTAATTTGTTCCACGAGGCAAGAGTCAAAGACCCGGAGCATGCATACATGACAAAGAGAAAGATTAAAAGGGCTCCAAGAACGATCACAAAAGCTTCAATACTACCTTCACAGGGTGGCGACAATCCCAAGTCGAAGCCAAAGAAAAACATACCTCTCCGAACGTATCTGCCTGCAGTTCTGAATCCTCCTCGTAGCCGAGGGGTCTCTGACGGTGCTGACGATGATGAGGTCTCGTATCCCGGGTTTCGGCACCAGATGTCCCGCGCTACCGTCTCGCCAGCAAGAACGACACGGCACACTCAGGATCCTTCTGCAGCAAAGCTTTAATGTTCTTGAGAGGGAGAGCATAAGCTTACAGAGCGAAGAACCCGAACACACAAAAGCCCATCCCTTATATAGGCTGCAACCTCTGCCTCGGACACGTCATCCCCTGACTAGCTGCAGCTCATCAGGCCATATGATGCAACGGGAGAGGCGGAGACCAAGGGATGGAAAACTACCCAGCACCTGCGCACTGACTTGTTTACTTCACAGCGCAGGCCGGATGTCGGCGCCGTCTTGTAATGGAGAATGCAGGGACGGCTCCCCACACTCATCAAAGGAAAAATACACCAAGAACAACTCTCAATCCTGAATATCTATGCTCTAAATGCAAGGGCACCCACATTCATAAAAGAAACTTTACTAAAGCTCAAATCACACATTGCATCCCATACAATAATAGTGGGAGACTTAAATATCCCACTCTCATCAATGGACAGATCATGGAAACAGAAACTGAAAAGAGAAACAGTAAAACTAACATAAGGTATGAACCAAATGGATTTAAAAGCTATCTGTAGAACATTTTATCCTAAAACAAAAGAATATACCTTCTTCTCAGCACCTCATGGTACCTTCTCCAAAACTGAGCATATTATTTGTCACAAAACAGGCCTCAACAGATATAAGACTGAAATAATATCATCATCACATCATTCTATCAGATCATCGCAGATTAAGGCTGATCTTCAATAACATCAAAAACAATAGAAAGCTCACATGTACATGGAAGCTGAACAACACTTTACTCAATGATAACTTTGTTGAAGGAAGGAAGGAAGGAAGGAAGGAAGGAAGGAAGGAAGGAAGGAAGGAAGGAAGGATGGAAGGGAGGGAGGGAGGGAGGGAGAGAGAGAGAGAGAGAGAGAGAGAGAGAGAGAGAGAGAGAGAGAGAGAGAAAGGAAGGAAGAAAGAGAGAGAGAGAAAGAAAGAAAGAATGAAAGAATGAAAGAAATTAAAGACATTTTATAATTTAACAAAAATGAAACCGCAACATACCCAAACCCATTGGGGCAAATGAAAGCACTCTTAAGAGGAAAACTCATAGCTTTGAGTGCATGCAAAAGGAACCTGGAGAGAGCATACACTAGCAGCTTGACAGCACATCTGAAAGCTCTAGAACAAAAAGGAACAAATACACCCAAGAGGAGTAGACAGCAGGAAATAATCAAACTCAGGGCTGAAATCAACCAAGTAGAAACAAAAAAAACTATACAAAGAATCAACTGAACCAGAGCTGAAGATAGATGAACCCTTAGCCAGACTAACCAGGGAGCACAGAGACAGTATCCAAAATCAGAAAAACAGAGACAAAGTTTGGAGTAGAGACTGAAGGAAAGACCATCCAGAAACTGCCCCACCTGGGGATCCATCCAATATACAGTTACCAAACCCAGACACTATTGTGGATGCCAACAAGTACTTGCTGACAGGAGCCTGATATAGCTGTTTCCAGAGATGCCCTGCCAGTGCCTGACAAACACAGAGAGGGATGTTCTCAGCCAACCATTGAACTGAGCAGAGTCCCCAATGGAGGAGCTAGAGAAAGGACCCAAGGAGCTGAAAGGGTTAACAACCCCATAGAACAACAACATGAACCAACCAGTAACCCCAGAGCTCCCAGGGACTAAACCACCAACCAAAGAGGACACATGGAGCAACCCATGACTCCAGCCACATGGGTAGCAGAGGATAGCCTTGTTGGACATCAATGATAGAAGAGGCCCTTGGACTGGTGAAGGCTCATTGCCCCAGGGTAGGGGAATGCCAGGTCAAGGAAGTGGGAGTGGGTGGGTTGGTGAGCATGGGGAGGGGAGACAGGATAGGTGGTTTTCGGATGGGAAAAGAGAAAGGGAATAGCATTTTAAATGTAAATAAAGAAAATGATTTAATAAAAAACAATAAAGAGAAAAGAAAAGAAGAGAAAAGAAAAGAAAATGTCTACCACAGACTCATGGGTTTGACCACTTGTTTGTGGCATTTTGGATGAAATGGAAGTGTCTTTAATGTGTATATGTCAGAAACATAGGTGAACACATTGGTATCTTTCCCAGTCAGAGTGCATTGAACAATGTAAAGTCATAAGGAATGGTGATAGCAAGGTAACTATTTGCCAGATGGCCCCACTCTCCTGGTGATGGTGGCTGAGGCTAACATAAGTCCTTCTGTTATAATCTTAAATATTAACTAGATACTAACTTTCAGCATTGCAAATTATATATCAAATACTATGTGTGCATGTGTAAGTGTATGTGATTATGTGTGTGCATGTGTATGCATGTGTGTGAATATGACTGTCTGTATCTACACATAAGTTAGAGTGAGTGCAAAAAGATTTTTTTTAAAAAAGCAAGTTCCAAAACAATGAGAAACCAAAGGCAGAAACCAGGAAAGATAAGCTTGCAGGGAGGAAGCCAATGTAAGTCACAGGTTTGAGAGGGAAGCTGAAGAACTGAGTCCAGATGGGCAAACGGGAGGACAGACAACAGCTTAACAGACTGTATACACAGCAAGGATGGAGCTGAGCTGAAGAGTAGAGGACACTGCATAGTTCTTTCCCATAGACCCTTGACATGCACACTGGGTTGGTAGTGGCCATCACCACCACAGTGCTATGAGTCCACCACTCCATGGAGTCCAGATGAGTTACACCCTTCCCTGGATTTTCTCTGTCCAATAAATTTTTGTTTCTGGCTTCCCTGGTAAGGTTTTATTACAGGTATGTATACTTACAGTCCCAATTTACCCTGATAAATTTATGAAGTAGTACTGTGGTAGTATGAATGTGCTTGGTCCAGGGAGTGGCACTATTAGGAGGTGTGGCCAAGCTGGAGTAAGTTTGGCCTTGTTGGAGGAAGTGTATCACTGTAGGTGTGTGTTTTGGCAGCTTCCTCCTAGCAGCCTGAAGGATGTCAGTCTTCTCTTTGCCTTCTGAACAAGATGTTGAACTCTCACCTCCTCCTGTACCATGCCTGCATGGGTGCTGCCATGCTCATGCCTTAATGATAATGGACTGAACCTCTGAACCTGTACGCCAACCCCAATTAAATATTGTCTTTATAAGAGTTGCCTTGGTCATGATGTCTATTCACAAGAATAAAATCCTAACTAAAACAACAACCCTTTCAACTTCCAGGAGTATCTGCAAATAAGAATTATAAAAATGTATATGCTAAAAACAAAGCATTCCAAATAATTGGAGCTAGCCATTCCATATGAAGTTATGGCTATAAAATCTTTGGGAGGTGAATACCTTAAAATTAAAAGCATTAAAATATCCTCCCTTAAATGATCCAAATATGAAATAAAATATTTCATAGAATACAAATAACTGCAGAAAATGGGAAGAATGTATAGTCAATCTAGTTTTAAAATAATATAATTTGTAGTTGGTGAAATACGTGTTTCCTTTATCGGCTAACTTCACAAAGCCAGTGTTCTTGATCATTTTAATGTTAGATATAACATTTGAATGTGTCTAATTCAAAGAATCAACACAAAGAAGACCAGGATCATGACAATTAATTTGATATGACCCAGGAGTTTCTTAATGGCCTTACTATTAAAAACAGTAAAATAAACAATAAAAACATTAAAAATAGCCTTACTAAGCCTTCCTTACTCCTGAAACAGTTTCTGCCTACTAGACCTTATCTACATCAGATCCTAGGAAGCCCTTCCTGGTAATATGGGACATAATTAAATATTAAATATTTAATAAATGATACATGCCCCATTTATATGCACAAAAATGTGATGTTTGGTCAACATGGAAAACTGTGAACAAATCTTCCCAGAAAACATATACCTTACTAGGCCATCAACAAGGCTATCTTAGTTATCTGTTGTGAAGAGACACCATGACCAAGGCAACTCTTCCAAAAGAAAGCACTTAACTGGGACCCATATGACTCAAGAACATGCTAACACAGGCATGACAATGTCCACTGATAGGCCCAGTGTTTAGAGGAAGAAAGGAAAGAAGCTTATTGGCCAGCTAATATAGTCAAACAGATGAGCTCTGGGTTCAGTCAGAGGTCCTGTATCAAATAATAATAATCAGATAAGGGTCAACAAAGAAATTATCAAGGAGTTAAGGTTATACTCAAGAAGAGAAGCATCAATGCAAAGAATGAACAAACCATCGAATCAATCACTGCCATGACTGAAATTCTTGAAGATTCCACGCATCCAAGTAGAAGACAAAGTATCTCTTTAAGCTCTGTGTTGTCTGTGATCACTAGAATAAACTTTGAGGCCGTAGAGCCACCTTTAACTTAGTCTTATGGATAAGCAGAAGTGTGAGGGGATCTTAAGGAAAACAAGGAGAATCCAGTACAATAACAGTGCGGTCAATTAGCTGTGTGATATGTGAAGAAGTGCTCATGGAACAGTTCAACCAACATGAACTGAACAAAGGAAGGAACAGATAAAAAGGACATTCAATAGCTTATCAGTCACCTTATATGGCCAGCAAATTAATTACAGCTTAATTTTACAGCCGATCACATCCCCAAAACTGTGCAAGGTATAGAAATGGAATGTTTTAGCTTGCTTTCTTGTTTGATTGTAAAGACTTTTATATTCATATATGTTAAAAACGTGTATGATCAGAACATTTTGAGGTCACAATTATTACTATTATATTGATAGTTTCCAATCCAATAAAGAACAAAAATACTCAAAAAATAAAAATAAGATGGAGAGTAATCAAGAAAGATACCTGACCAAACTCTGTCCTACACGCACATGCAACGTGTGTGCTAACAAGCATGTACACATATGTATAGAAATATGCAATGTATGCTACACACAAAGAGAAAGAACAAAGAGACAGACAGAGACAGGGAAGTCAGAAAAACAGATAAGAAACACCAACAACAAATGGATTCATAATACTACTAGTGTACAGTTTCCAAAGAATTTGCCTGCTGAACACATACAATTATAGGTGATGGTGATTACAATTTGGAGATGATATTGTAGTTTTCTATGACAAATCCTTTTATTTTTACCCTGATTATGAATGTCTCAGTATCCATGTGAGACAATTATGGTAACTCTCTTCACTCCACCCAGCCCAAGGCTGTAAGTTGACAGCATATGCCATAAGTGTGTGTGGTGATCTTAATAACTTGTCTGACAGCTCCAGGGACTTTAAAACCGATCTCAGTATACCGAAAACAAAACAAAAAACAAAAAAAAAATCAAAAAAACCTTTGTTGTCAGTTCCTAACATACTAGCTGCACAAATATATTTTTATCAACTGGAACTTGCACATTAAAATATGCATGATTAAAAGGTTTTATTTCTTGTAGGGAGTTTGGAGCATGTGGACTTGTCTTTGTGTCAGTTTTTGGTTTGCAGAGGTTTGAGAACATCCAAGAAGTGGTGGGTCTCTAGAGGAAGTGAGTCTTTGGGGGCCCGACCTTGAGGTTTTATATCCTAGCCCCACTTGCAATTTGCTCAGTAGCAGTGACAGCAGGGATGTAAGCCTACTGCTTCTAACACACCTTCCCTCCCTCTATGTCTAGTCTTCTCTAGATTCTGCCAAGTATTCTGACTGTGATGGAATAAGTGCCTAGAAATGTAAGCCGGAATAAGAGCTTTCTTCCTTAAGTTCCTTAAGTGGTATAAAGGGCTAGGAAAAAGAAAATCATAGTCGCAGGTGACTATGTGCTTTAAGCGATTGCTTACTAGGGATATATTGTAGACAGGGATTTTTGTTAACTCAGACTATGTCCTAGATGTTACTGTCCAGGAACTATATGACTAGGGATGTTACTTACCAGGGACAAGGCTAAGGGAGATGCTGGTTGCCTGGAACTGGGCGGGATTGTGTTGGTTACCTAGAACTGTGCTGAGAAACTTTATCAGAGACTTGGTAAAGGGAGATGTCAGTCAGCAAGGCGATGCTGTGAGGAGGATTGGACACCAGAAGCTCCTCATGGGAAGATGTTGATTGCTAACAACTTCATTGTGGAAGATCTTGATGACCAAGAGCTAGTTAGTAGAGTGGTGATACATGTGGTCAGGGAGAACCAGGTTGTAAGGGACTGGAGAGGGGAGAGGTTGTTAGAGACTGAATGGATGAAAGTGTTCGTTTACCTGGAAGATTATGGAGGCTTGTGAGGATCCTCAGGAATTGAGTGGGTGAGTTCTTGGTTTTTAGAGCCTAGATGTGGAGACATTGGTTCCAAGGAATAGGTTGCAGAGGGAGTGTTGACTACCTGGGTCTGGGTAAGAAGATGTTTAGCATGGATTGGATTGGTGAACATATAAATAATCAGGAGCTCACTGTTGGGAGATGCTGGCTACAAGTGACAGCTCGGGAACACATGGTGGTGACTGGGGATTCAGTAAGTGCAGGTGTTGGTTACCAGGGATTAGGTAGAGGTGATATTGGTTAAGGACAGGTGGTGAGAGATGTGCACCTGTTTGCTTTCTGTTGCTGTAATAAAACACTGGCCAATATGGACTTGGAAAAGAAAAGGATCATTTTAGATTAGGGATTATAGTTGACCATTAAGGGCAGCCAAGGTATGAACCTTGAGACAGGAACTGAAGCAGAAACCAGAAAGGAACACTGTTTCCTGCTTGGCCACCTGTGCTTGCTCAGCTGGCTTTTTATACAGCCCAGGCTTACCTACCTGTCTATGGATGTTTCATAAGGATGCTTTTCAGACATATCAGAATTGTTATTTTTCCTACCTTAACTCATTCTCTTTAAGGTGACTTTCTACCTTCATCAAAAAGCTTCTTTATTGCTTCAGAAATGCATGAGCGGTCATTGTGCAAAGAATAAGAGACTGATATTATCATGGAAGAGGGGCCAGAAAAACTGTAGGATGTGGAAGTAATAGGGGTCTTCAGCCAAACAGTATTTACTGGACATGACAAAGCTGTGATGCTCACGAACTTACTTCACACAAGACATGCAAATGGTTGACTTCGAGCATCTGCCTCTGTATTTGCAAGGCTCTGGCAGGGCCTCTCATCCATATCAGGCTCCTTTCATCAAGCATTTCTTGGCATCCACAATAGTGCCAGGGTTTGGTCGCTGTATATGGGTTGAATCCCCAGGTGGGACTGAGTGTGGGATCCCCAATAAAGGAGTTAGAAAAAGAACCGAAGGAGTTGAAGGGTTTTGCAGCCTCATAGGAAGAACAACAATATCAACCAAACAGACTCCCCCCCACAAGAGTTCCCAGGGACTAAGCCATCAACCAAGGGGTACACATGGCTCCAAATGCATATGTAGAGAGGATTACCTTGTCAGGCATCATTGGGAGGAGAGGTCCTTTGCCACGGACTGACTCAGTCGGAACACACACCCGTGGGGGAATCAGGGTCTTTGGTTTGCAGGAAGGTCCAGGTCCGACGAATGACAGACAGACACACCAGATGTAGGTTGAGTCTGAATGCACTTTACTGTTCTGAGGCAGGAACTTTTATACACATAAGTTGGTATTACATTACTGAAGAAAAAATGTATCCAGTGAAGTATTTACAAAGAATAGCTACCAGGAGTATCTGGCACAAGGAAATACAAAATCAATCAGGTATGAACTTTAGAGAATACATACAAAGCATTACGTCCCTTGATCAGAGTAGCTGTAGTCAATGATAAATTAGTAATTCAAGAGTCCTTGGAAACACTTTGTTATACCACTAGGTTTTGTTTGTGTAGTCCTTAACATCCTGCTTTCTTCTTGTGAGACTCCTTTAGGCTCATTTTGAAACTTTACTTAACTGATGCTTTCCATGTCAGTGTGCCAATGCTACCCAGCCATACAAATGCATATATTGTTGGGAGGTTAATTCTTTAATGTATTTAGGTAATAACTGTATAGCTGATCAAAAGGCAAAGCAATGGATCTCTAGAAGATAAATCATGGCCAGTGCTGTAGCTCAAAGAATGAACTCTCGTTAGCTTTAAACGCCTGGGTGCTCACAGCTCTTGCTGCCAAGAACAATTCGTAAGTAAAGAAACAGGTTAAAGAAAGTCAGACAGGCAAGGCTTGCCATGAGAAATTCAGCTCAGCATTTTCTCCGGCCAAGGAGTCTCACAGTCCTTGGTCCTATGAAGGCTTGATAGATGCCCCAGTGTAGGGGAATTGAAGGCAGGGAGGTGGAAGTGGGATGGGTAGATGAACACCTTCATAGAAGGAGGGGGAGGGAGGATGGGATGGGCGTTTCCGGGAGGGGGCGAAACCAGGAAAGGGTTAACATTTGAAATGTAAATAAAGAAAATATCCAATAAAATAAAATTTAAAAGACATGCAAATGATCAAGCCAGCCAAAGTCCCAGCATGGTCAATCTATCTTGAGGTGGGGCTCATGGAGTCCCACCTCATGCTGGGAAGCTACTGGCTGTTGATGACCTGTGATGGAAGAAGAGTCAGTTTTCTTCAGGGATATAGTCCATGAATCCTACCCATGTTCCCACAGGCAGTCCTATGGCCATGCATGTACAGACAGCACTAATTAGTCTCTGTGTTTTTATAAAAGGAGTGTGAAGTTAGAAGAGAAGAGTGATAGTGGGGGCAGACCTGGGAGGGATTAGAGAGGAGGAAATGAGGGGGCAGAGTTGATTAAAACATATATGTATGTATAAAACTCTCAAACCATGAGAAATAAAAACAAAATTTTTAAATCATGGATTTTTTTCAGGAGGAATCTAAGATAGGCTAAAGGCACGCAAGTAACTTTCCTAGAGATGGCCCACCATCTTTGCATGGCTGCAATGGGTAAATTCTGAATTTCAGGGCCTTTTGACATCTCATTTAGAGATTGATTTTTATTGCTGATATGCCTTTCCAGTCATTAATAAATTAGTCTAATAATTCCTGGGCATTAGCCCATCCTATTGGGTAGATTGTCTACAGATCAATGAAGACTTACTCTCTTGTAGTAATGCTATGTAGACATATTGATTATTTCATAATTCCTAATAATGAGTCTAAATTTATACAGGTAAATTTCTAGCTCTCTATAGAAAAAGCTGCAATTAGGGCTCTGTAAACATTCATGTGTCACAGTCTAATTGCACTAGGATAGAAAGTAGGCTTGGAATAAATTTATGATTAGGGAAAACATTCCTTCTAGGCTAACTTTGAAACCATTATCTGATATGTAAAATGCCATACACTAGGAATGGAAAATTTATTGTAGGTGAAAAGACAGAAGATAAAATATTGGCTGGGTTTATCTATACAAAACTTCAAAACTAATAAGACACAAGGTAGATGACTTGTCTCTGGACAAGTGTGCTAACTTATAAGAATTCTTGTTTTAAACTTTTAATGAACCTGTGGAGCTAGTGACATATAATGAATGTTTAATTAGATAACTACTCTTAATGGAAACACATGTAAACATTCCTGCTAAAACTCCTATTCTATTTATGGTGAATTCCTGGGATGTAAAGATGCTTGGATACCAAGGACCAGCCTCAGCTTGGGGAGGGGTTCTTGAGAGAAGGGGTGTTTGAGAGCAGAAAAAAAAGAAGGGAAGGGAAGGGGAGGGGAGGGAAGGGGAGAGGGGAGGGGAAGGGAGGGAAGAGGAGAGGAGGGGAGGGGAGAGGAGAGGAAGGGAAGGGAAGGGAAGGGAAGGGAAGGGAAGGGAAGGGAAGGGAAGGGAAGGGAAGGGAAGGGAAGGGAAGGGAAGGGAAGGGAAGAGAAAAAGAAAAGTCATGGGTACAACCTGACAGCCTGTGTCCTGCTTGAAACAGCTTCTTCTGGAGATCTCCAGACAGCTCATCCAGATAGCTCAGCTCTCCTAGACCAAGACCCAATCTTTTATTTACATCTAAATTCAGTCATTTGGTTCATGTTCCCCTTTAATTATTCCACAAATCAGCATTCCCCCAGGAATATTTTTTAACATTGCAAATGAATTCAGAGATCTGTCTGCCTTTGTTAGCACAGACGATGATAAGTTTGGCTGGGTGGAATTCCATCTTGAAATTACCATTCCCACCCTGGTCCGGAAAAGACTAAATCCAGTTTTGTAGGAGAGTACCAGAACAGAGAAAAGGTGGGGAAGGGGGGTGATTGGGGAATGGGGTGGGGGGGGAAGAGGACTTAGGGGACATATGGTGAGGGGGGATACTGGAAAGGGGAAAGCCTTTGGAATGTAAACAAAGAATATAGAAAAAATATATATATAAAGAAAGAAATTACCATTCCCACCATGCCTGGGCCTGGCCTAAACTTTCGATGTCTTGCTACCTTGAACTCAGGACTCTTCCTGCCTTTTAATCTTTCTTTCAAGGAGCTGCGAGCAGAGCAGCAGTTGGGGGGGGCAGCCAGGCATGGGCTCTGTGCCCTGAAGGTGGACCCCACACTCCCTGCAGCCTCCACCATCTTTCCAGCTGTTTCGAACCACCAGGCAGAACCAGCAGGCAGAACCAGGCAGATCCAGCCGGCAGAACCATGTACCCGAGATATCACAAGTTTAAGTTCTCTGGGGACTCAGGCCTTGAGCAGGAGCTACGCACAGATCAGTGGTCCGGGGGTCCCCCAGCCAGGCGTGGGCTCTGTGCCCTAAAGGCGGACCCCGCACTCCCTGCAGCCTCCGCCTTCTTCCCAGCTGTTTAGAACCACCAGATGGAACCAGCAGGCAAACTATCACTTTTTGCAGATGATATGATAGTATACATAAGTGACGCAAAAAAATCCACCAGAGAACTCCTACAGCTGATAAATAACTTCAGCAAAGTGGCTGGTTATAAAATCAACTCAAGCAAATCAATAGCTTTCCTATACTCAAAGGACAAGCAGGCTGAGAAAGAAGTTAGGGAAATAACAACCTTCACAGTAGCCACAAACAATATAAAGTATCTTGGTGTGACTCTAACCAAACAAGTGAAAGATCTGTATGACAGGAACTTCAAGTCCTTGAAGAAAGAAATCAAAGAAGACCTCAGAAGATGGAAAAATCTTCCATGCTCTTGGATTGGCAGGATCAATATAGTGAAAATGGCCATCTTTCCAAAAGCAATCTACAGATTCAGTGCAATCCCCATCAAAATCCCAAATCAATTCTTCATAGATCTAGAAAGAGCAATTCTCAAATTCATCTGGAGTAACAAAAACCCATGATAGCTAAAACTATTCTCAACAATAAAAGGACTTCTGGGGGAATCAATATCCCTGACCTCAAGCAGTACTACAGAGCAATTGTGTTTAAAACTGCATGGTATTGGTACAGCGAAAGGCAAGTAGATCAATGGGATAGAATTGAAGACCCAGAAATGAACCCACAGACTTATGGTCACTTGATCTTTGATAAAGGAGCTACAACCATCCAGTGGAAAAAAGATAGCCTTTTCAACAAATGGTGCTGGTTCAACTGGAAGTCAACATGCAGAAGAATGCAAATTGACCCACTGTTATCTCCTTGTAGCAAGATCAACTCCAAGTGGATCAAGGACCTCCACATAAAAACAGACACACTGAAAATAATAGAAAAGAAACTTGGGAAGACCCTGGAGGACATGGGCACAGGGGGAAAGTTTATGAACAGAACACCAATAGCTTATGCTCTAAGATCAAGAATTGACAAATGGGACCTCATAAAATTACAAAGTTTCTGTAAGGCAAAGGACACTGTCAGAAAGACAAAACAGCCACCAACAAATTGGGAAAAGATCTTCATCAACCCCACATCAGAAAGAGGGCTAATATCCAATATATACAAAGAGATCAAGAAGTTAGACCCCAAAGAACCAAATAACCCTATCAAAAAACGGGGTACAGAGCTAAACAAAGAATTTTCACCAGAAGAAATTCAGAGGGCTGAGAAGCACCTTAAGAGATGTTCAACATCATTAGTCATCAGGGAAATGCAAATCAAAACAACCCTGAGATTCCACCTCACACTAGTCAGAATGACTAAGATTAAAAACTCAAGGGACAACAGGTGCTGGCGAGGATGTGGAGAAAAAGGGCCACTCCTACACTGTTTGGTGGAATTGCAAGATGGTACAACTGCTCTGGAAATCAGTCTGGTGGTTCCTCAGAAAATTGGGCATGACACTTCCAGAGGACCCTGTCATACCACTCCTGGGCATATACCCAGTGCATTCCCCTGCATACAATAAAGACACATGCTCCACTATGTTCATAGCAGCCTTATTTATAATAGCCAGAAGCTGGAAGGAGCCCAGATGTCCTTCAAAGGAGGAATGGATACAGAAAATGTGGTATATTTATACAATGGAATACTACTCAGCAATTAAAAATAATGAATTCATGCCAGTTATAGGCAAATGGTTAGATCTGGAAAATATCATTCTAAGTGAGTTAACCCAATCACAAAAGAATACACATGAAATGCAATCACTGATAAGTGGATATTAATGAGCCCAAAAGCTCTGAATACTCAAGGCAAAATTAGCAAATCAAAACATTCCCAAGAAGGAAGGAGAGGACCCTGGTCCTGAATAGACTGGGTCCAGTTTTGTAGGAGAGTATCAGAACAGAGAAATGGGGGGGGGGAGGTAATTGGGGAATGGGCGGAGGGAAGAGGACTTATGGGACATATGGTGAGGAGGGAACTGGGAAAGAGGAAAGCATTTGGAATGTAAACAAAGAATATAGAAAATAAAAGATCTTTCTTCCTTCCTTCTTTCTTTCTTTCTTTCTTTCTTTCTTTCTTTCTTTCTCTTTCTTTCCTTTTTTCCCCTGAGACAGGTTTCTCTGTATAGCTATGGCTGCCCTAGAACTCTCTCTGTAGACTAGGCTGGTTTTGAACTCAGAAATCTGCCTGCTTCTGCCTCCCAAGTGCTAGGATTAAAGGCATGCACCACCCCTGCCCACATATCTTTCTAACAAGCTAGCTCACAGTGCATCTGCTTCTGCTCTTCTAGGTTCGTGAAGTTCCATATACAATACACATTATATTCTTAAATTTTTGAATAGTTGAGAAATTATACTATTTTGAACTCATGTTTTCAGAGTTCTTTCCCACAGATGTAAAAGCTGTCCTGCAGATCTCAGCATTTACCATTTGCTGAGACATTAAATACATCTTTGCCTCTTGGACTCTCTTTGCTCTCTTTGATTTTCATAGAGTCATTAACCTTGGCAGAGAAGACATTTCTTGGTAACCTTGGCAGAGAGAATATTTCCTGAAGGAGAAACATGAAGCAAAATACATATCTTTTTATACAAACAAACCTCATGCCTAGCAACTGTCAACACTTATGGAAGCTCACACCCTGCTGGTTCAAGGGGCAGCTAAAATGTCACACCATTCCTCCTGGCCATGCAGGACTTAGCACTTAGAAGACCATGTGATCTATTCTCCTGCGAAGGTACAAAAACTAAAAATGACAGCAATGAGAAAACAGGCTTTATCTTCCTGACAAGAAAAAGGCATCTTTCATTCAGAAAAAAAGAAAGAAAAGTCTTTTTTTCTTTCACCAATAGAGAAGAAGCCTTTTTATTTCAGCAATAAAGAGGATGAGGTTTTTTCTTATTTTCAGCAGTGAAAAGATAGAAGCTTTTCTTTCTTTGAGCAATAAAGGTTGGAGCTTATTTTTCATCCAGAATGAGTGGTTTTTTTTTCTGCATTGGTGCTTGCTCAATGGAACCTAATCCTGGGGACTTTTTCTCCATCCTCCAAATGTGTATGTATGTTTGTATGTATGCATATGTAAGTATAGTTATGTGTATGTAAGTATGAATGAATATTTGTGGAGTTGAGTTGATAAGACAGGTGGTGAGGCCCAACGAGAATGTGTGTGTGTGTGTGTGTGTGTGTGTGTGTGTGTGTATGAATATATGTGTATCTGTGCATATTGCCATGTAAAAGTTTTTCTTTCTGAGAGTATGACTTTCCTGGCTCACAAGGAGTTAAAGAACTCAAGAAAAGAACAAAAAGCAGAATAATCACTTCTTTACTTAAACACCCCTACCCCTATCCCCCATTAAACATCAGGCATTAATTCCCTAAAGCCAATGGCCCTAGCATAACAAAGAATTTAAAAAGATAATTATTATTAATAAGTAACATTTACTCTCCCAAAACTTGGTTTTTGCATCCTGGAAACCACCAATGCTATGCCCTCACCACTGCCTCCCAAAGAGAGAGAACAACGCTGGACATGGCTCCTGGAAGACTTTAAGGTCACTCCTTAGTTGAACTGAGGCCTATCAAGTCTCTTCATGTTTCTCTTCCTCTCCGGCTCTTTGCTCCCATTTCTCTCAGCCTCATCTTTTCTGCTTTCCTCACTAAAGAATATTTTATTTAAATTCACTTTTGCTCACCATAGTACCTACATTCCACTTGTTGGTTTAGAAGTTATTTTTCAATGCTCAGACTTTCAAATATACATTTGAAACTAATTTATCACGTTGTACTTAATGCCTTATGTACAGTACATGTAGTAGTGAAATATCTAAGTTTTAACTCTCCTTTTAGTCCTACAGTTGAATTTATCTATGAAGTTCAGAAATATACATATATCTCCTGTTAAAATTCATGTTATAATTCCCTATACGTTAAAATGCTCCTAATTTTCTTCCTTCCATTCACAGGCCATCCCTCTTATCCACAAGCATGCATATGCTCATTTATATTGACATTGCTTATATTACTCCTACATGGCCAAAGACAAACTATATTCTTTTTTTAATTATTCTTTATTTAATTGGATATTTTCTTTATTTACATTTCAAATGTTTCCCCCATTCTAGGTCTCCCCTTCTGAAACCCCATCCCATCCCCCCTCCCCTTGCCTCTATGAGGGTACTCCCCCATCCACCCACCCAATCCTGTCTTCCTGCCCTGGCATTTCCCTATACTGGGGCATCGAACACCTTCAGGCTCAAGGGCCTCTCCTCCCACTGATGTCTAACAAGGCCATTCTCTGCCACATATAGACCGGAGCCATGGGTCCCTCCATGTGTATGTACTCTTTGGTTGTTGGTCCAGTCCCAGGGAGCTCCTGGGGATCTAGCCAATTGACACTGTTGCTCACTCCATGGGGCTGCAAACCCCCTCAACTCCTTCAGTCCCTTCTCCAACCCCTCCATTGGAGACCCCGCACTCAGTTCAATGGTTGGCTGCAAGCATCCACCTCTGTATTTGTCAGGCTCTGGAAGAGCCTCTCAAGAGACAGCCATGTCAGGCTCCTGTCAGCAAACATTTCCCCAGCATCCACAATAGCTTCCAGATTTGGTGGCTGTATATGGGATGGATCCCCAGGTGGGGCAGTCTCTGGATGGCCTTTCCTTCAATCTCTGCTCCACACTTTTTCTCCATATTTCCTCCTGTGAGAATTTTGTTCTCCCTTCTAAGAAGCACTAAAGCATCCACACTTTGGTCTTCCTTCTTCTTGGGCTTCATATAGTCTATGAAATAAATCTTGGGTATTCCAAAATTGGGGCTAATATCCACTTTTCAGTGAGCGCATACCATGTATGTTTTTTGTGACTGAGCTACCTCACACAGAATGCTATTTTTTAAGTCCCATCCATTTGCCTGTGAATTTCATGAAGTCATTTTTAATAGCTGAGTTGTATTCCATTGTGTAAATGTACCACATTTCTGTCTGTCTCTGTTGCGGGACATCTGTGTAGTTTCCAGCTTCTGGCTATCATAAATATGGCAGCTATAAATATAGTGGAGCATGTTTCCTTATTACATATTGGAGTATATTCTGGGTATATGCCCAGAGTGGTATAGCTGGGTCCTCAGGTAGTACTATGTCCAATTTTCTGAGGAACTGCCAGACTGATTTTCAGAAAGGTGGTAATAGCTTTCAATCCCACCAGAAATGGAGGAGTGTTTCTCTATCTCCACGTCCTCACCAGCATCTGCTGTCACCTGTGTTTTTTACCTTAACCATTCTGACTGGTGTGAGGAGGAATCTCAAGGTTGTTTTGATTTGCATTTCCCTGATGACTAAGGATTTTGAACATTTTTTAAATTTCAATTATTTACACTCCATATTTTATTCCACCCCCCCCCCTGCTATTCACCCTCTGACTGTTCCACATCCCATACCTCCTCCACACCCCCTGTTCTCCCACATGGATGCTCCCACCCCCACCCCCACCCCCTACACCCCTGATCTCTAAACTCTCTGGGGCCTCCATTTCTTGAGGGTTAGGTGCATCATCTCTGAATGAACACAGACCCAGCAGTCCTCTACTGTATGTGTTTTGAGGGCCTCATATCAGCTGGTTATGCTGCCTGTTTGATGGTCCAGTGTTTGAGATATCTCAGAGGTCCAGATTAATTGAGACTGCTGGTCCTCCTATAGGGTTGCCCTTTAACCCAAATTCTTTCAGCCTTCCATAATTCAACAACAGGGGTAAGCTGCTTCTGTCCATTGGTTGGGTGCAAATATCTACATCTGACACTTTCAGCTGCTTGTTGAGTCTTCAGGAATGCAGTCCTGTTTTGTGAGTGCTCCATAGCCTCAGTAATAGTGTCAGGCATTGGGAGTTCCGCTTGAGCTGGATCCCTTCTCAGCCATTCGAGTTTCCTCAGTTGAGAATTCTGTTTTACTCTGTTCCCCATTTTTTTTATTTTTTATTTTCTATATTCTTTGTTTACATTCCAAAGGCTTTCCCCTTTCCCAGTTCCCCCCTCACCATGTGTCCCATAAGTCCTCCCCCCCACGTCCGCCCCCCATTCCCCAATCACCCTCCAACCCTTCCTCTGTTCCCCATTTTTAATAGGGTTATTTGGTTCTCTGGAGTCTAACTTCTTGAGTTCTTTGTATATACTGGATATTAGCCCTCTATCAGATGTAGGATTGGTAAAGATCTTTTCCCAGTCTGTTGGTTGCCATTTTGTCCTGTTAACAGAGTTCTTTGACTTACAGAAGCTTTGCAATTTTATGAGGTCTCGTTTGTTGATTCTTCATCTTAGAGCATAAGCCATTGGTGTTCTACTCAGAAACTTTTCCCCTGTGCCCATGTATTCTAGATTTTCACCATTTTCTCTTCTATGAGATTCAGTGTATCTGGTTTTATGTGGAGGTCCTTGATCCACTTGGATTTGAGCCTTATACAGGGAGATAAGAATGGATTGATTTGCATTCTTCTACATGTTAGCTGCCAGTTGAACCAGCATCATTTGTTGAAAAGGCTATCTTTTTTCCACTGGATGGTTTTAGCTCCTTTGTCAAAGATCAAGTGACCATAGGTGTGTGGGTTCATTTCTGGCTCTTCAATTCAATTCCATTGATCTACCTGCCTGTCACTATACCAAAACCATGCAGTTTTTATCACTACTGCTCTGTAGTACAGTTTGAGGTCAGGGATGGTGATTACCCCAGAAATTCTTTTCTTGTTGAGAATAGTTTTTGCTATCCTGCGTTTTTGTTATTCCAAATGAATCTGAGATTTGCTCTTCTTAACTCTATGAAGAATTGAGTTGGAATTTTCATGGGGATTGCATTGAATCTGTATATTGCCTTTGGCAAGATGGCCATTTTTACTGCATTTATCCTACCAATGCACAAGCATGGGAGATCTTTCCATCTCTTGAGTTCTTCTACAATTTCTTTCTTCAGAAAATTGAAGTTATTATACAGATCTTTCACTTTTTTGGTTAGATTTATACCAAGATATGTTATATTGTTTGTGACTATTGTGAAAGGTGTTGCTTCCCTAATTCCTTTCTCAGCCTGTTTATCCTTTGAATATAGGAAGGTATACTGGCTGGTTTTGTGTCAACTTGACACAGGCTGGAGTGGTCATAGGAAAAGGAGCTTCAGTTGGGGAAGTGCCTCCAGGAGATCCAGCTGTGGGGCATTTTCTCAATTAGTGATCAAGTGGGGGAGGGCCCCTTGTAGGTGGTACTATCTCTGGGCTGGTATTCTTGGGTTCTATAAGAGAGCAGGCTGAGCAAGCCAGGGGAAGCAAGCCAGTAAGGAACATCCCTCCATGGCCTCTGCATCAGCTCCTGCTTCCTGACTTGCTTGAGTTCCAGTCCTGACTTCCTTGGGTGATGAACAGTGATGTGGAAGTGTAAGCTGAATAAACCCTTTCCTCCCCAACTTGCTTCTTGGTCATGATGTTTGTGCAGGAATAGAAACCCTGACTAAGACAGAAGGCTACTGATTTGTTTAATTTTATCTCTGGCCACTTTGCTGAAGATGTTTATCAGCTATAGGAGTTTTCTGGTGTAGTTTTTGGGTCGCTTAAGTATACTATCATATCTGCAAATAGTGATATTTTGACTTCTTCCTTTCACATTTGTATCCCTTTGACCTCCTTTTGTTGTCTAATTGCTCTAGATAGAACTTCAAGTATTATATTGAATAGATAGGGAGAGTAGGCAGCCTTGTCTAGTCCCTGATTTTAGTGGAATTTCTGCTTCAAGTTTCTCTCCATTTAGTTTGATGTTGGCTACTGGTTTGCTATATATTGCTTTTACTGTGTTTAGGTATAGGCCTTAAATTCCTGAACTTCCCAAGACTTTTAACATGAATGGATTCTGAACTTTGTCAAATGCTTTTTCAGCATCTAATGAGGTGATCATGTGGTTTTTTATTTTTACTTGAGTTTGTTTATGTAGTGGATTACATTGATGGACTTCTTATATTGAATTGAACCATCCCTGCATCTCTGGGATGAAGCTTACTTGATTGTAGTAAATGATCATTTAGATGTATTCTTGAATTCAGTTTGCAAGAATTTTATTGAGTGTTTTTGCTTTGATATTCATAAGGAAAATTGGTCTGAAGTTTTTTTGTTGGGTCTTTGTGAGATTTTAGAATCAGCATAACTGTGACTTCATAGTACAAATTGGGTAGTTTTCCTCCTGTTTCTATTTTGTGGAATAGTTTGAAGAGTATTGGTATTAGGTCTTCTTTGAAGGTCTGATAGAATTCTTCACTAAGCCCATCTGGTCCTGGGCTTTTATTTGATTGTGAGACTTTTAATGACTGCTTCTATTTCTTTAGGGGTTATGGGGCTGTTTTGATGGTTTATCTGATCCTGATTTAACTTTGGTATTTGTTATCTCTTTAGAAAAGTAATCCATTCCATCCAGATTTTCCAGTTTTGTTGAATATAGGCTTTTGTAGTAGGATCTGATGATTTTTGGAATTTCTTCAGTTTCTATCTCCCTTTTCATTTCTGATTTTGATAATTTGGGTAATGCCTCTGTGCTGGTTAGTCTGGCTAAGGTTTTTCTTTTTTCTTTTTTCATCTTTTTTTCTATATTCTTTGTTTACATTCCAAAGGCTTTCCCCTTTCCCAGTTCCCCCCTCACCATATGTCCCATAAGTCCTCTCCCCCTCCCAATTTCCCAATCACCCCCACACACCATTTCTCTGTTCTGGTACTCTCCTACAAAATTGGATCCAGTCTTTTCAGTACCAGGGTCCTCTCCTTCCTTCTTCTTGGGAATCTTTTGATTTGCTAATTGTGCCTTGAGTATTCAGAGCTTCTGGGCTCATTAATATCCGCTTATCAGTGATTGCATTTCATGTGTATTCTTTTGTGATTGGGTTAGCTCACTTAGGATGATATTTTCCAGATCCAACCATTTGCCTACAAATTGCATGAATTCATTATTTTTAATTGCTGAGTAGTATTCCATTGTATAAATATACCACATTTTCTGTATCCATTCCTCCTTTGAGGGACATCTGGGCTCCTTCCAGCTTCTGGCTATTATAAATAAGGCTGCTATGAACATAGTGGAACATGTGTCTTTATTGCATGCAGGGGAATCCCCTGGGTATATGCCCAGGAGTGGTATGACAGGGTCCTCAGGAAGTGTCATGCCCAACTTTCTGAGGAAACACCAGACTGATTTCCAGAGCAGTTGTACCATCTTGCAATCCCACCAACAGTGGAGGAGTGTTCCTCTTTCTCCACATCCTCGCCAGCACCTGTTGTCTCTTGAGTTTTTTTTTTAAGTAGGGGCTTTATGTTTCCATATTCATAGCTTATATATGAGCTCACAAAGTAAAAGTTTGTGTCCTAAAACAGGAAAACTCTCACAATTGGAATAGATTGGGGTTTTTTTGTGAATATAGTTATTATTATTCACATTATGTTTCTGTTAAAATAATTTTTAATTATTTTTGTATATTTTTGTTTTATTATTATTATTTATTCTATATTCTTTGTTTACATTCCAAAGGCTTTCCCCTTTCCCAGTTCCCCCCTCACCATATGTCCCATAAGTCCTCTCTCCCCCACCTATTCCCCAATCACCCCACACACACACCCCATTTCTCTGTTCTGGTACTCTCCTACAAAACTGGATCCAATCTTTTCAGGCCCAGGGTCCTCTCCTTCCTTCTTCTTGGGAATCTTTTGATTTGCTAATTGTGCTTTGAGTATTCAGAGCTTCTGGGCTCATTAATATCCACTTATCAGTGATTGCATTTCATGTGTATTCTTTTGTGATTGGGTTAGCTCACTTAGGATGATATTTTCCAGATCCAACCATTTGCCTACAAATGGCATGAATTCATTATTTTTAATTGCTGAGTAGTATTCCATTGTATATATATACTCCACATTTTCTGTATCCATTCCTCCTTTGAGGGACATCTGGGCTCCTTCCAACTTCTGGCTATTATAAATAAGGCTGCTATGAACATAGTGGAGCATGTGTCTTTACTGCATGCAGGGGAATCCTCTGGGTATATGCCCAGGAGTGGTATGACAGGGTCCTCTGGAAGTGTCATGACCAATTTTCTGAGGAACTGCCAGACTGATTTCCAGAGCGGTTGTACCATCTTGCAATCCCACCAACAGTGGAGGAGAGTTCCTCTTTCTCCACATCCTTGCCAGCACCTGTTGTCTCTTGAGTTTTTAATCTTAGCCATTCTGACTGGTGTGAGGTGGAATCTCAGGCTTGTTTTGATTTGCATTTCCCTGATGACTAATGATGTTGAACATCTCTTAAGGTATTTCTCGGCCATCCAAATTTCTTCTGGTGAAAATTCTTTGTTTAGCTCTGTACCCCATTTTTTGATAGGGTTATTTGGTTCTTTTGGGTCTAACTTCTTGAGTTCTTTGTGGCTAAGGTTTTTCTAAATTGATTTTCTCAAAGAACCTGCTCCTGGTTTTGTTGATTCTCTGACAAGTTCTTTTTGTTTCCGACTTGGTTGATTTCAGCCCTGAGTTTGATAATTTCCTGCCTTCTACTCCTTTTGGGTATATTTGCTTGTTTTTGTTCTAGAGCTTTCAGGTGTGTTGTTAAACTGCTAGTGCATGTTCTCTCCAGCTTCTTTTTGGAGGCACTCAGAGCTATCAGTTTTCTTCTTAGTGCTGCTTTCGCTGTGTCCCATAAGTTTGGGTATGATGCGCCATCATTTTCATTAAATTCTAAAAAGTCTTTAATTTCTTTCTTCCTTGACCAAGCTATCATTAAGCAGGGCATTGTTCAACATCCATGTCTATTTGAGCTTTCTGTTGTTTTTGTTGCTATTGAAGACCAGCCTTAGTCCATGGCAATCTGTTAGGATGCATGGGATTACTTCAATCTTCTTGTTTCTGTTGAAACCTGTTTTTTTAATACTAATTTTTTTTTTAGCTTTTGAAATTTTTTCTTAGATATTTTCTGTACTTACATTTCTTTTTGTTTAAATTTTGTTGCAAAAGGAAGTAAAAACATTTTATAAAATTGAAGATTTACATGGAAAATATTTCTGACAAAATTATATATATATACATATATATAAATGTTAAAATTGACAATTTTCATGGAAAATTAAAGAGTAAAATGGTAGACAACATTGCTAAATTAATTGAAAAAGGAAGTGGAAACATTTTATGATAGAATTGAAGATTTATGTGGAAAATGTTTCTGATAAAATTGTAGGAAGATATAGAATAATGTGTTAAAATTGAAGATTATCATGGAAATTAGACATAAAATGATAGGCACAAAAATATTTCTCAGTTGATTGAAAGTGGAATTATAAACATTTTCTCATAAAATTGAACCTCTACAAGGAAAATATTTCTGATAAAATTCAAGAAATATACAGAAAAACATGTTAAGATAACTATTTCATGGAAATTTATACAGATAAATTGGTAGGCATAAAAATATTTCTAAGATGATTGAATGTAGAATTATAAACATTTTCTGACAAAATTGAAGATTTACATGCAAAGTATTTGTGATAAAATTGAAGACTTACATGGAAAATATCTCAGATAAAATTGAAGAAATATATAGAAAAACATGTTAAAATTGAAAATTATCATGGAAAATAATAGATAAAATGGTAGACAAAAAACATTACTAAATTGAAAGAGGAATTACAAACATTTTCTGATAAAATTGAAGATTTATATGAAAAATAGTTCTTAGTCTATGTCTTTTTATTGGGGAATTGAGTCCATTGATGTTAACAGATATTAAGGAATAGTAATTGCTGCTTCCTGTTATTTTTGATTAACATTTTTGTGTTTTTGTGGTTACTTTCTTTTGGGTTTGTTGGAATAGTACTTTCTTGCTTTTTCTAGAGTGTAGTTTCCCTCCTAGTGTTGGAATTTTTCATTTATTATCCTTTGAAGATTTGGATTTGTGGAAAGATATTGTATAAATTTGGTTTTATCATGAAATATCTTGCTTTCTCCATCTATGGTGATTGAGAGTTTTGCTGGGTATAGTAGTCTGGGTTGGCATTTGTGTTCTCTTAGGGTCTGTGTGACATCTGCCCAGGACCTTCTAGCTTTCATCGTCTCAGGTGAGAAGTCTGCTATAATTCAGATAGGTCTGCCTTTATAAATTACTTGAACTTTCCCCCTTACTGATTTTAATATTCTTTCTTTGTTGAGTGGTTCTGGTGTTTTGATTATTATGTTATGGGAGGAATTTCTGTTCTGGTCCAGTCTGTGTGAAGTTCTGTAGGCTTCTTGTATGTTCATGGGCATCTCTTTCTCTAGGTTAGGGAAGTTTTCTTCAATAATTTTGTTGAAGATATTTACTAGCCCTTTAATTTGGAAATCTTCACTCTCTTCTATACCTATAATCCTTAGGTTTGGTCTTCTCATTGTGTCCTGGATGCTTTGGGTTACAAGCTTTCTGCAATTGCATTTGCTTTGACTGTTGAGTCAATGTTTTCTATGGTATCTTCAGCAGCACCTTAGATTCTTTCTTCTATCTCTTATATTCTATTGTTGATGCTTGCCATCTATGACTCCTGAATTCTTTCCAAGGTTTTCTATCTCCAGAGATGTCTCACTTTGTGATTTCTTCATTGTTTCTACTTCAATTTTTAGATCCTGGATGGTTTTGTTCAGTTCCTTCACTTGTTTGTGTTTTTCCTGTAATTCTTTAAGGGATTTTTGTGTTTCCTCTTTAAGGGCTTCTACCTGTTGATCCATGCTCTCCTGTATTTCTTTAAAGGATTTTTGTGTTCTCTCTTTAAGGGCTTTTTCCTGTTGATCCATGTTCTGTATTTCTTTAAGGGAGATATTTATAACCTTCTTGAAGTCCTCTACCAGCATCATGAGAGGCAATTTTTAAATCTAACTCTTGCTCTTCCAGTGTGTTGGGGTATACGGGACTTGCTGTGGTGGGAGAACTGGATTCTGATGTTGCCAATTAGCCTTTGTTTCTGTTGGTAATGTTCTTGTGCTTGCCTTTTGCCATCTGTTTATCTCTGGTGTTAGTTGGTCTCTGGCTGGAGATTGTCCCTCCTGTGGTCCTGTAAGCCTGTGTCCATACTTCTGGGAGACCAACACTCTTCTGGCAGGGTCTGTGCACAGAAGGCAGTAGAGCTGTCTGACTCCCTAGTGCAAATGGTGATCAGAAGACTCCTGTCCCAGCTGCTCCACTGATCATATGCCCTGTGCACTCCTATCTCTTCCCCTCCAGAGAGAAGGTAGAGATCTCACCTCTGCACTCAGAAGTGAATGTGCTGCTGGGAGATCAAACTCTCCTGGTGGTCTGTGCACAGAAAATTGTGGAGCTGCCTGGCTCCCTGGTGCAAATGGCAGCTGGAAGCCTTCTTTTGAGACTGATTATATGATCAATTTTGGAAAAGGTACCGTCCATGAGGTGCTGAGAAGAGGGTATATTCTTTTGTTTTAGGATGAAATCTTCTATAGACATCTGTTAAGTCCATTTGGTCCATACCTTCTATTAGTTTCACTGTGTCTATTTTTAGTTTGTGTTTCCATAATCTGTCCATTAATGAATGGGGTGTTTAAGTTGTGGTGAGGTGCAATGTATGCAGCTTTAGTAAAGTTTCTTTTATGAATATAGATGACTTTGCATTTGGAGCATAGATGTTCAGAATTTAGAGTTCTTTTTGGTACATTTTTTCCTTTTACGAGTATGAAGTCATTTTCCTTATCCTTTTTGAAAACTTTTGGTTGAAAGTTGATTTTATTCCATATTAGAATGGCCTCTCCAGCTTGTTTCTAGGGAGACAAACTATATTCTTGCTAGGATTTTGTGGCTGGTGTGGGTGGGAATTGCTTTTGATGAGATGAAACAGCAATGATATTTTAAATTGTATTCACTAGTCTATTCTTTTGGTCAAATTTTTATGTTACTGTGTTTTTTAAGATAAACAATCTTATTAGTGTTTTATATGAAAAGTTTTAATAATATTCACTCCCCTGCCCAAACTCTTAGGTATTTTGCAATTCCTATTGGGATGTGTTTGTTTGTGCATGTGTGCATACATTGGTGAGTGCTGGTATACTCGCCTGTGACTGTGGATGTTGAGACTGGGGACAGAGTCTCTCACTGACCCTGTAACTCAGCACTTTTAGCTAGTCTGGCTTCAGATAAATCCATGATCTTCATGTTGTGTCCACCCACAATGTGCTGGGATCATAAATATACAATGTTGCTTCAACCCAGTGTGTCATCAGAGCTGTGACCTGAACTCCACTGCTCATGTTTGGGAAGTAGACACTTTGCCACTGAGCTGTCACCCTAGATCCAGAGGCAGATTCTTTCTCACTTCCAGGTCATGTGACCACCCCAACCCAATCACAAGTATTTTCTTAGTGATTACTTTTGTGAAATTTTTATATGAGGCAATAGTTTTCATTTGATCATTATCTAATAGATTTACTTATTAAATATTATTTAATAGATCTTTCTGGTGCTCATGCTCCCTTCAACCCTCTAATCTTCATGGCACTTTTGTCCCTGGCCCTGCTATTTAGAGGGGATTCATACCCACTATCACCTGAGCTGTCTCGCTCATTCCCTTCTTTCTCTGGTGTTCTACACATACATGAGGTGTTTTCTAGTTTTCTGAATGATTGTTGCTATTGTTTTCATGGTTTTTCCTGCTAATTCTTCCTCAAATATCAGGCTTGGAAACTGTGCAACTTCTTCAGTCTTAGAGGTTTTATCTAGTTCATGAGTGATTTGTTCATTAGTCCATTAAAATATTTTTATTAGATATACTCTTTACATTTCAAATGGTGTCCCCTTTCCTGGTTCCACCCTTCCCCAAAAATCCCCTAACCCATCCCCCCTCCCCCTGCTCACCAATCCACCCACTCCCACTTCCCTATCCTGGCATTCCCCTATCCTGGGGCATCTAGCCTTCTCAGGACCAAGGGCCTCTCCTCCCTTTGATGTCCAACAAGGCCAAATTCTCCTGCATATGCATCTAGAGCCATGTGTACTCTTTGGTTGGTGGTTTTGTCCCTGGGAGCTCTGGGGGGTATTGGGTGGTTAAAATTGTTGTTTCTCCTGTGGTACTGCAAACCCCTTCAGCTCCTTGGGTCCTTTCTCTAGCTCCTCCTTTGGGGAACCTGTGCTCAGTTCAATGGTTGTCTGAGTGTCCCCCTCTGTATGTCATGCACTGGCAGAGCCTCCCAGGTGACAGCTATATCAGGCTCCTGTCAGCAAGCACTTGTTGGCATCCACATTAGTGTCTGGGTTTTGTAACTGTATATGGGATGGATCCCTAGAAGGGGCAGTCTCTGGATGATCATTCCCTCAGTCTATGTTCCACACTTTGTCTCTATATCTCCTCCTGTGGGTATTTTGTTCCCCCCTTCTAAGAAGGACCAGAGTATCCATACTTTGTTCTTCTTTCTTCTTGAGTTTCATTTGGTCTGTAAATTGTATCTTGGGTATTCCAAGCTTCTGGGCTAATATCTACTAATCAGTGAGTGCATACCATGTGTGTCCTTTTGTGATTAGGTTACCTCACTCAGGATGATATTTTCTAGTTACATCCATTTGCTTAAGAATTTCATGAATTCGTTGTTTTTAATAGCTGAGAAGTAAGTATTCCATTGTGTAAATGTGCCATATTTTCTGTATCCATTCCTCTGTTGAGGGACATCTGGGTTCTTTCCAGCTTCTGGCTATTATAAATAAGGCTGCTATGAAAAAAATATGTTTTTTCATTTTTATATGATGGTTGTAAGTTATCTGTGATAGTTTGTATTGTTGGGTCAATAGGATCTCGAAATCCCCATGATACAAAGCTTCTGGGCACAGGTATAAGCCATCATCTAGATTAGGTTAACCCCTACTTATGAATGTGAAGAGACAGATTAGGTTAGCCCATACCTATGACATCACATGATTGGCAAGTTACACCCTTAATCCAGATAATTGATATATTTTAAAAATGCACATATTGATACAGAGTATTTCATGTCATTTTTGCCTTAATTTTGTCATTTCAGTAATAGCTTGTTTTAATATTTAATGTTATCTTAGAGGTGGGCAAATCATTTACTTTTAAAGATCTTTTTCCCCATATTTTTAGATTAGCTAGAAAACTGTTGGTAAAATTGATCTGTTCACATAACTGGCTTGAGTATGTGATTTTTTTTTCTGGCTTCATTTGTTATCACTATAATTTGTTTTCTTTCTGTTTACTTTCAATTTAATTGGTTTTGCAGTACCTGGATTGTAATATAAAAGTATAATTTTTCCTTTTGTCTCTATTACATGATGCTACTTGTCCTCTATGGACAATATGTTGCATACAAATCCACACAAATTTTGTTTTTTAAAAAAGTATGATTTCATATTTGTACCTAACAAATTGATACTTATTTCTTGGTTCTGATTTCTAATGTAACTTCCTATGGTTTTAGAACTGAAGCTATTTACTAATGTCAGTGCTTTATGATGCATTTTGACCTTGAGTTTGGCCTACATTGTGACCTTGAGACTAATGTGCGACCTGCTGTTGATACATGAGGCAAATGATGAAGGACAGCGGTGTCTTCACTGGCCTTTGCTGCCTCCTTTATTACACTTCGTATTCAGGGAGGTTGGAATGTCCAGTGAAAATACCAGTTTTATCCATGGAATGGCTACATAGAAAGTGTGCTCTTTCTGATGACCGTCTGTCTCAGATATCATATTTTAGCTTTGTAGGCAGTGGCATCATTTTGGGTCCTGAAGTTATTTAGAAATCTTGAGGTTCTGTCACTTTAGGTTCCCCTGGAGAGAAGAAAACAGGATCAGACAGAAGCTCCTAGAAAGTGGGGATGGTCTGGATTTGGATCTGGTTTCAATTGTACCCTCACATTTCCTTTTCTTACTAATTGTTTTCTGAAATGTGGATATTACAGTCCACATCTTTCAATACAGGTAAAAGCTTAGGCATGCTTTCTTCCTTCTGATGCTCCATGACATCAGAACTGTAATGAAGTTGAAGGAGAATGGGATGTACATATTCATTTGAGTCTCACTGAATTCCAAATAGAGGACTATCTAGCTTCAAGAGAGAGTATAGTTAGAGAATTCTCAGGGATAAGTTGTTTTAGGAGGTGACTGGATGCATATGTCTTGTTAGGGATCTAGTGTACTGGTGATCATTGCCCAGGTTGCATGTTTCCAGGTTCTCAGCCAGTTATTTAAGGAGTTGAAAATAAAGGCACACACAAATTGCAAAAGGAAGATGTTGAAAACAAAACCATAGAATAGGCCAGAAAGCACTGCAAGACTGAGTCAAGGACCACAGAATCAAGTTCCTTGAGGGCTTGGACTACTGCTTGTCACTCACTTTTAATAAGATTCATGAGAAGGTAGTGTGTGATTACTTAGTTTTGAAATTGGTAGTGGCTAATGCAGAAACTCATAACTGGAAAAAGTTCTACATATGAGTAGCTGTGAAATCTCATCTGGGATCATCTATAATCAATTCCCTCTATCCAAGGAACAAGAAGCATTGTGGGATAAGGTCCAGAAAGAATATAAGAGGCATTGGGTGCTGTGAATGCCAACTTCTAAACACATTAACTCATAGATGCTAGGATCCTGCACAGACCTTTACAAGATTAAGCCAGTAAAAGTTTCATTATGGATGTGTGAAGGGCCCCTTTGGCCTCAACATTAGTGGAGGAGTTATTGGTTCTTGGTAGCTTAGAGGGAATGGAGAAAGGGATGGAGGGATGGATGAAAGGAGGGAGGGAGAATAACTCTCCTCTGGGGTATGGCTGCTGGTAGATTGCCCACGCCACAGTGAATGCCACTCTCCTCTTAGCTATGGATAGGACTAAGTAACTTGCTTCCAATTCCTGTTTTGACTTCCCTACAATGATGGATAGTAACTGACTTGCCAAATAAATGCTTTCTTGCTCATCTGCTTTTGGAGGGGGATATTTTTTATCACAGCAACAGACTATAATTAGGGCAGGAATTGATGTTAATGTACAGAGAGCCATCACTGTGATAAACCTGACCATGTTTTTAATGGAAATGTACAAGAGATTCAAACTTCAGGCTAGAGAAATTGCTGAATGTTGATAGGTCACTCCAGTGGGAGCTTGGAGCATAAGAACTCTGACAGAAATATGGACAGTGGATATTACAGAGGCAACAAAGACTTCATGGAGAATTAGCATAGGGACCATTTGTTTGATATTTTATCCAAAAGCAGTGGCTTATTTTGTACTTGTGTCTTGAAAAGCCAAATGAAGTTGAATTAAGAGAAATGTTCATGTCAGTAGTACAATCCAATTGGGCTGAGAAGTGGTGTCAGGTCCTGCATGGCCTTAGTAGGGGTGGAATGATATGGTTTCCACCCCTGGGACAGGGCCAAGAGCATGTGTCCACAAGAGTCCAAGGCTGCTGTGGGCATAAGGCTTGTGGACATAATACTGTGAATATTTTTACATTCCTCATTCATGAAATGTCCTCACTGTTAACATTAATGACTTTATGTTAATCAGAGACAGCACAAGTCAGGTATGGCTAATGTCTCAGCAAAACAGTAAACACTGGGTAAGGACTGAAGGACAGTCCAGTTCAAAAATATATAATTTATCAACTATGCAAAATATAAAGATGCAATATGATTATATGAGGGGCTTCATGGGCATAAAAGAACAAAAATATCTACACTATAAGCCAGCTTGTCAGAAAGATACTAAGAAAGAAGATAAAGAGAATTAGGAAATGGTTATTGCAGGAGATTCCACTCAGCTAAGTTTTTTTTTTTAATGCTTACAAGGACCAGCAGATTCCTGAGTGCAAGGTGGGCCTGGAACAGAGCAAGGTAGGACCAGGCATGGAAAAAATGGTAATTTCAGAGTGGGGCCCCACCCAGCTGGTTTATTTATCATCTGTGCTTAAACAGAGGCAGGCAGATCTCTGAATTCTTTTAGGATGTTAAAAAAAATGTGTTTGTTTTCTCCTAAGAATCAAGATGTTAGGGCCACAGGATACTGAGTCATAAGATAATCAAAAGGGAACTTGGAGCAAATAACTGAATTGATACATAAAATAAAAGGCTAGACTCATGATCTGCAAGAGATGAACTATCTGGAGAAATTTTAGAATAGTAAGAGAGAACTACTTGGAGAACTGTGTCAAGCAGGAGAGAGAGAGAGAGAGAGAGAGAGAGAGAGAGAGAGAGAGAGAGAGAGAGAGCTGTCTGGAGATCTCCAGAGACAGCAGAACAGAGAAAAAGCAGTCTGGAAAGCTATCTTAAGCAGAACATAGGCTGGGACCTGTGATTTGACTTAGTTTGTTTTTACACCCCCAAACACCCCTTCTCTCAGAACCCCTCTCCTGCCCAAGGCTGATCCTTGGCAAAATGGCTGTATTTGTTAAAGAAAGCAGGATCCACTGAAGTAATACCTTTTGGGCTGCATTTGGGATGGCAGGCAAGTGTTTCCACAGGGTAGGCACACAGAAGCTAGCAACATAGGTTTCCAGCATTGTAAGCATTTTAAAGATTTATTTATTATATGTAAGCATTTTATTACTAGTTTTGATGGTAAAATTGCAAGATATGGCGTCAAAGATGACAGCTGAGTCCAGACAGGATGTGGTTGTAGGGTTGGAGTCCCTGCAGAGCGTCATAGAAACACCAGTGTATTAAGCTGTGGAGGTGATACCAACATTGAAATGGAGCCTCTGGGATATTTGTGATTCTAGAACTGTGGCAATGCATTCTGATAAAAATAATGTCTTACATTATAAGAGAGATTTTGCTAGACTTCACACGAGAGTTAATAGTACATGTTGAAGTCATTTAATACTGCTGTCCTATTATGTACTCACTACACCTGTTTTTTTAACCTGCCTTTAAGAGAACAATGTAACAGTCAACTTTACTTGCCTGAGATGTCCCATGTGATCAACTTTTACAACCTAAGCTAAGAGAAGGCTGCAAACTTAACTCTTCCATGCTCCAACCCAGGACAATGCATGTGTATCATTTGCTTAAAGCAGCAAACACAGAGGTTGAAAGAAACCCTCTAATACTATCTTAAAGATTGAAAGCATCCATTTTTTGGATATCACTTGATAAATAGTAGTGTTTGTTGTCTGGGTCAGTTGGGATCAGTTGAAGCCAGTGACTTATTCACATGTGAAAATCTGTTAGATTCTGTAAAGTATCCATTCCTTTCCTATGTGATGCTTTCCTATACTGTACAGCCAATACAGAGGAATACAGTTCTTGTTAAGAGCACACACACAGTCATAAAACAGACTAATACACAAAGACATACAGTGACAGAGACAGCCACAAGGACAGATTCACATCATAGCCTTTAGACAGGTACAGATTATACAAAAGAAGGACAGAAGACAGAAGACGGGCCAGCAAATATCTTCAACAAAATTATGGGAGAAAACTTACCTAACCTAAAGAGAGAGATGCCCATGAAAATATAAAGCCTACAGAAGTCCAAACAGACTGGACCAGAACAGAAATACCTCCCATTACATAATAATCAAAACCCCAAATTTATTAAACAAAGAATATTAATGGCAGTAAGAGAAAGAGACCAAGAAACATATAAAGGAAGACCTATCAGAATTACACCACACTTCTCACCAGAGACCATGAAAGCTAGAAGATCCTGGGCAGAACTAATGCAGACTCTAAGAGAACACAAATGCCAGCCAAAACTACTATACCCAGCAAAACTCTCAATCACCATAGATGGAGAAACCAAGATATTCCATGACAAAACCAAATTTACACAATATCTTTCCACAAACCCAGCCCTACAAAGAATAATAGGAGGAAAACTCCAATACAAGGAGGGAAACTACACCCTGGAAAAATCAAGATAGTAACCTTCTTTCATCAAACCCAAAAGAAGATAACCACTCAAATATAAAAATAACATCAAAAATGACAGGAACTAATAATCACTATTCCTTAATATCTAACATCAATGGACTCAATTCCACAAAAAAGACATAGATTAACAGACTGGATATGTGAACAGTACCCTACATTTTGCTGCATATAGGAAACACACCTCAGTGTCAAAGACAAACACTGCCTTAGAGTAAAAGGCTGGAAAACAATTTTACAAGCAAATGGTCTCAGGAAACAAGCTGGAGTAGCCATTCTAATATCAGATAAAATTGACTTTCAACCTAAAGTCATCAAAAGAGACTAGGAAGGTCACTTCTTGCTGGTCAAAGGGAAAATCCACCAAGAAGAACTCTCAATACTGAACATCTATGCTCCAAATGCAAAGGCACCCTCATTCGTAAAAGAAACCTTAATAAAGTTTAAAGCATACATTGCACCTAACACAATAATTGTGGGTGACTTCAACACTCCACTCTCCTCAATGGACCGATCAGGAAAGAAGAAACTAAACAGGGACACAGTGAAACTAATTGGAACTTTGGACCAATTGGATTTAACATTATATATATATATATATATATATATATATATATATATATATATATATATAACATTTCATCCTAAAGCAAAAGAATATACCTTTTTCTCAGCACCTCATGGTACCTTCTCCAACATCGATCATATAATTGGTCACAAGACAGATGTCAACAAATACAAGAAGATCGAACTAATCCCATGCCTCCTATCAGATCACCATGGAGTAAGAGTGGTCTTCAATAGCAACAAAAACAACAGAAAGCCCACATACACATGGAAACTGAACAATACTCTGCTCAATGACACCTTGGTCAAGGAAGAAATAAAAAAAGAAATCAAAGACTTTTTAGAATTCAATGAAAATGAAGGTACAACCTACCCAAGTCTATGGGACACAATGAAAGCAGTGCTAAGAGGAAAACTCATAGCTCTAAGTGCATCCAAAAAGAAACGGGAGAGAGCATACACTAGCAGCTTAATGGCACACCTTAAAGCCCTGGAAGAAAAAGAAGTTAATTCACCCAGGAGGAGTAGAAGACAGGAAATCATCAAACTCAGGGCTGAAATCAATCAAGTAGAAACAAAGAGAACCATACAAAGAATCAACAAAACCAGGAGCTGGTTCTTTGAGAAAATCAACAAGATAGATAAAACCTTAGCCAGACTAACCAAAGGACACAGAGACAGTATCCGAATTAACAAAATTAGAAATGAAAAGGGGGACATAACAGCAAAAACTGAGGAAATTCAAAAGATCATCAGATCCTACTACAAAGGTCTATACTCAACACAACTGGAGAATCTGGAGGAAATGGACAATTTCCTAGACAGATACCAAATACCAAAATAAAATCAGGATCAATTAGATCAGCTAAATAGTCCCATAACCCCTTAAGAAATAGAAGGGGTTATAGAAAGCCTCCCAACCAAAAAAAGTACGGGACCAGATGATTTTAGTGCACAATTCTACCAGACATTCAAAGAAGACTTAACACCAATACTCTTCAAACTATTCCACAAAATAGAGACAGAAGGGACACTGCCCATCTCATTCTTCGAAGCCACAATTACGCTGATACCAAAATCACATAAAGATCCAACAAAGAAAGAGAACTACAGGCCAATTTCTCTTATGAATATCGATGCAAAAATACTAAATAAAATTCTTGCCAACTGAATCCAAGAGCACATCAAAACGATCATTCACCATGATCAAGTAGGCTTCATCCCAGGGATGCAGGGATGGTTCAATATACAGAAATCCATCAATGTAATCCACTACATAAACAAACTAAAAGAAAAAAAAACCGCATGGTCATCTCATTAGATGTTAAAAAGGCATTTGATAAAATTCAGCATCCTTTCATGCTAAAAGTCTTGGAAAGAGCAGGAATTCAAGGCCCATACCTTAAACATAGTAAAAGCAATCTACAGCAAACCAGTAGCCAACATCAAAATAAATGGAGAGAAACTTGAAGCATTCCCACTAAAATCAGGGACTAGACAAGGCTGCCCTCTCTCTCCATATCTTTTCAATATAGTACTTGAAGTTCTAGCAAGAGCAATTAGACAACATAAGGAAGTCAAAGGGATACAAATTGGAAAGGAAGAAGTCAAACTATCACTATTTGCAGATGACATGATAGTATACTTAAGCGACCCAAAAAACTCCACCAGAGAACTCCTACAGCTGATAACTTCAGCAAAGTGGCTGGTTATAAAATCAACTCAAGCAAATCAGTAGCCTTCCTGTACTCAAAGGACAAGCAGGCTGAGAAAGAAGTTAGGGAAATAACACCCTTCACAGTAGCCACAAACAATATAAAGTATCTTGGCGTGGCTCTAACCAAACAAGTGAAAGATCTGTATGACAGGAACTTCAAGTCCTTGAAGAAAGAAATCAAAGAAGACCTCAGAAAATGGAAAAATATTTCTTGCTCTTGGATTGGCAGGATCAATATAGTTAAAATGGCCATCTTGCCAAAAGCAATCTACAGATTCAATGCAATCTCCATCAAAATCCCAAATCAATTCTTCATAGATCTAGAAAGAGAAATTCTCAAATTCATCTGGAGAAACAAAAAACCTAAGATAGCTAAAACTATTCTCAACAATAAAAGGACTTCTGGGGGAATCAATATCCCTGACCTCAAGCAGTACTACAGAGCAATTGTGTTAAAAACTGCATGGTATTGGTATAGCAACAGGCAAGTAGATCAATGGAATAGGATTGAAGACCCAGAAATGAACCCACAGACTTATGGTCACTTGATCTTTGATAAAGGAGTTACAATCATCCAGTGGAAAAGAGATAGCCTTTTCAAAAAATGGTGCTAGCTCAAATGGAGGTCAACATCCAGAAGAATGCGAATCAATCCACTCTTATCACCTTGTACTAAGATCAACTCCAAGTGGATCAAGGACCTCCACATAAAAACAGACACACTGAAACTACTAGAAAAGAAACTCGTGAAGACCTTGGAGGACATGGGCACAGGGGGAAAGTTCCTGAACAGAACACCAATAGCTTATGCTCTAAGATCAAGAATTGACAAATGAAACCTCATAAAATTACAAAGTTTCTGTAAGGCAAAGGACACTGTCAGAAGGACAAAATGGCAACCAACAAATTGGGAAAAGATCTTCACCAACCCCACATCCGACAGAGGGCTAATATCCAATATATACAAAGAACACAAGAAGTTAGACCCCAAAGAACCAAATAACCCTATCAAAAAATGGGGTACAGAGCTAAATGAAGAATTTTCACCAGAAGAAATTCGGATGGCCGAGAAACACCTTAAGAGATGTTCAACATCATTAGTCATCAGGGAAATGCAAATCAAAACAACCCTGAGATTCCACCTCACACCAGTCAGAATGGCTAAGATTAAAAACTCAAGAGACAACAGGTGCTGGAGAGGATGTGGAGAAAGAGGAACACTCCTCCACTGTTGGTGGGATTGCAAGATGGTACAACCGCTCTGGAAATCAGTCTGGCAGTTCCTCAGAAAATTGGTCATGACACTTCCAGAGGACCCTGGCATACCACTCCTGGGCATATACCCAGAGGATTCCCCTGCATGCAGTAAAGACACATGCTCCACTATGTTCATAGCAGCCTTGTTTATAATAGCCAGAAGTTGGAAGGAGCCCAGATATCCCTCAAAGGAGGAATGGATACAGAAAATATACAATGGAATACTACTCAGCAATTAAAAATAATGAATTCATGCAATTTGTAGGCAAATGGTTAGATCTGGAAAATATCATCCTAAGCAAGTTAACCCAATCATAAAAGAATACACATGAAATGCAATCACTGATAAGTAGATATTAATGACCCCAGAAGCCCTAAATACTCAAGGCACAATTAGCAAGTCAAATGATTCCCAAGAAGAAAGGAGAGGACCCTGGGCCTGAAAATATTGGATCCAGTTTTGTAGGAGAGTACCAGAACAGAGAAATGGTGGGGGGTGATTGGGGAATAGTTGAAGGGGAGAGGACCTATGGGACGTATGGTGGGGGGGACTGGGAAAGGGGAAAGCTTTTGGAATGTAAACAAAGAATATAGAATAAAAAATGAAAAAAAAGAAAAGAAAAAAGTATTTAAAAAAACAAGTTTCTGTAAGGCAAAGGACACTGTCAAAAGAACAAAATGTTAACCAACAAATTGGGAAAAGATCTTCACCAACCCTACATCCAACAGAGGGGCTAATATCCAAGATATACAAAGAACTCAAGAAGTTAGACCCCAGAGAAACAAATAACCATATTAGAAAATTGGGTACAGTGCTAAACAAAGAATTTTCACCTGAAGAACTTCGGATGGCTAAGAAGCACCTTAAGAAATGTTCATCATCATTAGTCATTAGGGAAATTCAAATCAAAACAACCCTGAGATTTCACCTCACTCCAGTCAGAATGGCTAAGATTAAAAACTCAGGAGACAGCAGGTGTTGGCAAGAATGTGGAGAAAGAGGAACACTCCTCCACTGCTGGTGGGATTGCAAGATGGTACAACCACTCTGGAAATCTGGCGGTCCCTCAGAAAACTGGGCATGACACTTCTGGAGAACCCTGCTATACCACTTCTGGGCATATACCCAGAGGATTCTCTGGCATGCAATAAGGACACATGGTCCACTATGTTCATAGCAGTCTTTTTTTATAATAGCCAGAAGCTGGAAAGAACCAAGATGTCCCTCAATGGAGGAATGGATACAGAAAATGTGGTATATTTACAGAATGGAATACTACTCAGCAATTAAAAACAATGAATTCATGAAATTTTTAGGCAAATGGTGGGAAATGGAAAATATCATACTAAGTGAGGTAACTCATTCACAAAAGAACACACATGGAATGCAGTCACTGATAAGTAGATATTAGCCCAGAAGCTCTGAACACCCAAGACACAACTCATATATCAAATCATTACCAAGAAGGAAGGAAGTAGAGGGCCCTGGTCTTGGAAAGGCTTGATGCAGCATTGTAGGGGAGGGATTGCCAGGGTAGATAAGTGTGGGTTGATTGGGGAATGGGCAGGGAAGAGGGCTTTATGGGACTTATGGGGAGGGGGAACTGGGAAAGGGAAAAATCATTTGGAATGTAAACAAAGAATATAGAAAATAGAAGAAGAAGGAGGAGGAGGAGGAGGAGGAGGAGGAGGAGGAGGAGGAGGAGGAGGAGGAGGAGGAGAAGAAGAAGAAGAAGAAGAAGAAGAAGAAGAAGAAGAAGAAGAAGAAGAAGAAGAAGAAGAAGAAGAAGAAGAAAGAAGAAATAATTGGGCAGACGGGCAGAAGTATCTTCATCATCAGGATAAATACTGACGTTCCACATTTATGAGTGCACTCAGAAAATACCAGTGATGAGCCTCTGCCCTCCCTTGCCTTTCTTCTGTTCTCCCTTCTCCTCCTCCTTTTGCTGCTCCTCCTCTTTTTCCTCTTCCTTCTCCCCCTCCTCTCTTTCCCCAGGTTCTTTGGCATTGCACATGAGAGCTGGGGCTATAGAGCTGGGAAACCCAGACTGTATACAAAGTATGACTTGCTGTGTGACTTCAGGCAGCCACTTTACCTCTCTGACAATTCTTTCATCAATGTAATGGGATTAGTAATACATATACATATACATATACATATACATATACATATACATATACATATACATATACATATACATATACACATACACATATATGAGAAATGAAAAGCAATCTAAATCCAGTGTGGCTGCTAACTGCTCACCACCTCAACTCAATGCTCCTGAACACCCAAGAAGAAAAGAACTACTCCCTGCCCAGTCCTGAGAGAGAGGGGGCAGGGAGAGGGAGAAAAGGGAGAGGGAGAGAGGAAAAAAAGAAGACAGAAGACACAGGGCATGAAGTAGAAAATTCAAAGCTGGGCTTGGTTTTGGTTAAATGACTCCAAGGGAAAGAAAGTGCTTTTATTTCTTCCCTTAATGCTACAGCAAAACATTATTAGTGACTTGAGTTAATCACTAATTTTTTAATCCCTGAACCAGGACCCTAGAACATATGCTACAGAAAGCTAGAGATATGGAGTGAGCCTAAGTGTAGAAGAGATGCTGTGTGTGCTGCAAGTAGCAGAGCTGGAGGGTTGGGACCCAGAAGACCACATGAAGAGTATCAGTTGGTGGGTGTGGGTTTTGAGGACTTGGTGTGGGTCCTGATGATTCTGGTTCCATTTTGATCTGATTGTTTCTTGTTATGCCAGATTCTTCCATGTTGAAGTAGGAATTTTCACTTTGTTCCATTGTATATGCTGAAAATATGAAACTTGATTTTTATTTTATAGGAGCTCACAGTTGACAGACTTTGGACTTTTTCAATAATTGAAAATGTTTAAGACTGGGGCTTTTAAAGTTGCGCTGTATTTTATCAAATTATAACAGGAGAGTTAAAGATTAGGGGTAGAGGGTTATGATTTAAAGTGATGGGTTTATGTATCAAGTTGATAGAGTGAGGGTTAGTTTCAACAGTCAAGAATATAACCTGGAATCACCCAAGGGATTACCTAGATTAGGTTTATCTGGTACCATTTATGTAGGGAATTGCCTTGATTACACTAATTTTGTGTGCTTAGTCATCATAACAATAGGTGGTACCATATCATTCCCTGGGTTTAGATCCTGACCTGTAGAAGAGACAAACATGTAAGTATACATCATCTCTGCTCTTGACTGTATGATGTTGGCTATGAATGACTGCTTCAAGTTTCTGCTCTGGCTTTCCATAATGATGGATTTTTGACCTGTATTATTAAGTCAAGTAAACTATCTCCCTTCAGTTGCTTTCATCAGGGGATTTTAATGAAACTAGAATAGGGACTCCCCCTAAAATTTCACTTGAGATTACAGTTTTGCCTTATTATGCATACATACACCCAAAACCAGTACAAGCTACATTATCCCTCCTACCTTTGAAGGAATATGTAACAGAATTATGTATGACTGGAAACTGTTTAGTTTTGATGGTCTTTAAAGAGAGGAGGAACTTATTCCACTGGGTCCAGATGGAATCTGCCCATATAGTAAGTACATGCTGGGAAAGGTCTCAGGTGCCAAGTGCATTATTAGAAGAGGATTGTGTACACACCTCAAACCAAGTAGAGTCCCAGGCCACTGAGCTATTCCTTATGCTTGGCTGTATCACTAGGCCCTGGAAAAGTATACCAATATGGGACAGATATGATCTTAATAGATATTTAATAAAAGGGTGAGTCTATTGAAGTCTCATGAAAAATTAAACTAAAGAAAACAAACCTCATAGATAAGCTTTAGAGAATCTATATTGTGCAAATAATGTAAAGAACAAGTGTTCTTCACATGTTGGAAGTTGATGTGAGGCAAAGCTTCCCACTGACTTCCTCTTTCCCTATACTGAAGAGCTTAAGGTCTTCCCAGGGCAAAGAATCCCACATGGGGGGCAATCAAGTCTCTGCTGGCCACAACCACATCACTCTGGAATTCCAGATTACTTCTTAAAGGTCTCTAGCTTCTGGACATAATGTTTATAGGAGTACTGTTTGCTGACAGTGCTAACTAGAGCCATTGTCCTCAGGTTTCCAAGGATAAACAAACATGTGGAATTTGTTGGCCATAGGTAGGTAACTTGGACAAAAGCACAGCCTCTGGTCTCAAATGTGCAGCAGAAGTGGCTGAGCTGTGTTCCTGGCCAGGACAGCCACACCCATGCTGGCTTCTTTGTCTTGATGAACTTGCTATGGAATGTCCTGGCAGATCCAAGTGGCAGCCCTTCCACAGGTCAGCCTCTGCCTTTGCACACCAGGTTATTATCTGTGAGAGAGAAAGTAGTGTAAGGGTCTGAGTTTCCTGACATGCAAATGGGGTGAGGTTGTATCTTACCCTCTGCTTTCTCCATTCCAAAATGGTTATTTGGTAAAACTTGTGTTCTTGACCAATGACAAGTCACTCTGTCCTGAGATAGTTTTCAAACAGATCTTGTTATTATTTGCACTTACAATGTCATCTCTACATAAACCCGTGTGAGTCATGTAGTCCCAAATCCACAAGCACAAGCCTGCATTTCTTGAGGCTTTTTGGTATGGCAGGCACCCTCAAGAGTAATCACCAGGGGGCTAGAGAGATGGCTCAGCAGTTAAGAGCACTGGCTGCTCTTCCTAGTTCAAATACCAGCAACCACATGTTGGCTTACAACCACCCTTAATGAGATCTGATGCCCTCTTCAGGTGTGTCTGAAGACAGCTACAGTAAACTTACATTAAAATAAATCTTAAAAAAAAAAGAGTAATCACCAAGGTCACTTATTTGACCCTCCTAACCAGCTCCAGACTACCATCAAGTCTCCAGTTATGACGGATTGCTGACCTTTCCAGACCAACCAAGATGAACAAGTGGGGAACTGAGTCCACATTCAAACCCCAGCAAGACTGGATCGCATCCTACCCTGTCATTTTAGGCAGCTCCTCCATTGTAGCTGTACTTGCTGGTGTTTCCTGAGTGAAGGCATCAAGATCATCCAGGGCTTCAGCCTCTTCCAAGTCATGATTTCTAGACTCTGTCTCTTCCTGCATCTTCCCTGGTACCTGAGGAAGCAGGGAATAAGATTCGAGTCCAGTTCTAGGTCTCTCAATTTATCAGGGAAAAGCTGAGTCGTTACCCTGGCAGTTAGCTGTAAAATCTTTAGGGCACTGGTTCCACTCATATCTCTGGGATGTTTTTCAGTTATGTCTAGATAGAGAAGAGGCTAATGAGGAAACGGATACAATGCTGCTCCAGGAGCATGGTGGCTGTGTCTTCCTTATTCCCATGGACACCAGATCAGTCTGTTGGGGAAGCACAGCCCTGACACTGCTGAACTACAGGTGTGGCAGGTGAGCCCTCCCATGGAGGAAGATTGACTCAGCAGGACTGTCAGAGCACAGCTGGCTTTGCACTGGGGATGAGAGAGTAGGGAGCTATTGAACTGAAATGCTAGAAGTTGGGTCCAGCAGTGAAGGGACAAGGGCAACAGGTGCTCAGAGAAAAGTCTGGAAAAGAGAAAGAGCCCAGAATAGAGATAAGGTGGGATAATGGGAGAAGTGTGGATCAGAGGGGAAGGAAGGACAGAAAACAGAAAGGACAGATTGGGCTGAGGAGCAGGCTGAAGGCTAGAGCTGACAGGGTAGGGATAATGCAGGAGGAACAAGCACAGGGAGAAAGAATGGGAGTGGGAAATTAGGTTTCATAAGGAAAATGCTGGGAAGCCATTTTGTCATCTTTTCAGAAGACACTCCAAACCTTTCTCTTCAGTAAAAACAGAGAGGGACTTTGCAAGTGTGAGACCTGCTGTGGCAGTCACCTCCCAGGTACCTCATGTCCCCTTGTGACTAACAGATGCTAAAACACAGCTGTCTGACTCTTGGTCCAATGCATCAACCTCACCAAGCAGGCAAGAGGTCCCCATGTTGAGTCTAAGAGTGATCAGGGCAGGTGGCAAATAAAAGAAGTGGAGCTGCAACATCAGTGTGTGCTTGTGTGATAGCATGGACATCTCCCTTCAGACGGCAGGGCCAAGGCACAGGACAGAGGCAACCTGTTGGGACCTAGAGGAGCTTTCCAGAAGCAGGAACTAGGAAGAGTCGGAGCCTCGTGAGCATGTCTTCCTAAGGCCTCTCATAGCATTTACAGCACTTGTGACATGTGTCAATTATAGAAGACATGCTCCTGGCTTCTTATCAAGCAGGATGAAGCCACAGACCTGGACAGGACAGCAGAGTCTCCTCAGAAGGCACACCAGCCTTTTATTTTAAACATAAATGCATCATTATTCAAACCAGCTTCCTCAAAGACAACAAATAAGTGGCTCTTAATTTTTTGTTCCAGGAGACCATTTCAGTCATGTAGCTGGTGAATTTAAATAAGATGTGTCATTTTTGGATCATTGTCTGCCTTATCTGCCACTGTTTACTGTTGGTTGTTTCTGTGATGCATTACTGTCTTCTCAACATAGGTTGTTTCCCAGATTTACATATGTATTTCATATGAAGCATTTTTTTCTTTCCCATCAATTATGACTCCATTGTAAACTTTTTGTTGATTGCTCTGGATTTATAATCCAGATATACCCTCACAATAGCACTATACTCCTCTTGAAACAACACATTGTAACTACGAAATGTCCATTCTACTTGAAGGTTGCATAATTAACTCACAAGACAGTAGTGCTTTTCTCTGTAGAGTGTGTGTGTGTGTGTGTGTGTGTGTGTGTGTGTGTGTGTGTATGAGAGAGAGAGAGAGAGAGAGAGAGAGAGAGAGAGAGAGACTCTAATTAAATACTGACTCCTTTATTGCCTGCCTTTTCCTTTTCTCTCTTGTGAAGTATTCTAAGCATCTACTGATGTCCTCAAACAACTGCTAGAACTTGTCATGACACCCCTGAACACTGTGCAAAGGACATACTCCACAGTATCTCCCCTTCATACCGAGGAAACTGAGACATAAAAGGGTTAAGAATAGATCCACCATTGAGGCTACTCCTCAGCTGAAGTCAGAATCCTGACTCTGGCCAGGCTGGCTCCTGGTCCACTTAGCTGTTACCTGTGATGCTGCTGAGCTTCCTGGTACTAAGCCCCACTTACTAAGGATGTGAGGTCACATCTGCTTCCTCCAATTTCAAGCTCTGGGTCTAGAGAACTCTTGTTCAGTTCCTGAAGGATTTGCTGAAAGACATTCAGAAAAGGCTCTCTGATGACTGCGGAAGCAGCTCCTCGGGCTCCCGTGCAGCTAAATCCTGTAGGCTGTTTCTCAGTTGCAGCCAGATTCAGTAAGAGAAATCAAGGGAGATGAGATCCAGGCTATCAGCTGGCTCCATCATCCTGCTTCGGCTGCAGTGCTAGGAAAACAGCCTTTGGCATTTCTGAAGTGAACCATCTGTAAGGATTTCTTGTCTGAGGTTTTGGACTCACCCAGTCTGGCTGAAAGTAGCTAGTTTCCGAATGGGAAAGAGGGTCTAGGCAACTATCCAACGGTGCTCTTGAAGTAGTCATGAAGGTAGACAGGTAGGAAGGGGTAGTGAAATAATCAGGATGCTTAGAGGAAAGTTTGTTTACACAGGAGGAGCTGGGCATAGCAATCATTAGGGTGGGGAAGTAGGAAGTGTTCTTCAGGGCAGGGAATGAGGTAGGGTAGAAAACGGAAAGAGGGTTGGTACGAAAGGCAGGCTGAGGCACGGGGTTCTGAGATGGGAAGAAACGAATGTTGTTTGGTTGGAGAGATGGCAGAGAAGAAGCCTGAGGGGGAACAGGATGGCGTAGACTTCCCAAAATCCTTGGCCGCTTCCTTCCCATCTTCCCAGACCCTACAGAGCCTTTTCTTTACTAATGGCAGTTGGTGACTGAGCTTGGCCAGACCTGATATGGCAGTTATGTCACAGGTCAGCTCTCACCCTATTCCATGACAGAATGCCCATTGTGAAGTATACACACCCTCTCTCTGCCCCAGCATGCCAAGCTCAGTCCCTAGAAAAATGGGCTCTAGGTATAAGAGTGACCATGGCAAATGGCTCTGAGCATCGGGGCTATGACGAGTCTCTGCCATTGGATATAGACTTCATTGCATTGGTGGAGAATGGTCAGACACATGGGCTAGATCCATGTGTCTGGGTCCTGGGGCAGCAGCCCTAAAATCAGGAAATGGGGAAATGTATGGAAGTCAGGTTACACACCTTTTTAAAGGATTTTCATCTCATGTAGTTGGGCAAATAGAATGATTAGAGCAGTTTTGTCCATTTTTAAAGCATACTTCTCTCTCTGCCTCATGTCTGTGGATCAGATGGAAGCCCTTAGCCACTGCTCTCAGCTACTACAGCATGGTGCCTGCCTGCCTGCTGCCATACTACCCACCATGATGGTCATAGACTCAATCTCTGGAACTGTAAGCCCATTAAAAACTTTCTTCTGTAAGTTGCCTTAGTCATGGTTTCTCTCCCTATTAACTAAGACAAAGGTAGTATCAGGAAGTACTGGTATGCTGTGACAGGCCTGACCGTGATGGTTTTGGGAATAATGGTAAGACTTTGGAAATTTAGACTAGGACAGAGGTTAAACGTCGTAGTTAGGGCTTAAGGAGACATCATAGTGGGATCTTGCTGAGAGCACTGTGGACTCTGGAGCCCCAGATCAAGAGTTTTCAGGGAGAAAACAACATTCCCAACATTCCCATTCTTGTGATATTTTAGCAAGGAGTGTGGCTGCTCTCGGCCCTGTCCTGAGATTCTGCCTGAGACTGAACCGAAAAGCTTTGGACTCGTTTCTTTAGTGGAGGAGATTCCAAGACATCCTAATAGTAATGTGGCTATTAGTGTTCACTCTTATGCAGATCTACAGTGGAAAAAACAAATGGGGCAAGAAAAAAATACAACATGTGTGAGGAAAGAGCACCAGAAAATTACTGTTTTATTATTCTCTCATATTACAATACTACAATTTCTCCTCCCTTCCTCTCCTCTCAGAGATCTCTCAGGGATAATAACCAAATATCAAGTTGTAATAAGACTGGGATACCTCCCCTCATATTAAGGCTGAATGAGGCAACTCAGTAGGAGGAAAATGGTCCCAAAAGCAGGCAAGAGAGTCAGAGACAGCCCCCCCCACTCCCACTGTTAGAAGTCCCACAAGAAGACCAATTGTAATGTGTGAAAGGCCTAGGTCAGTCCCATGCAGGCTTCCTGGTTAGTAGGTCAGTCTCTGTGAGCCTCTATGGCCCAGGCTAGTGAATCCTGTGGGTTTTCTCTTGGTGTCCTTGACCCCTCTGGCTCCTACAATCCTTCTGCCCACTCTGCTGCAGGATCCTCCAAGTTCCACCTACAGTTTGGCTGTGCATCTCAGTCAGTGGTTGGCCACTCCCAGAATTTCAACGCCACATTTACCCCAGCATATCTTGTAGACAGGACAAATTGTAGATCAAAGGTTTTTGTGGCTAGTTGGTGTCCCAGTCCCTCCACTGGAAGACTTGCCTGATTACAGGTGATGGCTGGATCAGGTTCCATATCCCCCATTACTAGGAGTCTTAGCTAGGGTCACCCTCTTAGATTCCTGGTAGTCTCCACTGCACTAGATTTCTATGTCAACCCCTAAATGCCCCCCTAATTCTGTTGCCTGTCCCAGTACTCTTCCCTCATCCAATTCCCAACCCCATCTATACTCAGTCTATCCACAATCTATTCTGTGGTCCCTTAGAGTCTACACGACATCTGTCCAGGACCTTCTGGCTTTTAGAGTCCATGTTGAGAATTCAGGTGTTGTTCTAATAGGTCTGCCTTTATATGTTACTTGGCCTTTTTTCTTGCAGATTTTAATATTCTTTTTTTGTTCTGTACATTTAGTATTTTGATATATATATATATGTGTATATATATATATATATATATATATATATATATATATATATGGTGTACTTTCTTTTCTGGTCCAATCTACTTGGTGTTCTGTAAACTTGTACTTTTATAAGTATCTCCTTTAGATTAGGAAATTTTTTCCCTAAGAGATTTTCTTTGAAAATAGGTTCTTGGCCTTTGAGCTGGAACCTACTTCTTCTATTCCTATAATTCTTTGGTTTGGTCTTTTCATAGTGCTCCAGATTTCCTGAATGTTTTGTGCCAGGAACTTTTTAGATTTAACATTTTCTTTGACCAATATATCAATTTCTTCTACCATATTGTCTACACCTAAGATTCTTACCTCTTGTATTCTGTTGGTGATGTTTGTGTCTGTAGTTCCTGTTCACACACCTAGGTTTTCCATCTTTGGGATTCCTTCAGCTTGTATTCTCTTTAATGCTTATATTTGAGTTTTCAGGGTTTTATTCATTTTTTCATCTGTTTGGGTTTTTTTTTCTTGGCTCTCTTTAAGGCATCTATTCATTTCTTCGCATGGCTTCTTTGTGGTTTCCTGGATTTCTTTAACAGATTTATTCATTACCTCTTTAAGTACCACAACCATATTTTTATATTTTATGGTTGTGAGCCTAGCCTCTAACAGCTGAGCTCTCTAGCCCACAACCATACTTTTAAAGTTGACTTTGAATTCATGTGTTTCAGTTGTTTGAGACTATTCCTTGGTTGCTGTATTAGAATAGCTGGGCCCTGGTAGTGCCATATTGCCCTGGCATATAGAGGCCCTGAGGGACCATTTTGTGAAACCATGACCATGCAGCTTGGGTTGGGTTGGAGAACCCAAGATGTTGGAGATGCCTGAGCTGAGGGAAATCTGCCAAAGAGTGCTTCTCACAGGGAGTGGAGTCTGCACAAGGTGCAGTCATCAAAGCTGGGAGCATAGAGCCATCCGAGCCCTCCCACCTCAGGCTTGGGGCTACAGGATTTGGGGTTTCCCCTGCTGGTTTTCAGCCTTGCTTTGGTCCAGTATTTCCTCACTGTATGCCTTTTCCTTCCTTTTAAATGGTAATGTATATTTCTGACATTGTGTGCTGGAAGTGTATAATTTTCTCTTTGATTTTATATGGGGTTATAGTTAAGATAGTGCCTTGAGTCTCGGAACAGACTTTGGACTTTGGACTGCACTGTTGAGACTGAATGAATAAGGGGACTTTAGAAGTTGGTTTAAATACGTTTTGCATTAAGATATGATGGAATGCCTATAGGGAGGGGCAGGGAATGAAATGTGCTGGTTTGAATGAGAATGGCCTCCATCACCTCATGTTTGAATATTGTTTCCTTTGTGGTGTAACTGTTTGGGAAGGATTAGGAGGTCTGTCCTTTTTAGAGGTAATGTGTGGCTAGGAAGCAGGCTTTGAAGTTTTAAAAGCCCCCATGCCTTCCCAGAGCTCGCTTACTCCGCCTGGTAATTATGGGTCAGATGTACTTCAGGGCAACGCCTGCCGGCCCGTTGCCATGCTCCCTGCCGTGATGGTCACAGACTCCAACCCTCTGGAACTTTAAGCTTCATTAAACTATTTTCTATTAGATAGATAGATAGATAGATAGATAGATAGATAGATAGATAGATAGATGACATTCTTTATTTTATGTATAAGAATATAATTCAGATATAAACCCTGTGTGTATATGTGTGTGTAAAATGATTTGATAGTGTTTTAATAATTATAATTCTGTCTAATTTTTTAATTCACTCCCTCCCTTGAGACCCTGTTGACTGACTGAGATGGCTTGATCATTATGTAAAGTTTACCCTTGTATTATTTCAAATGCTTATTTCATTATCCCACTATCTAGTTTCTATCCAGACATGACTTTGTTGTGTTTATTCTTAGAAGCTCCTGTCTCAATTTTGTATAGATAAAAAAGGTGGGAAGTGGTACCCAATATGAAGGTTCTACTACATGGACAGGATCCAGTGAAGGACATTGCTAGAAGGGAGGGGGGGGGCTCAGGAAAAGTGAAAGTGTTTAAAGAAGTGAGTAACTTTCAGAAGTAAAAGACATGGGAAAATGTCAATAAAGGAGCTCAGAAAACACAAGGGAGCTTGGGAAAAAGAAAATTGAAAAATAGGAAAAAGAAAGGAAACGAAAGAAAAATAGGAAATGAAAGTGGCCCTGTGGGTTTTGTACTGATGCTGAGGAATAAGTTTTTCTAAAGTACGGCAAGAGCAATTCCACAGTGTTTTAGATTTTGTAGAGAGGCTTGTCCTTGGTTTCCTGAGGAAGCTACAATAAGTTTAGCAACCTGTAAGAAGGTTGGGAAAAGATTTCAAAATTATTATGATGTGCATGGACTAGGTAAAGTACCTGTAAGAACTGGGTTTTACAATCCCACTAAAATCAGGGACTATACAAGGCTGCCCATTCTCTCCCTATCTATTCAATATAATACTTGAAGTTCTAGCTAGAGCAATTAGACAACAAAAGGAGGTCAAAGGGATACAAATTGGAAAGGAAGAAGTCGAAATATCACTATTTGCAGATGATATGACACTATACTTAAGTGACCCCAAAAAATCCACCAGAGAACTACTACAGCTGATAAACAATTTCACATGGCCGGATACAAAATTAATTCAAACAAATCAGTAGCCTTCCTATACTCAAAGGAAAAACAGGCTGAGAAAGAAATTAGGGAAACAACACCCTTCACAATAGTCACAAACAATATAAAGTATCTTGGTGTGGCTCTAACCAAACAAGTGAAAGATCTGTATGACAAGAACTTCAAGTCTCTGAAGAAAGAAATTGAAGATCTCAGGATATGGAAAGCAATATATAGATTCAATGCAATCCCCATCAAAATTCCAACTCAATTCTTCATAGAGTTAGAAAGAGCAATTCTCAAATTCATTATGAATAACAAAAACCCAGGATAGCAAAAAACTATTCTCAACAATAAAAGAATTTCTGGGGTAATCACCATCCCAGACCTCAAGCTGTACTACAGAGCAATAGGGATAAAAACTGCATGGTTTTGGTACAGTGACAGGCACGTAGATCAATGGAATATAATTGAAGACCCAGAAATGAACCCACACAACTATGGTCACTTGATCTTTGAAAAAGGAGCTAAAACTGTTCAGTGGAAAAAAGATAGCCTTTTCAACTAATGGTGCTGGTTCAACTGGCTGTTAGCATGCAGAAGAACGCAAATCAATCCATTCTTATCTCCTTGTATAAAGTTCAAGTCCAAGTGGATCAAGGAGCTCCACATAAAACCAGACACACTGAAATTAATAAGAAACAAAGTGGGGAAGAGCCTGGAGCACATTCCTGAACAGAATGCCAATAGCTGTCAAGAATTGACAAATGGGACCTCATAAAAATTACAAAGTTTCTATAAGGCAAAGGACACTGTCAATAGGCCAAAATGGCAACCAACAAATTGGGAAAAGATCTTTCCAACCCTACAGAGAGCTAATACATACATATATATATATATATATATATATATATATATATATATACAATATATACAAAGAACTCAAGAAGTTAGACTCCAGAGAACCAAATAACCCTATTAAAAATGGGGTACAGAACTAAAAGAATTTTCAACTGAGGAATACCAGATGCCTGAGGAACACCTAAAGAAATGTTCACCATCCTATCATCATCACCCATAATCATCAGGGAAATGCAAATCAAAACAACCCTAGGATTTTACCTCACACCAGTCAGAATGGCCAGGATCAAAAACTCAGGGGACAGCAAGTGCCAGAGAGGATGTGGAGAAAGAGGAACACTTCTCCATTGCTGGTGGGATTGCAAGCTGCTAAAACTACTCTGGAAATCAGTTTGGCAGTTCCTAAGAAAATTGGACATAGCACTACCTGAGGACCCAGCTATACCACTCCTGGGCATATACCCAGAAGGTATTCCAACATGTAATAAGGACACATGTTCCACTATGTCCATAGCAGCCTTATTTATAATAGCCAGAGGCTGGAAAGAACCCAAATGTCCCTCAACAGAGGAATGGATACAGAAAATGTGGTATATTTACACAATGGAGTACTACTCAGCTATTAAAAACAATTCATGAAATTCTTAGGCAAATGAATGGAGCTAGAAAATATCATCCTGAATGAGGCAATCCAATCACAAAAGAACACATAGTATACACTTACTGATAGAGTACATTAGCCCAAAAGCTCAGAACACCCAAGATACAACTCTCAGACCACATGAAGCTCAAGAAGAAAGAAGACCAAAGTGAGGATACTTTGATCCTTATTGGAATGTGGATCAAATTACCCATGACTCACAGCAAACTAATAGAATGAACATGGGTTCCCCAATGAAGCAGCTAGAGAAAGGTCCCAAGGAGCTGAAGAGGTTTGCAGACCTGCAGGCAGAACAATAATATGTACCAACCAGTACCCCTAGAGCTCCCAGAGACTAAACCACCAACCTAAGAGTACACATGGAGGAACCCATGGCTCCAGTTACATATGTAGCAAAAGATGACCATTTCAGACATCAGTGAGAGGAGAGATCATGGAGGTTGTGAAGGCTTAATTCCCCAGAATAGGGGAATGCAAGTCAGGAAATTGGGGGGAGGGTAATCAAGGGGAGGAGGGATGGAATAGGGGATTTTTGGAGGGGTAATGCAAAAAGGGGATACCATTTGAAATGTAAATAAAGCAAATATCTAATAAAAATTGGGTACAGAGCTAAACAGAATTCTCAACTGAGGAAACTTGAAGGGCTGAGAAACACCTAAAGAAATGTTCAACATTCTTAATCATCAGGGAAATGCAAATCAAAACAATCCTGAGATTCTACCTCATACCAGTCAGAATGGCTAAGCTGAAAAACTCTGGTGACAGCAAATGCTGGCAAGGATATGGAGAAAGAAGAACACTCCTCCATTGCTGGTGGGATGGCAAGCTGGTAAAACCACTCTGGAAATCAGTCTGGTGGCTCCTCAAAAAATTGGACATAGCACTACCTGAGGACCCAGCTATACCACTTCTGGGCATATACCCAGATGATGTTCCAACATCTAATAAGGACACATGCTCCACTATGTTCGTAGCTGTTATATTTATAATAGCCAGAAGCTAGAAACAACCCAGATGTCCCTCAACAGAGGAATGATACAAAAAATGTGGTACATTACATAATGGAATACTACTCGGCTATTAAAAATAACAACTTCATGAAATTCTTAGGCAAATGGATGGAATTAGAAAATATCATCCTGAGAGGTAACCCAGTCACAAAAGAACACACATGGTCTGTACTCACTGATAAGTGGATATTAGCCCAAAATTTGGAATACCCAAGATTAATTTCACGGACCATATGAAGCCTAAGAATAAGGAAGACCAAAGCATGGATGCTTCAGTGCTTTTTAGAAGGGTAAACAAAATACTCACAGGAGGAAATATGAAGACAAAATATGGCGCAGGAAAGGCCATCCAGAGTCTGCCCCACCTGGGGATCCATCCCCTATACAGCCACCAAATCTGGAAGCTATTGTGGATGCTGGGAAGTGCTTGCTGACAGGAGCCTGATATAGCTGTGTCCTGAGAGGCTCTGCCAGAGCCTGACAAATACAGAGGTGGACACTCTCAGCCAACCATTGTACTGAGTGTGGGGTACCCAATGGAGGAGTTGGAGAAGGGATTGAAGGAGCTGAGGGGGTTTGCAGCCCCAAGGAGGGAGCAACAGTGTCAACAGGCCAGTATCACCATCCCTACCCAGTGCTCCTGGGGACTGGGTCACCAACCAAAGAAAACACATGGAGTGACCCATGGCGCTGGCTGCATATGTGGCAGAGGATGGACTTATTGGACATCAGCAAGAGGAGAGTCCATGGACCTGAGGGTGTTCGATGCTCCAGTGTAGTGGAATGCCACAAAGAGAGGATGGGAGTGGGTGAGTTGGGGATCACCCTCAGAGAGGCAGGGGGAGAGTGGATGGGATAAGGGGTTTCAGAAGGGGAGACCTGGAAAGGGGGGAAACATTTGAAATGTAAATAAAGAAAATGTCCACTTTAAAAGAAACTGGGGCCATCTTGCCTTGGGTCACTGCATTCAGCTGGCAGCTGGGGCCAGGTGCGTGGACAGAGGGCTAGTCTAACATCGACTACCCTGTCAGGCTCTTGCCTGCACCCAGAGCCAGATCAGCTCGGCGGGAGGTCCGTGCACCAACAGCTCGGCAGGCTATTGTGGACCAATGGGGGCCAGCTCGCTCAGCTTATGGCTGAGGCCGCCATCTTGCCTCAGGTCACTGCAGACAGCTAGCAGCTGGGGTCAGGTGTGAGGACAGAATCCTAGTCTAACATCAACTACCCCGTCAGACACTTGCCTGCACCTAGACCCAGATCAGCTCGGCAGGCAGTCTCTGCGCCGACCCACGCAGGCACCAACTTGCTTGGGGGTCTGTGCCTGGAGTACAGTGGAGGCCGACATTTTGCCTCAGGGCACCACAGACAGCTAACCAGACAGAGCCCTATGGACTGAGAGCACCACCATCTAGGCTCCAGCAGTCCAAGCAGGGAAGTTCCAGTCCTGCAGGGAATCCCGCAGTTAGACAGAGCCCTGAGACCCTCCAACATCTTGGAGCTGGTGACCTGACCAGGTCACCATAGAGAACCAACAGAGGAGCCCAGGTCATCATAAAGATCTAACAGACAAGCCCAGATCGGTGGGAAAAAAAGATCTGATTCTTAAGAGCTGAAAACTAGGCAGGCTGGGAGGAGACGGCAGGAGGGGGTGGGGGTGGGGAACTGGGGGGTGGGGGGTGAGGGGGTGCGGGGGTAAGGGGGGGGGAGACGTGGGTCCAGTCCAGCAGGGCTGAAGAGGTAATTCGGAGCCCAGTAGCAGAAACATTCTGGTCTCCACCTCGGGAGCAAGGATGCCCTCTATGACAGCACCGCCAAACGCCAGGCTCACAGGAGCTTCAAACACCAACCAGTAACAACAAGACCAACTAACTCCAGAGATAATCAGATGGCAAAGGCAAATGTAGGAACATTACTAACAGAAATCAAGGCAATATGGCAGCATCTGAACCCAATTCGCCAACCACAGCAAGTCCTGGATACCCCAACACACCAGAAAAACAAGAGTTGGATTTAAAAGCACTGGTCATGATGCTGCTGGGGGAACACAAAAAATACATAAACAAATCTCTTAAAGAAATGCAGGGGAACATGAATACGGTAGAAGCCCTTACAATGCAAACACAAAAATCACTTAAAAAATTCTAGGAGAATATGGATCAACAGACAGAAGCCAATAAAGAGGAAATGAAAAAAATCACTTAAAGAAATGCAGGAGAAATTGAGTCAACAGGCAGAAGTCATGAAAGAGGAAACACAAAAATCTCTTAAAGAATTGCAAGAAAACACAAACAAGTGAAGGAACTGACCAAAACCATCCAGGATCTAAACACAGAGGTAGAAACAACTAAGAAATCACAAAGGGAGACAACTTTGGAGATAGAATACCTTAGGAAGAAATCAGGGGTCATGGATGCAAATATCAGCAACAGAATACAAGAGATAGAAGGAAGAATCTCAGATGCTGAAGATACCATAGAAACCATTGACTCCACAGACAAAGAAAAAGCAAAATGCAAAGGGCTTGTAACCCAAAACATCCAGGAAATCCAGGACACAATGGAAAGACCAAACCTAAGGATTGTAGGGATAGATGAGAGTGAAGATTTACAATTTAAAGGGCCAGCAAATATCTTCAAAAAAATTATGGAAGAAAAGATCCCTAACCTAAAGAGAGAGATGCCCATGAATATACAATAAGCATACAGAACTCCAAACAGACTGGACCAGAACAGAAATACCTCCTGTCACATAATCAAAACCCCAAACATACTAAACAAAGAAAGAATATTAAAGGCAGTAAGAGAAAAAGGCCAAGTAACATATAAAGGAAGACCTATCAGAATCACACCAGACTTCTCTCCAGAGACCATGAAAGCTAGAAGATCCTGGGCTGATCTCATGCAGACTCTAAGAGAACACAAATGTCAGCCAAGACTACTATACCCTGCAAAACGCTCAATCACCATAGATGGAGAAACCAAAATATTCCATGACAAAACCAAATTTATACAATATCTCTCCACAAACCCAGCCCTACAAAGGATAATAGGAGGAAAACTCCAATACGAGGAGGGAAACTACACCCTGGAAAAAGCAAGATTGTAACCTTCTTCCATCAAACTCAAAAGAAGATAACCACTCAAAAACAAAAAAATAACATCAAAAATGACAGGAAGAAATAAAATTATTCCTTAATATCTCTTAATATCAATAAAATCAATTCCCCAATAGGGAAAAAGACATAGACTAACAGACTGGATACGGAAACAAGACCCTACATTTTGCTGCATACAGGAAACACACCTCAGGGTCAAAGAGAAACACTACCTTAGAGTAAAAGGCTGGAAGACAATTTTACAAGCAAATGATATCAGGAAGTGAGCTGGAATAGCCATTCTAATATCAGATAAAATAACTTTCAACCTAAAGTCATCAAAAGAGACACAGAAGGTCACTTCTTGCTGGTCAAAGGAAAAATCCACCAAGAAGAACTCACAATTCTAAACATCTATGCTCCAAATGCAAGGGCACCCTCATTCGTAAAAGAAACTTTACTAAAGCTCAAAGCACACATTGCACCTAACACAATAATTGTGGGGGACCTCAACACTCCACTGTACTCAATGGACCGATCAGGAAAACAGAAACTAAACAGGGACACAGGGAAACTCATTGAAGCTTTGGAGCAATTGAATTTAACAGATATATATAGAACCTTTCATCCTAAAGCAAAAGACTATACCTTTTTCTCAGCACCTCATGGTACCTTCTCCAAAATCGACCATATAATTGGTCACAAGACAGACCTCAACAAATATAAGAAGACCGAACTAATCCCATGCCTCCTATCGAATCACCATGTAGTAAGAGTGGTCTTCAATAGGAAAAAAAAACAGAAAATACTCATACACATGAAGGCTGAACAATATTCTACTCAATGATACCTCAGTCAAGGAATAAAGAAAGAAAGAAATCAAAGTCTTTTTAGAATTTAATGAAAATGAAGGCACAACATACCCAAATCTATGGGATACAATGAAAGTAGTGCTAAGAGGAAAACTCATAGCCCTGAGTGCCTTCAAAAAGAAACAGGAGAGAGCATATACTAGAAACTTAATGGCACACCTGAAAGCTCTGGAACGAAAAGAAACTATTTCACCCAGGAGGAGTAGAAGACAGGAAATCATCAAATTCAGGGCTGAAATCAATCAAGTTGAAACAAAGAGAACTATATAAAGAATCAACAAAACCAGGAGCTGGTTCTTTGAGAAAATCCACAAGATAGATAAACCCTTAGCCAGACTTACCAAAGGGCACAGAGACAGTATCCAAATTAACAAAATTAGAACTAAAAAGGGAGATATAACAACAGAAACTGAGGAAATTCAAACAATCATCAGATCCTACTACAAAAGACTATACTCAACACAACAGGAGAATCTGGAGGAAATGGACAATTTTCTACACAGATGCCAAATACCAAAATTGAATCAGGATCAAATAGATCATCTAAACAGTCCCATAACCCCCAAAGAAATAGAAGGGGTCATAGAAAGTCTTCCAAACAAAACAAAAAACAAAAACAAACAAACAAACAAAAAAACACAGTACCAGATGGTTTTAGTGCAGAATTCTATCAGACCTTCAAAGAAGACCTAACACCAAAACTCTTCAAAATATTCCACAAAATAGAAACAGAAGGAACCATACCCAACTCATTCTATGAAGCCACAATTACCTGATACCAAAACCACACAAAGATCCAACTAAGAAAGAGAACTTCAGACCAATTTCCCTGATGAACATCGATGCAAAAATACTCAATAAAATTCTTGCCAACCGAATCCAAGAACACATCAAAACAATCATTTACCATGGCCAAGTTGGCTTCATTCCAGTGATGCAGGGATGGTTCAATATACAGAAATCCATCAACATAATCCACCACATAAACAAACTCAAAGAAAAATACCACATGGTCATCTCATTGGATGCTGAAAAAGCATTTGACAAAATTCAGCATCCTTTCAGGCTAAAAGTCTTGGAAAGAACAGGAATTCAAGGCCCATACCTAAACATAGTAAAAGCAATTTACAGCAGACCGGTAGCCAACATCAAAGTAAACAGAGAGAAACTTGAAGCAATCCCACGAAAATCAGGGACTAGACAAGGCTGCCCCCTCTCACCATATCTTTTCAATATAGTACTTGAGGTACTAGCCAGAGCAATTAGACAACATAAGGAAGTCAAAGGAATACAAATTGGAAAGGAAGAAGTCAAACTATCACTATTCGCAGGTGATATGATAGTATACTTAAGTAACCCAAAAAACTCCACCAGAGAACTCCTACAGCTGATAAATAACTTCAGCAAAGTGGCTGGTTATAAAATCAACTCAAGCAAATCGGTAGCCTTCCTATACTCGGTCACAAGTAAAACTTTCCTAGCTAAAAGCAGAAAGAACACAAATGTTTTTAAATGATTAGGTCTGCTGTCTGCATTTTGCTGATCTCATTTTCTCAAAGCGGGACTCCAAGACATTCGGTGTGTCCCGCACGACTAACTTAACCTTGTCCTGGGCTGCTCTCAGCAGCTCTACCGCTTTCTCCTGGTGCTCTCCTTCCACACTCACTCCATTAACAGAAAGTAGCTGATCTCCTCGTTTGAGGCCCCCATGTCTGTTGGCAATTCCTCCTGGAATTATCCGTGATATATAGATTGGTGAGTTTTGTTCTCTGTCCGCCCCCCATGATATCCAAGGCCCTCTTCTGTTTTGGGTAACTCAAGAACTCGGGGATGAGAGTGTCCTTCACTGGCAGCAAATGCAGCAACAGTAGCCTTTGCAGTTGCATTGGCTCTCACTTCAGGGCTACTGCTGATGTCCACAGTCTCATAAATGTGTTCGTATACCTCTCTCACAGCATTGCAGAACTCACTCTGAAGGACTCTTTGAAAAGCCTGAAGTTTCTGCGGCGGCACCTCTCCACTCCTCTGTAATTTCTCCAACAATTCAATTGCTCTGCAGATATCCCTCTCCAAACGCACAGGTTCACCCAGCACCACCATCTGGCCGTGCGGACCCACCTCTGCCTTTCCTATCACTCCTCTAGCCATGGCTTGCTCATTGTTTGACTAGCTGTCCCCCGCATATGAATATTGCTCCTCATTCATTCTCTGCCTTGCTAGTAAAAGCCAATAAGCCAATACAGAACTTTAGAGAGAATAAGGTGGGACTTCCAGTTCTCAAGAGAGGTGGAAAAATAGAAAGGAGGGAGTCAGTAGGAGAGGTCAAGGAAGTATCAGGAGAAGAGAGCTGGAACAAAAATAATACAAAAAAATGCAAGTAAGGGGATATTGTCCGGGAGGAAGTCTGAAGAGAACAACAATCTAGGTAGATTGTCTAAACCTACCTTGGAGGTTTAGAATGGAGTAAGAATTGCTCAGTACTTGGTTCAAGGCAATTTTAATAAATCTTAGTCTCTCTGTATGGTTATTGAAGACTGGAGTGGGAAACACGAGTTTTGTTGAGACTCAGTTGTCTCACGTGACCTTTTCCTAGAAGCTGTACTATGAAAGGATGTTTTGCTGAGAACAGACATTTTACTGGGAGCTGTCAGGTGACAGGGCAGCTGGAGCAGATGCTTGAGAAGATGTGTGATGTTTGGAATGAGTATAAATATAACCCGATGGACAGTGGAGCATGCTCTTGCATTGGTTCACCTTGCAACTTTTTAAAAAAGATTTATTTATTTGTATGTATGTGAGTAGATTGTTGTTCTCTTCAGACACACCAGAAAAGGGCATCAGGTCCCATTACAGGTGATTGTGAGCCAACATGTGGTTGCTGGGAATTGAACTCAGGACTTCTTGAAACCCAGGCAGTGCTCTTAACTGCTGAGCCATCTCTACAGCCCCACAACTCTTCAATAATCTTTGCTTGTTGTGACATTGTAAAGAGAAATTCCAGGATTCTTCTTTCTGTGTCTGTGTACTCGTACCGAGTGGGGGAGCTTCTCAGTTTCTTCTGGATCAAGGTGCTGCTACTGATTCATGTTTGGTGTTTTACTAGTTGACTGGACTGCTGACAATGAAGATTTGGATCACCACAAAGAACTATTTCTAAACATGTCCTCGACTCCTGTTTCCTATTAACCTTTCATTTATGATACCTCTGGTGGATGGTGGGCTAGAAGTTGAAGTGTTAAAGAGCCTAATTAAAGTAAGTTTTGAAAAATCTAAGCCTACAGAGGACTAGCAAAGGTGAAAATTTCAACAGCTAGATTTATGTACTATAATGCATTTATAATAAAAATAATTCATTTACAGAATGACAATGGTCAGATTGTGCCTAAGATATATAAGCCTTCTCACATGGAAGTGTCTTGTGGTCTCAGAGCTATCGTTCCACCAAACAAGATGTGGTATGGCTGAGAGGCCTTTTTCAGCTTCCTCTGAGGCAATGATTTTCCACCTATGGGTCATAACCATTGGAAAACACATATGTTCAGTGGTCTTGGGAACTGAGGCACTGCTCAGCAGCAAAATTATTGCTATGAAGTAGCAATAAAAAATTTATGTTTGGAGATTCCTAAGATTATTGGAAATATGCCAACAGTCATGACCCACAGGCATCGAAACTCTTGAGGTGCTTGTAACCCCTGAGAGTTAGATGTGGGTGGTCACACATACCTGGGGATTTCAAAAGGCTCCCTCAAGTCTCTTGAGAATACTTCTTGCAAATGGAGAAAGTCAGAAAAAGGTGCCACAGACAGATAGTGTCTAGTAAAAAGTAATGGAGAAAGGTGGGAAGAGAAGGTGAGACTAAGAAGAGAGGAGGGAAAGGAAAGGAAAACGAGAGAGAGAGAGAGAGAGAGAGAGAGAGAGAGAGAGAGAGAGAGAGAGAGAGATTCAAAAAGAGCAGTTGAAGTTTAGACAATAGGGCAAAAACATTCAGATACAGTTTGAAGAAGGAAATGATGGTTTTCGAATACAGGAGAAAAACCTACAATCAGGTAAGTGCAGGGTAGCATTTCTCAGGGACAGATGGCTGGTGTCAAGGTCTCTGCCATTGTTCAGATAACTCTGATACCAGAGACTGTCTAGAATCCTACTCCCATTCTCTGGAGACTGAGACATTCTGAATTAATTGCAATAATTAAAACTGATTACAGTAAGTAAGGTGTTTATAATTGCATGAGGTGAGCAAAACTAAAGGAGTCTAAACATTGACAGCATCCATTTATGCAAAACACTTAATAAACAAAACTCAGTGCGAGATGGTTTTTATTGATTCTGAGTAATACAGTATGATTTGAAGACCCGTTTAAACCAGGGCCCGAGTTGCAACAGATCATGTACCCAGGGTGCTGGAGGATGGCAATCTCGGGTACTCGGTACTTATTTGGCAGGGCTGTTGGTCAAAGTATGTGGTCTGAGCTGTGATGAATAAGAAGAGATCTCCGATGATTGCCTAATAATATTGGGTAGTATGCTTTCTTTCATAAGGCCTGTGGTAGATTTTAGGTGTCCTTACTTCACACCGAAAATGATAGGTGTGTGAAGTAATTCTTGTGCTGGCTAAGGCAATTGAGTTATATTTTTAAAGTTTTAAACCTGTATGTCTATGACTGAACAGGTCAGGAGAGGGCATCAAAAATCCTGGGAGTGAAATTACAGAAGGTTTTGAGCTACCCAGTGGATACTGGGTTGAACCTGGGTCTTCTGGAAGAGCAAAAAATGCTCTTAATAACTGAGCCATCTTTCTAGCCCATTGAGCTATTTTTTTTGAGATATATACATTTCAAAAGATTATATGTGACAAACATTCAATTTTTGTCAAATAAGATTTAAATGGAGACTGAGAAGGTGACTTATTGTATAGAGCATTTGCCACACAGGATAAAGAGTCTTGGTTCCAGTTATCAGTCCCCAAGTTAAAACCAGGAAAGATGGGCTGGAGAATGGCTCAGTGGTTAAGAGCACTGACTGCTCTTCTGAAGGTCCTAAATTCAAATCCCAGCAATTACATGGTGGCTCACAACCATCTGTAATGAGATCTGATGCCTTCTTCTGGTGTGTCTGAAGACAGCTATAGTGTACTTAGATATAATAATAAATAAATCTTTAGGCCAGAGAGAGCCGAGGTCTTGAATTCAATTTACAGCAACCACATGATGGCTCACAGCCATCTGTACAGCTACAGTGTACTCATATACATAAAATAGATAAATCTTTTTAAAAATCAGTCAAGGCTGTGCTCATCTATATAAGCTCAGTGCTGGGAATGAGGGTAGAGTCAAGGCAGAAGGATTCCTAGTTTGTAGTGACAAGCCAGTGTAGACAAATTGGTGAGTTCCAGGTTCAATGAAAGATTTTATCTCAAAAAAATAAGAACAATTGCAGAAGATACTAGGTATCAACACCTGTCCCCTAGACACATGTGCACACATGTAGGTGCATGCAAACTCATATGTTACCACAGAAGCCAATACTCAACACACAAAATTGACAAGATGATCTAGAAACACAGTGCACACAGAGCTGCTGCAGGACTTCTAGAGAAGTAGAAGAACTTACTTCTTATTTTACTCGAGAGCATTACAGGACATGGGGATTGAGATTTGGACACGAAGTTAAGATTTTCAGCTTTTGGTATAACCCATGATTTTCACCCAAATGGCTATATAAATGCCTTTGTCAGCTTGTGGGCTTGGGGTTGTAAAAACAACAGTATATGCCATCTTAATAATTATGATGATGATTGTCACCCAGTCGACCACTTTAAAACCTATGTCAATGCAGTGAAAAACTTGTGTACTTCCAGTTGCTGATATATTAGTGAACCTAACCGATTTTTAGTACACTGTAGCATAAATGTTAAACTTTTGCATGATGAAGGGGTTTCCTTCTTTCAGGGAAGTTGGAAGTGCAGCCTTTGCCTCTATTGGAACACTTGGTGGTGCTGTTTGAAAACAGTTTGGAAATCTTAACAGGTGAATCCTGCCTGGAAAAGGGGAGTCTGGAGGTGACCCTTGAAACTTTACAGTTCTGTCTGGCTGGCTGTTTACTCTCTGCTCTCTGAGTGAGCATGCTAGACAGGCTTCAGAGGCTCAGATCATGCTGTCCCTCCTATCCGGACAGATGTGTCTTAACCTGCTGCCAGGTCTTACAATGTCTGAATGATCCCCTGAAAGGGACAGAGAATAAATGCTTCCTTAAAGTGCTTAAGGTGTCAAGGAAAGGAGGGAAAATCATGGATGCAGGGATGGGTAGGGTACCCACATTATAATGGGTAGAGCCTTTGGTCAGCTCATCCTAGGTTAGGGAAGATGTTGGTTTGCAGGAATGAAGTGGATTCAGATGTTAGTTACCAGAGAATAGGTTCAAAGGAAGTATTGATTGTCAAGGATTGGGTAGGGCAAGATGTTAGATGACAGAGACTCCCTGTGGATAAATATTGGTGGCCATATACTAGACAGGTTGAAGTGAATACAATTATTTTATTCACGTTGACAGTATGTGTTTCTCTTTTGTTTATTTGAAAAAAAAAACTATTGCTTTCCTGGACCATGCATCCTTTGGGTATTCCATAAAAGGTTTCTGCACTGATGCTGCTTAAGACATTAATTTTCCAACTCCATATATTCACTTCTTAGTTGGGGTTTTATGGAGTTCCTTACCTAGAGACAGCTGCCAAATAGAGTACGAGAGGCCTGCGGGGACTTCTGACTTTAAGAATTGCTTTTAAAAAAAATAGTTTTAAGTTTTCTTCATCATTTTAAATATCTCTCCACCTTTTCATTACTAACAAGAGGTTTTTGTGAGCTTAGTTTTCTTTTGTGTGTGTATAGTGTGTGGTATATGTCTGTAGTTGGCTAGATATGAGGCTGCACTCACCTTTGTATGAAGGTGTGAAGGCCAGAGGTCTACATCAGATGTTTTAATCACTCACTTTTTTTGGGGGGGGGGGTTGGAGAGATAGTAGCTCACTGAACCTGGAGTTCACCATTGCTGCTAACATGATGAGCCAGTGAGCCCCTGGATCCCCCTTCCTGCCCCAGTGCAGGGGGTTAGAGATGTACAGATGCAAGCCAAGGTACCTGGCCTTTCCTGTGGGAGCAGAAACAGTATTCTCACTCCCGGACAGCAAGCACATTGCCCACTGTGCTGACCCCACAGCCCCACAAGCCATATGTGTCTCAAATGTTTCTCCCTTGTTAGTCACATAACCTCAACCCCTCCATCTTAAGTATGCTTCTAGTCAATAATCTGTGTCATTTTATTATAACAACTAAGTATCATTAGTTGGCATTCACCCTGCCCCATTCATGCCCTCCGATCTACATGTTGCAATTGCATGGACTGACATAATATAGAAACCCGCGCTGATAACCTGCAAGTGAATCTGCCTTTGTGCTGGTAGCATGTAATCTTTCATAGCAGATGGGTTCTGGCTATAGATGTGTCAAGACTTCACTGCTGTGAGCAAAGCACACCGCCATGTTTTCTGTCCTCCACTGCTGGTCACCTGCAGCATGGCTGTGCTCGCCTTGTAAACTCAATTGCCAAGATATTTTCTTTTTCTATGTTCCTTAGAAACTCATCATGGAAGCCTACCATTTGCTTTTCCTTACAAGAAACTGAGAGTTGATGCTTTTCATGACAGGGATGGGAAGAGTTTGTATTTCAAGCTTGTCATGTTTTCCCGTAGTAAAATTTCAGCCAGTTTCCTCGCTACTCTGGTGTCACTGGGGGTGGTCACTGTGTCCCACCCACCTGTGTCTAACCTGTATTTGGAAGGTTTGTCTTTTACCACTGTGAAATATTACTATATTGCAGCAATCGTGTTGTTGCCCTAAAAGTTTATTCAATCTTCCACTTGACCAGCATTTGTAAAGTGAATATTATTCTTGGAAACAAAAATCTGTGCCTTGGATTTTTGTTTATTTGTTTTTCTTTTAATTTTTATTAAACTGGCATTAGCTCCATCAAGCTACATATCTTAACTTTAGTCCCTCATCAATCCATTTGATATTGATGTAAGTACAGAATTATTTAGGCGTAAATGTGGTCTCCTTCTGGATTTCACATGCAATGCATTTACAAAGTATAAAGATTCATTGGAAGATCTTCATACACAAGTACAGTGTGCTCCGATCAGTCTCCCCATTGCATTCTCCATTATTCAGTTACATGACTTGCTCCCCCTCTTTTTTCATCTCTACCCAAAAAAATAAATAAGCTGTTATATTTATATAACTGCTTACTACTTAATTTTTTTTAAAGTCTTCCATTGTTAACCTTCAAGTTTACAATATAGTAAACTTAAGCAATGAAGAACATCTCTTGCCAAAACTTACTTTAAATCACTATTCTTACACATCTTAGACATGAAGCAACTGCCCTTTCCATCCTTATGTCCTCTGTGTAACTCTATAACTGTTGCCAACCACTCAAGCCTCATGTAAGCACTGGTGGCTGCGCAGGATCCATACTCACTTGTCCACTCACAGAGCCCATGCGTTCTGGTGTCTTCACTTCTAAAATCTGTTCCCTTCTGTCTGAAATCACACTCTGCTCCTTCTGACCAGAAGCAGAAGCCAGGCGCTCTCCCCCCCCCCAAAAGTGCCGTACTTTCACTGGCTATCTTGGAGGATATTATCTTTGGATCCAGATGTTCTGGTTAGCAACCCCCTTTTCTGGCACACAGGGTCACCCCATTACCTCTGCTGGTCTGCTTGTCACTGCTTCTGCCCAGCCATCTGCACCTGCATTCAGGTTTGTGGCCTTGCCTTTGAGGCAGAAAATTTTATTTCCTCTGATACAGCAGTTCTCAGCCTGTGAGTTGTGACCCTTTTAAGACCATTGGAAAAATCAGATATTTACATTACAATTACAGTTACGAAGTAGCAATGAAAATAATTTCATGGGTGGTGGTCACAACATGAACTGTAGTTGTAGTAAGGGTAGCAGCTTTGGGAACATTCATGACTTCCCCCATTGGTAGGCTTTACACTTCCTGTTGGCCTTTGCTTCTGCCTGTGTCTATAACATTTTCTACACATCATTTATTCTCCTGTAGATTTCCTCTTGGGTCAGGATATAAGCATTTATTTTCTGGGTACCATTCCCAACATTGCATTATAACTTATTATAACTTTGCATCTCTCATAATACAGATTCTTCTCTCTCTCTCTCTCTCTCTCTCTCTCTCTCTCTCTCTCTCTTTCTCCTTCTCCTCTTATACTCTGAAGACTCAAATTATACACATATTAGATCACCTAAACATTTCCTAATATCTTATCTGGGTCTTCCCCATGCAATACAATTCACTATGGATGCATCTTGTTCAGGTCTTGGAATGTCTCTTGTGTGCTCTATCTTCAAGTGCCAGCATCAGAACCCTTGTTGAGAATAGTTCCTTATCCTGGAGCTGTAGAAAGCCACACTGTCATACATGTAGAAATCCCCAATTGCCTGGAAATTAATCTTTCCTGGGGACACCTCTCAACAATGAACTTTTCAGTTTGTTTACAAATATCTTACTTTTCATCTCTCAGAGGTGAATAAAATGTCCTCTCCCTTATTGGGGGCAAATGTTTCTTATTGACTCTAGTTAAATGAATTTAAAGCAGTCTAGGATGCATCGTGTAGGCCTTGAGGACTGCTCAGAGTTGGCCCTACCCCTCACCAACTGAGGCAGATAGGGGAGACTATCCTTGCCCCCTTGCCTGGGCAGCTCTCCCAAGCTGCCTGCCTCCTAGACTGGCCTCGCCCCTCACTGGCTTCAGCACAGAACTAGCCTGGCACCTCACCTGGGCAACACAGTAAAGCTGACCTTTGTGGTTTGGGCCAGCCCCAAGGGTATGGGAAATCTAGCTGTCTCTTGCCTGGGCAAAGTGGGAGAGCTGGCGCTGGTAGTGTAGGTGCAGGAGAGAACCGAACAACAGAGCCACCACCTAGCCCCAGATCCCAAAGTTACCCCAGCATCTACTCTACCCGTAAACTACTGGAGCATGTAAAGAATCCATCCTGCAGAATCAAAGCTGCAGGATCTCCATGGCAACAATGGGATATCTGAGAGGAGTCCCACTGAGCATCCATTATTGATAATGTAGCAGAAGCCAAAGAAATGAACATTTCCAAGTACAGCTGCTTGGGCTAAATGTATAAAATATGACACACCGAAACTTCCATATAAAGATGTTCTTTTGGGTTTTTTTGGCTTTGTTATTTTTTCTCTTTTTGTTTTTATTTTTATTTTTTGTATCCTTTTGGTGGGGAGATTGCAAGGGTGGAGGACTGATATGGAGGAAGGGGGAGATGACTGGGATTGGGGTCTATGATGTGAAATTTCAAAGAATCAATAAAAAGTTATTTAAAAAAAAAAGATTGCTGTCTATCTTGTGGCCTCAAGAATGAATGAATGACCTGCTATTGATATAAGAAGTAAATGACCAAGGAGAGCGGTCTCCTTTCTGATTTCATTCTCTCCTTTGTTCCATTTCTCATTATGGGAAGCTAAAATTTCCAACAAAAATAGGTTCAACTGAAGTGGAAACTAAAGTGGAAACTTCTGGTTTCTTTGGAAAGTCAGTTATGTCAAATGATGTTTTGCTAAAGCAAACATGTGAAAGGACATGTGATGTTTAGAAAGAATATAAATATGACCCCCAGACAGTAGGAGCTCGTGCATTGATTCGCTTTACTCTGCCTTGATATTCTTCGCTAACAGCACACATGTACTCATTTGTCTTACATTGCATTGTTGAGCTCTCTTGAAGTGACATCATAGAGAGAAACCTGCCAAAGAACTTCTTGTGAGGTTCCTGTGGATTCTTTCAGCTTCTGTGACCTTGTGCTGGTTGGCAAGCCTCGGGGGTTTCTTCTGGATTGAACTGCCCTTGCTGGTTCATGTGTGGTGTCTGCCAAGAGGACTGGATTGCAACTGCTGGTTCATATGTGGTGTCTGCTGAGAGGACTGGACTGTAGCTGCTGATTATTATTTGATATTTGCTACTGGACTGAACTGCTGATATCCTGACAACCAAGACTGGACTCACACTCAGAGAACTATTTCTAAACAGGTCAACTTCCCCTATATCCTAATACCTTTTCCACTACTACTTGTGGGTGGAGGGCTAGAGGGGAGGTTGAATGCTTATTAAAGTAGACTGAGAAAATTTTATGCCTATACTCATCAGCTTCCATTTTCATTTTTATCATAAATTCCCTCAGGCAACCTGACACTTTTCTCATGCAGATCACACATGTATATTCCTGTCCCTCTTAACTGCCCTTGTTTTGGAGTCAGTTTTGTCTGAAATTAATAAATCTGTAGTCATTGACTTATTTGCAAGTGAAACATTTATTTCTGTGAATGGTGCCCACTTTGTTTATATTCAGTACATAGGATGGCTACATGGAAGTATGCTACCTCTCTAATAATCATCTTGTCCTGGGTGTCATGTTTTAGTTTTGTAGACAGTGATGTCACTTTGGGTCTTGGAGTTACTTGAGAATCTTGTAGTCTTAGCATTTCAGGTTCCTCTGATTGGGGGAAAACAAAAACAAAAACAAAAAACATATGATCAGACAGATGCCTATCAGGAGCTGGAAAGGTCTTGATTTGAATTATTTGGACTAGGAATAATGCTCTGGCACGTCCTTTTCTTGCTAAATATTGTTTCTGAATTGGAGATATTGCCACGTGAGCTCAAAGTAATAAAAGAATGTACTGTGAAAATCCTAGGCTTCTGCCTTCTGTTTCTCCAATAGAAAGCTGGGTACAGAGGGGAGCTTACATGCAGAACTCAAGGGGAAAGTCATTTTCAGAGGTTAGAGGTGGCTGCTACATTTGTTCTAATGGAGTCCTGGTGTTACTATTGGTTCAGGTCTAGGTCAGGTATTTCTAGCGATTGGAGTATAGGCCCAAACAGTTTGCAGAAGTAGCGGGGAAACTTTATTCAAAGCAAATCTATAGAATAGGTCAGACTAGAGGGGCCAAGGGCCACAGAGTGAATATACAGTGAATATACAGTGAATAAACAATGAATATACAATGAATATACAGTGAATATACAGTCTTGGTCACTGTCCAAGGTATCTATTTATGGGGTCCAAGAGAAAGAGGTGTTTGGTTACTCAGAGGCATAGTGAGTGTGGCTCTTATTTTGTTGGTATATTGTTATAATCATTTTTCTATTACATATTTTCCCTCCCAGTGTATATTATTAGTCATATGCACACCTGATTTATACATAGGCATGAGATGGTAAATAGGCAATTTTCCATAACATTCACTTGAGGACACAGTTTTATCTTACTATACGTGTTCCTAAAACCAGTTCAGGCCAGACTGGTTCTTCAATCCTTGGATCAGGAAGTACTGAGAACACATTTGAATAGAAACTCTCAAAGTTTGATGGTCTTTAAGGTGGGAGATTCTCCACTGCATCAGGGTGCTGTGTGCAGAGCTGTAAGGTGCAGCTCTCAGGCTGCCAAGTGCATCATTAGAAAAATACTGTATGTGTGCCCAAGCCAAGAAGAGTTCTAGGCTGCTAAACTATTCCTTATGCTTGACTGCCTAGATTTTAAAAACCACACTACTTATTGTAGGAATTCCATTTTAAGGCATATTTCATGGAATAACGTGCCTGCTGAAGTCTCAGAGAACTGAATAAAAAGCAGTATTTTCATATAACACTCTTAGAGAATCCACAAGTACAGTGAATAGAGAGGGTATTTTACTGGCTGGTTTTTGTCAGCGTCACATAAGCTAGAATTATACGGAACCTCAGTTGAGAAAATGTCTCCATAATATTGACCTGTAAGAAAGACTGTAGGGCATTTTCATGATTAATGATTGGTATGGGAAGGCCCAGATAAATGTGGGGGATGCCACCCCGGCCAGTTAGCCAGGTTGATATTAAGGGAGCACAGCAGCAAACAGTAGTCCCCCAACCCCAACCCCCACACACATACACACATGAACCCCTCTCTGCCTCTGCTTAAACCCTGGCCTTAAAACTAAAAGTTGTTTTAGTCATGCTGTTCATTACTACAGTAGAAAGCAAATAGAAGGAAAACACATTCATCAAAAGTTACAAGTTGACATGAGGCAAACTTCCCTATTGAGTGTAAACTCCTGTTTCCCTATATTGAAGAGTAAAGTTCTCTTAGGCAGTGAAGCCCACATGAGGTCAATCAGGTCTCATCTGGCCACAAGGACATATTTCTTAAATTGTAGCTTAATTAATGACTGAGTCCAGGTCTCCTGAATTTAAACTTTATGAACATATGGTATTTGCTACAAGTACCAAGTGTCATTGTCCCTAGTTTCGTAATGATGAACAAGTACTTAGAATTAGTTGACACTTGGCAACTTGAACAAGTGCAGACTCTGATCTCAAATTTCCAGAAGAATGCTGAGCCACGCAGTGCATGGCTCACCAGCCAAACCAAGGGAACCAAAGAGGAATCTGAGTCCAGATTCACACCCCAGCAAGACTGGATCCATGCCCTGTCTTTTTAGGCAGCACCTCCATTATGGCTGTACTTGGAATACTTACTAAGTGAAAGCACCAAGCTTAACCAGGGCTCGACTCCCTACCACTTGATGATTTCCAGTCTTTGTCTCTCGCTGTGCTTTCCTTTGTGCCTGAGGAAAAGGTGAGATTCATGATCAGTTCTCTTAGTTTATCTGGGAAAAGCTAGGTCATTATTCTGACAGTTAGCTGTAAAATCTTTAGGGCACTGGTTCCACTCATATCTCTGGGATGTTTTTCAGGTATGTCTAGATAGAGAAAAGGCCAATGAGGAAATGGATACACTGTTGCTCCAGGAGCATGCTGGCTGTGTCTTCCTTATTCCCATGGACACCAGATCAGTCTGTTGGGGAAGCACAGCCCTGACACTGCTGAACTACAGGTGTGGCAGGTGAGCCCTCCCATGGAGGAAGATTGACTCAGCAGGACTGTCAGAGCACAGCTGGCTTTGCACTGGGGATGGGAGAGTAGGGAGCTATTGAACTGAAATGCTAGAAGTTGGGTCCAGCAGTGAAGGGACAAGGGCAACAGGTGCACAGAGAAAAGTCTGGAAAAGAGAGAAAGCCCAGAATAGAGATAAGGTGGGATAATGGGAGAAGTGTGGATCAGAGTGGGAGGAAGGGCAGAAAACAGAAAAGACAGATTGGGCTGAGGAGCAGGCTGAAGGCTAGAGCTGACAGGATGGGGGTAATGCAGGGGAAAAGAATGGGAGTGGGAAATTAGGTTTCATAAGGAAAATGCTGGGAAGCCATTTTGTCATCTTTTCAGAAGACACTCCAAACCTTTCTCTTCAGTAAAAACAGAGAGGGACTTTGCAAGTGTGAGACCTGCTGTGGCAGTCACCTCCCAGGTACTTCATGTCCCCCTTGTGACTAACAGATGCTAAAACACAGCTGTCTGCCTCTTGGTCCAATGCATCAATCTTGCCAAGCAGGCAAGGGGCCCCCATGAGTATAAAAGTGATCATGGGAGGTGGTAAATAAAAGAAGTCGAGCTATCAGTGTGTGCTTGTGAAATAACATGGACATTTTCCTTCTGATAACAAGCACAAGGCAAGGGACAGGGGCAACTTGTTTGGTCTTGAGGGAGCGTTCCTGAGTCAGGAACTAGGAAGAGTCAGTGCCTCATGATCATATCTTCCAACGCTCAATTACAGTGCTGTAACCACACCTATAAGGACCCCAGAAGAGTTTTCTACCAGGCAACAGACCCCACATTCTCCCAAGAACAAGAGAAGAAACAGAAAGCAAGCAATAAATCACCCAACAACAAGACCAGATATTATCACATAGAATTACAATCTTCCCAAAGCCTGACACCAACGTGAAAACCCAAAAAGAGCTAGGACAATATGTCTCCATAGAGCCAGGAGCTCTACTACAGTGGACCCTGAATATTGCAACAGATCTCAAGCATAAGACAAAGCCTTTAAAATAGCTTTTATGAATGTGATAAGAGGGAAATCGGTGAATCCCTTAAAGACATCTATGAAACCATAAACAATGAAGGAAATTAATGAAACAATCCAAGACAAGATCACTGAAATAGAATCAATAAAGAAAACCCAAACAGAGGGAAATCTTGAAGTAAAAAAGATTAAAAACTCAAAAAGGAGCCTTAGAGGCAAGACTTACCAGCAGAATACAAAAGATGGAAGATAGCATCTCAGGTATTGAAGATATGAGAGAAGAAATGGATACCTCATTAAAAGAAACATTTAAATCTAAAATAATCCTGACACCAAACATTCAGGAAATTTTAGACACTATGAAAAGACCAAATCTAATAATAGAGCAAGTATAAGTAACAGGTTAAAGGCATAGAAAATATTTTCAACAAAACCAGAATGGAAAGCTCCCTGAAGACATACCTATTCAATATCACCTAACTTCTCAATTGAGAGTGCAAAAGCCAGAAGAGCTAGTAAAGATGTTCTACAGACTCTAAGAGATCACAAATGCCAGAGCAGACTACTATAACTAGCAAATTTTTCAATCACCATAGATAGAAAAATTAAGATATTCCATGATAAAATAAAATTTAAGCAATATCTCTCAACAAAGCCAGCCTAACAGAAGGTGCTGGAAGGAAAATTACAACCTAAAGAGGTTATCCACATCCAAGAAGACACAAGTAATCTGATACTGGCAAATCAAAAGAGCAAAACACTTGCTACACAACAACAAAATAACAGAAACTAACAACTCTGGTCATGGATAGCTCTCAACATCAATGACCTCAATTCCCCAATTAAAGACACAGGCTGATAGAATGATCGCAAAATCAGGATTCATACTTCTGCTGCATCCAAGAAATACATCTTAATATCATGGATAGACATCGCCTCAGGATAATAGGATAGAAAAAGATATTCCAAACAAACAGACCTAAGAAGCAACCTGGTATAGATATTTCTACCAAATAAAATAAAATTCAAAACTAAATTAATCAGAAGAGACAGGGAAGACTATTATATACATATCAAAGGAAAACTTCACCAGAATTACATTTCAATTCTAAATATCTATGCAGCAAAGACAAGGGCATCTAAGTTTGTAGAAGAAACACTACTAGAGCTTAAGTCACATATTGACATTCATATATTGAGAGTGGGAGATTTCAGTACCCAACTCTCACCAACAGACAGGTCATCCAGACAAAAACTAAACAAAAAATGCTAGCACTAAATGACATTACAAATCAAATGAGTCTAACATATATTTACTGAACATTTTAACCAAATACAAAAGAATATATACCTACTTCTCAATACCTTATAGAATTTTCTCCAAAACTGACCACATTCTCAGACACAAATCTCAACATACACAAGAAAATTGAAATAACTCTCTGTGTCTTATCAGACTACCATGAATTAAAACTGGATATAAACATCAACAGAAATAACATAAAGCTCTCAGACTCACGGAAACTAAAAAACTGACTACTGAATGAAAATTAGGTCAGGTCCAAAATTAAAGACATTTTATAATTGAATGAAAATGAATGCACACATATCCAAACTTATGAGACACCTTGAAAACAGTTCTAAGAGGCAAGTTCATAGCACTAAGTACCTAAATTTAAAAACAAAAATGGAGAGATCTCATACTAGTAATATAAAAGCATAAAACAGAAGAAATCATGCTGAAAAAGAGATTGAGAAATAAACTCAGGGCTGAAATAAATAAAAAAGAAATCCAACTCCAAAAGGTTTCATGTAGCAGTATTAGTTCTTTGAGAAAATAAGAATGATAAACGCTTGTCCAAATTAACTAAAAGGATAATACCCAAATTAACAAAATTAGAAGTGAGAAGGGGACACAACAGACATGAAGGAAATCTAGAGGCTCACAAGGACACACTCTAAAAACCTGTAACCCACCAAACTGGAGAATCTAAAAGAAATGAATTCATACTCCTTAACGAAATTAAATCAAGATCAGATAAGCAACTTAAACCTATTAAAAGTCTTCCAAACCAAAAATAAATACATAAAAATAAATAACTGATTAATGAATAAAGAGGTGTGTCAGATGGTTTTAGCACAGAATTTTACCATACTTTCAAAAATGAGTTAATGCCAATACTTCTCAAATTATACCTACTTCTCAGTGGAGACTCTAAAAGCCAGAAGGGCCATGAGATATAAACAGATGAAACATTGCCCATTTTTTTTATGAGACCACAGTTACGCTCATTACCAAACTACCTAAAGACCCAACAAAGAAATTACAGACCGATTTCTTTTATGAACATAGATATAAAAAATACTTGCAAACAGAATCCAAGAACACATCAAAAATCATCCATCATGATCAAGTAGATGCAAGGCCAGGCATGCAGGGATGATTTCAACATGCATGAATTGATAGGTATAATCCATCCTATAAACTCAATAAACATAAAAACTCATAGTCATCTCATTAGATGTAGAAAATGCCTTTGACAAAATCCAACATCTCTTCATAATAAAAGTCCTGAGATTGGAAATAGAAAGGACATAACTCAACAAAGAAAAGGGGGTTGGCAGATAGCCCATAGCCAACATCAACTCAGAGTAATTCCAATGAAATCAAGAACAAGACAAGGTTGTCTACTTTCCCTATAACCTATTCAATACAGTACTTAAAGTCTTAGCTATAGCAGTAAGATAGCTAAAGGAGATCAAGAGGAAACAAATTGGAAAGGTAGAAGTCAAAGGATCTTTATTTGAAGGTGATATGATAGTATACATAAATGACCCTAAAATCCATGAAGACATTATTACAGTTGATAAACACTTTAAGTGAAGTAGCAAGATACAAAATTAATTTTAAAAAATCGGTATCCATCCTATATACAGATGATAAATGGACTGAAAAAGAACTCTGAGAAAAAATACCTTTCACAATAGCCACAAAAATAGATAATATTTTGGGATGTCTCTAAATAAGATAGGGAAAGAATTATATAAGAAAAACTTTAAGACATTGAAGAAGCCACAAAAAATATAAAATATGTTGGTGTGTCTGTAGCCAAGCTAGTGAAAGATTTATATGGTTAAAAAAAATTTAAGATATTGAGGAAAGAAATTGAAGACAATATTAGACAATTGAAAGATGTCCTATGCTCATGGATTGCTAGGATTAACATAATAAAAATGCCCACCCTCCCAAAAGCAATCTACATATCTAAGGAAATGGATATCAAAATTCCAACACAATTATTCACATACCTTCAAAGAACAATTTTCAGCTTCATGTGGAAACAGAAAACCAAGATAGTTAAAACAATACTGAATAATAAAAGAGGTGCTGGAGGTATCACCATCCCCAATTTAACGATGTACTATAGAGCAAATATAATAAAAACAAAATGGTATTGTCACAAAAACAGACTTGTTAGTAAATAAAATTGAATTGAAAAGACCCAAACATAAATCCACACACCTATGGACATGTGATTTTTTTTATGAAGAAGCAAGAAATATACACTAGAAAAAAAAGACAGCATCTTCAACAAATGATTCTGATCAAACTGAATAGTTGCATGCATGTAGAAGAATCAAAATAGATCCATACTTATCAGCCTGCACAAAACTCAAGACCAAATGGATCAAAACCCTCAACATAAATATAGATACATGTGAACCTGGGTGTAGCCTTGAACTCATTGGCACAGGAGACAGCTATCTGAACACTCTTAGCACAGGCACTTTGATCAACAATTATAAAAGTAATCTCATTAAACTGAGAAGCTTTTGCCTAGAAAGAACACCTGCATTTCAGACAAAGCAACAGCCAGCATAATGGGAAAAGACTTCAAATGCACATCCAATATATTTGGCTAATACCCAAAATATATTTTAAAAAAAACAAAAAAACTAGACATAAAGAAAAAGAATAACCCAATTTTAAAAATGGGATCTAGATCTACATGGAGAATTCTTGATAGGGAAACCTTAAATGAGTGAGAAACACTTAAATGTTAGGCATCCTTAACCATCAGGAAAATGCAAATCTAATCTACTTGGTATTTCATCTTACACCTGTATGAATGGCTAACATCAATAAAACAGGTGATAACTCATACTGGTGAGGATGTGGAGTAAAAGAAACACTCACCCATTACTGATTTTTGGAATACAGATTTTTACAGCCACTATGGAAATCAGTGTGGTAGTTTTTCAAATGAAGGGACTCCATATACCTCATGACCCAACTATACTATTTTGGGGCATATACCCAAAGGTCACTTCATCATACCACATTTCCTCAACAATGTTCGTTGATGCTTTATAATAACCAGAAATTGGAATCATCCTAAATGTCTTTCAACAAAAGAATGGATAAAGAAAATATGGTAAATTTACATAATGAAGTATTACTCAGCCATTAAAAAAATAGAATCATGAAATTCACAGGTAAATGGATAGAACTAGAAAAAAATCTGAATGAGAAACCCAGAACCAGAAAGAAAAATTTGTTAGGCTTTCACTTATATGTGGCTATTAGCTGTTAAGTCAATGATAAACAAGATACAATCTGTAGAGCCATGGATATTAGGTATATAGTAAGGGACAGTGAGAACAGGGAGCTATCGCTAGGACAGGGAAATAGACTAGATAGTTATAGACAGAAGTGGGAAGTCTGTATCAAAAAATCAAGTAGAAAGGCAGAGCGAAGAATGAGAGGAGGGAAGAAATATGGGGAGAGAGAGCAAAAATCAAAGGTGATTTGAAAGATAGAATAGAAATCTAAAACAGTAGAAGCTCCCTAAAATATATACAGATATAAAGGAGATCTCAATGAAATCACTAAATAATGGGAGATAGAGAGCCCCAGCTGTCACCAAATGAAACCTCCAGTCCCAGGACTGAATTACACCAAATTGAGTTGTTGGCCAGGAGGGTCCCATAGGAACTCCCCCCACCAAGAAAAGCACCCAGTCTGTTTCCAAGGTTATGGATTGCTCTCCATAAATTGACACCAAGTCCCCACTGCTGAAGACAGCACTATACAACTCATTGAACATGGAGAAGTTAAGCTGGTGCTACTTAGTGCCATGTGCTACTTTACTCCTATGTGCTGGTATCTTTGATACTCTGCATACTCCCAAAGGAGAAACATAAACACCAACCCAGTCACAAACGCTTTCATCTGCAGTGTTATCCTGCCTTCAAGATATGCTGATGCAGTGGTGGCACAAAGTTTGTGGGAGTAGCCTACCAGAATCTGAATTGATTGTAGTTCTTCTCTATGATATTGAACCCATATCTGACACTGCTTGAGGGACCAAGAACTTGAGAGTAGATAGTCCAAAAACACAGGAGGAATCAAACACTATTGTTGTTAAAAAGAAAAAGTAGGGGGGAAAGCATAGTAACAAATTGGCTTCTATTGGCATTCTGCTATACTTAGAGATCAGTGCCTCGCACAGCCACTATCAAAGAAGCTTTCTCCTGCAGCAGATGGGAACATATACAGAGACCCACAACCAGACATTATTCGGAGAGGAAGAACACATATTTTCCCAGAACACTCAACCCTAAGTGAGATGTCTTCACCAAATACTCTTTCAGGACTCTGAGAACCTTTTGAAAGAGGAAGCAAAAAGAATATAAAAGCCAGAGGAGAAGAACTCAAAAAAAAAAAAAAAACTAGTCCTTCTAAATCAATATGATTGATGGACAGGACTCAGAGACTGTGGCAGCATTCATTGGGCTTTAGAGATGAAAGAAGTGGACATGTAGCCCTATCTCCAACCCAGAAGCAATCTCCAGTTGATAACCACTTGAAAATGAAATTTTAATTTCCTCCAAGGGTCTCCCTGGGGAAGCAAACTACTTTTAAGGGTACTCCAGACACACAGCAGTAGATAGTCAGCAGGAAATTAATTCAAAGGCATCTTTGGGGGTTCCTTGTCCCCTCATGTCATGTCAGGGCTCTTCCTTTTTAAAAATTGCATCTTATTGTTTTGTTTCTATTTGGCTTTAACCCCACAGGTTCTGCTTGTGCACGTGTGTGTGTGTGTGTGTGTGTGTGTGTGTGTGTGTGTGTCTTCCAATTTAGTGTTTTAACGGGATTCCTGAGTTAGAGCTAGAATCAATCAGAGACAAGATCAATGCAGAAACCATGAGAGAAGTGAACCATCTGCAAGGATTTCTTCCTTAGGATTTTAAACTTACCCTGACTGGCTGAAGGCCTCTAACTTTCATTTGTGAAACAGAAAGGAGGCATCTATCCATTGGTGCGCTCTTGGGATTGGTAGTCATGAGGGCAGACAAATAGGAAGGTGATGTAGAGAGAACAGAGTAGTTGGCAGAAATTTTGGCTAGACAGGAGGAGCTGGGCATGGCAATCATTAAAGTGGGAAAGTAGGAAGTGTTCCTCAGAGAAGGGAATGTGGTAGGGTAGAAAACAGAAAGAGGGTTGAAGTGAACAGCAGGATGAAGGCTGGTCTGCTGAGAAGGGATGAGGTGAACACTGGTGGGAAAAATATACACTGGGGAAGCCTGGTGAGGAAGAGGGTTGCGAAGACTTCCCAAAGTCCTTGGTTGCTTCCTTCCCATCTTCCCAGACCCTGCAGAGCCCTTGCTTTACTAATGGCAGTTAGTAACTGAGCTTGGCCAGACCTGGTGTGGCAGTTATGTCAGAGGTCAACTCTCACCTCATTCCATGACAGAATGTCCATTGTGAACTGCACATGCCCTCTCTCTGCTCCAGCACCCCAGGCTCACCCGCTAGAGAAATGGGCTCTAGGTATAAGAGTGACCGTGGCAAATGGCCCTGAGCATCGGGGCTGTGACGAGGCTCTGCCATTGGATATAGACGTCATTGCATTGGTGGAGAATGGTCAGACACATGGGCTAGATCCATGTGCCTGGGTCCTGGGGCAGCAGCCCTAAAATCAGGAAATGGGGAAATGTGTGGAAGTCAGGTTACACACCTTTTTAAAGGATTTTCATCTCATGTAGTTGGGCAAATAGAACGATTAGAGGGGTGGGGGTTTTTAAAGCATACTTCTCTCTCTGCCTCATGTCTGTGGATCAGATGGAAGCCCTTAGTCACTGCTCTCAGCTACTACAGCATGGTGCCTGCCTGCCTGCCTGCTGCCATACTACCCACCATGATGGTCATAGACTCAATCTCTGGAACTGTAAGCCCATTAAAAACTTTCTTCTGTAAGTTGCCTTAGTCATGGTGTCTCTTTCTAGAAACTAAGACAAAGGTAGTGTCACGAAGTACCGGTATTGCTGTGACAGGCCTGACCGTGATGTTTTTCATCAGGCAGCAAGGAGAAGGGTATCTTCCACAAAAGGTAGAGCCTGAGCAAAGAAGGAGACTTCAAACCCCATCTGCATGGTGACACACTTCCTCCAACAAGGCCACACCTCCTAACAGCAGCACTCCCTACAGGCCAAGCATATTCAAACCACCACACTCATTAAACACTTTTTAAGAAATTTTAAAAATGAATAAAAAACATACTTTAAGAAGACTGGGCAATTCTCAGAGTTATGAGACATTAATAAAAACCAATTAGATCTAAAACTTACTTTAATACAATTCTACTTGATGACAATGACAAATTATAGCTGTGCAATATCATGTGTGTCTTGGGTACTATTTCAGAATTCTCCCAGGGATCCTAGCACTGGGACAGCACTTGCCTCACTGACTGGAGGAAAGGAATTAAGAATCTGATTCCCTAAGCCAAATGCTAGAAAATAAAATTAAGCACAATCCCAGGAGATACACTTCAGTGGCATCTTATGGAAGCCATATGCATTAAAGAATTTTGATCATTTTATTCTTCCCTGTTCTTTTAATAACTAAACTACATTATGGCAAAGCAATAGTTTCTGATGAGATTTCTATAGAAAAATTTTGAAATTCATGAGTATATTACTACTCGTATGTGTAATTGCAATAAGCCAGGTATTCGTTTAAAAGTAAATTTCCATCCCTGACCTTTTAAATTAAAATAATTAAACTTTATTATTATAAAAAAGTTACAACTCCCCTCACACATAAACACAATTCACACACCTAAATTAAGTAGATGCAAAGACTATAGAACTCAGTGAACTTCCACACAGAGTAGCCATGCAGAATGGAAGCTGTAATTCCATAATAATGGAATACGTCCTTTAAAAATTAGTTAAAACTCTCTTTACTTCTATATAGTGTCTTAAAATGATTTTTAATATATATGTTTTGTAGTTAAAAATTCCTGAGGAGCCTGGCATGGTGGCTCATGCCTCTTATCCTAGCACTTAGGAGACACAGGCAGGCACATTTCTGTGCACTCCAGGCCAGCCTGGTATACTGGGTGAGAAATCTAATCCCAAAATTTAAAAAAAAAACATCCTGGAGAAATATTAGTGTCACAGAAACCAAATGGAACATGTAAGTATAAATAAAATATAAATTAAGAGAAGGTAAAGTTGGGATAATGGCTCAGTGGTTAGCAATACTGTCTGCATTTGCATAGGACTGGAGTTCAGTTACAGCACCTACATCAATTGACTCATAACCACCTGTAACTTTAGTTCCAGGGGATCTGATGTCCTCTTTTATTCTCTTCAGGCATTAGACATTTACATGTACAAGTATATGCATAGGTGTATATAAACACACATTTGGGGGCCTGTGGAGGCCAGAAGAGGTTGTAGGATGTCCTGGAGCTGGAGTTACAGGTGGTTGTAAGTTTCCTAATGTGTATGGGTCCTGAGAGCTGGATTCTTGACATCTGCAAGTGCAGCATGTGCTGTTAACCTGTGGACCATCATCTCTCCATTCTCTAAACCTCTTACTAAAAATCCTGGATCTGTGGGGTTTTTTTATTATATATAATGCAAAATGTGTGAATTAGAGATTATTTATTTTATATGAGATTTCACATACATTTGGGGTTTAATTTTAAGGGAACTATTCTTACATTTCTGTTTGTAAGATAGTATTCACAGCGGATACAAGGTTAGTGTGGATCTGAATTACCTTTTCTGTCCATTTTCAGATTTTTGACCTCAGTGAAGAAGTTGGCCAGGATAATCGCTTATGGTTTAAATAGTCCCTGATAGACTTGCCTGTCTGAATACTTGCTTCCATACTGGTGGCGCTGATTGGGGAGGTGGTAAAACGTTTAAGGAGGTGAGGGCTCTCTGGAAGAAGCGAGTCACTGGGCTAGCCTTTGGAATCCCACTTCCTGTTCAGCCTCTGCTTCCTGAGCATGCATACATGCTCAAAGACTGCACCTCCCATCTCCTGCCCCACCCACTACTACCACTGCTCTGTCTTGTCAATAGCGACTGGCTCCTCTGCCAGCTTCTATGTGGTCTCAGCCACAAAAGAATAATCCCCTAGAAAGATAAGCCAGAATAAAGGCTAGGTATTAGGTCAGGCATTTCACCACAGCAAAAAGAAAAGGATGTAAGGATGTAATAATATACTTTTCAACTAGGTACTTGCAACTCTATCAAACATACTTCAACTAAAAACAAAATATTACTCAACAGGAAACACTTGAAAATGTCTCAGAAAAGTCAAGGGAGTTATTTTCAAATACTTTAGGGTCTTACTGGCTGAACTGATTTTTAAAAACCTTCTAGTTTACATTTGGTAGATTTGTGATGTGAGTAATAGCTAAACAAAAAAAAAAAAAAGCAAGTGACTCAGGATCCCTAGTGAGTTAACTACTCTAATTATTACTGAGGTGAGCAATCCATTATACAAGAGCTTTGAACACGTGGTCTCATTTTTCATGTCCATTTCCAACTCTTTCTAGGGAAATGTCATTAATTCTGTGTCAGAAGGTACCTAGAACTCATTTCCATGAAGACAAAATCTTAACTGAGTATGAAATTATAAAAAGCTTTAGACATTTGGGATAACTTTGTGATGGACCTGTGATGTGATAGACCTGTGATGTGATAGGCCTGTGATGTGATGGACCTGTAATGTGATGGAGCTGTGATGCAATGGACCTGTGATGCGATGGAGCTGTGATGCAATGGACCTGTGATGCGATGGACCTGTAATGTGATGAACCTGTGATGCGATGGACCAGTGATGCAATGGACCTGTGATGTTATGGACCTGTGATGTGATGGACCTCTAATGTGATGGACCTGTGATGCAGTGGACCTGTGATGCAATGGACCTGTAATGTGATGGACCTGTGATACAGTGGACCTGTGATGCGATGGACCTGTAATGTGATGGACCTATAATGTGATGGACCTGTAATGTGATGGACCTCTGATGTGATGGACCTGCGATGTTATGGACCTGTGAGATGGATCTGTGATGTGATGGAACCTTGTGTTCATGTCCATCTGTCATCTCATTGTGTGTTGTTTTGTCAGTTTGTGAGCAAACTTCGGTTCTGTAGTGATTGCAATGAGTATCTGATAGTGCAATTTGATGCTTCAGTTCCTGCTTCTAGTTCCTGCCCTGACTTCCTTCTATGTGGGACTGCTATATAGAATTATAAATGGAAATAAACCCTTTCTTACTCAAGTTGCTTTTGGTCATGGTGTTTTATTACAGCAATAGGAAGCAAACCAGGACACTCCTTAAGATCAGGAACAAGGTAAGGATGTTCAGGCTGGAGAGATAGCTCAGCAGTCAAGAGCACTGTCTGCTCTTCCAGAGGTGTCCTGAGTTCAATTCCCAGCAACCACATGGCTTACAACCATCTGTAATGGGATCTGACACCATCTTCTGGTGTTTGAAAACAGGGGCAGTGAACTCACATACATAAAATATTTTTTTTTTTGGTTTTTCAAGACAGGGTTTCTCTGTGTAGCTCCTGCTGTCATGGAACTCACTCTGTAGACCAGGCTGGCCTCGAACTCATAAATCCACCTGACTCTGCCTCCCAAGTGCTGGGATTAAAGGCATGTGCCACCACCGCCCGGCAATAAATTTTTTTAAAAAGGTAAGGATGCTCACTTTCATCTATGTGTATATTTCTTGGATGTTCTAGGCAAGGCAAAACAAGTTCAAGTTTAAAAAGACTCCATTAGAAGAAGTGAAACCATTTCTCTAAGTCACATGGGAATCACATGGACAATCTTAAGGGAACTTCCTAGGCATAAGTAAAATCTTTCAACAAGACCACAAGATTCAATACTCAAAGATATAAATGCTTCAGAGTTGACAGATATATCATGTTATGTGGCAGCTATTACATTATGTGACTAAAGATCTTATGATGGAAATTTTTTCTGGATTATCAATTAGGTCTACCATAATAAAAATGGACTTTAGTCAGGTTGGATGGCACATCTCTTTAATCCGGCACTTAAGAAAAGGCAGAGGCAGAGGCAGGTATATCTCTGTGAGTTTCAGGCCAGCTGGGGCTACATGGTAAGACCCTGTTTCAAAATAAGCAGCAGCAGGTATATCTCTGCGAGTTTCAGGCCAGATAGGACTACATGGAAAGACCCTGTTTCAAAATGAAATCAGTGAACTTGATAAAAATAAATATGTGGACTTTATTCAAAAAGACCACTGTAAGATAGGAGATATAAAGGTGTGTATGGTATAGTATACTAAACATTCCTCACGCAGCCCTGCTTAAAATCTTAGTCTTAAGTGCTAGGGAGATGTTTTAGTGGTTAAGAGCACTTGCTGCTCTTGCAGGGGACTTAGGTTCAATTCCCGGCACCCTCATGGCATCTCACAACCGTTCCCATTCCAGTGCCCTCTTCTGACCTATTATGAGGCACCAGCATTGGGAAAATCTTTCTAGAATAAGCAATCTGACATCAATGGGAGTAGAAAAGTGGAGTTGTCACTAGAGGACTGAAGCTCCTGAACAGATTCCACATCAGGTGTAGTTTGGAGTCTCGTTTTATACTCTAAAATCGAAAGGTGGGGTGGGCAAGCAAGCAAGGTTTTACAGACGCATGCAGGCATTCAGTGGATTGTTGCAGACAAGGGCCCACTGCTTCAGCTAGTTCTCCAGGTCCTTCTGGTCCAGGTAGCAAGTGAAGTTGAGCTTGGCAAGCAGGCAGTACAAGCAGTGCTTTAAGTAAATCAATCAATAAATCAATAATTTTTTGCTACCATATACTTCAGAAGGAGAAAGTTGACTCCTAAAATTTGTCCTCTGACTTCCAGCCTATGGTATAGCATGTATGTGTCTGCACTAATGCACATAAACAACTGTTTTTTTAAAGAAGTCATCTAATCAACTTGGGTGAACAGGAAAGAAGCAATATTGGTAGTCTAACGAGTGGACACCTGCTGTCCAGGAGAAGTCTTCTTTTGGGTGAGGCAGCTCACTCAACATGTTAGAATTGAAGATTATCATGGAAAATTTTATAATAATGGTAGGCATGAAAGTATTCCTAAGTTGATTAAAAGTGAAATTATAAACATTTTCCCATAAACTTGAAGATTTGCATGGAAACTATTTCTGATAAAATTGCATAAATATATAGAAAACATGTTAAAATTAAACATTATCATGGAAATTATATAGATAAAATGATAGGCATAAAGATAATGCTAAGTTGATTGAAGGTGGAATTATAAACATTTTCAGATAACATTGAAGATTTACATGGAAAATATTTCTAGTAAAATTCAAGAAATAAATAGACAAACACGTTAAAGTTGACTATTTCATGGAAATTTTTACATTAAAAATGGTTGATGTAAAAACTTTCTAAATTGACTGAAGGTGGAATTAGAAACATTTGTGATAAAATCAAAGACTTACATTGAAAACATTTCTGATAAAATTGAGGAAGCATATAGAAAGACATTAAAATTGAAGATTATGAAAAATAATGCAGATAAAATGGTAGACATAAAAGAAATTACTAAATTAATCAAAAGGGGAGTTGCAAACATTTTCTGATAAAATTTAAGGTTTACATGAGAAATATTTCATTAGTCTATGTCTTTTTATTGGGGAGTTGAGTTCATTGATGTTAAGAGATATTAGGGAATAGTGATTGTTCCTTCCTGTTTTTTTGTTTGTTTGTTTGGTTGGTTGGGCTTTTTTTTTTTTTGATGCTGTTTTTATGTTTGTGTGGGTATCTTCTTTTGGGTTTGTTGGAAGAAGATTACTTTCTGGCTTTTTCTAGGGTGTAGTTTCCCTCCAAGTGTAGGCATTTTCCACAAATTATCCTTTGTAAGGCTGGATTTGTGGTCAGATATTGTGCAAATTTGGTTTTATCATGTAATATCTTGGTTTCTCATATCTATGACAATTGAGAGTTTTGCTGGGTATAGTAGCCTGGGCTGGCACTTGTGTTCTCTTAGGGTCTGTATGAGGTCTGCCCAGGATCTTCTAGCTTTCATCATCTCTGGTGAGAAGTCTGGTGTGATTCTGATAGGTCTGCATTTATAAGTTACTTGCTCTTTTTCCCTTACTGCTTTTAATATTCTTTCTTTCTTTTTTAATTTATTTTTTATTTTCATTATTCTTTGTTTACATTCCAGATGATTCTCCCTTTCCCAGTTCCCCCCTCCCCACAAGACCCACAAGCCCTCTTCAATCCGACCATTCTCCAATCAACCCCCTCCTTCTTCTCTGTCCTGGTACTCCCCCACATTGCTGGATCATGCCTTTCCAGGACCAGGGACTTCTCCTTCCTTCTTCCTGGGAATCATTTGATATGCAAATTGTTTCTTGGGTATTCAGAGGTTCTGGGCTTATATTCACTTATCAGTGACTTCATTCCATGTGTGTTCTTACAGATTCAATGCAATCCCCATCAAAATCCCAACTCAGTTCTTCATAGAGTTAGAAAGAGCAATTCTCAAATTCATATAGAATAACAAAAAAACCCAGGATAGCTAAAACTATTCTCAACAACAAAAGAACTTCAGGGAGAATCAGTATCCCAGACCTCAAGCAGTACAACAGAGCAATAGTGTTAAAAACTGCATGGTATTGGTAGAGTGACAGGCAGGTAGATCAATGGAATAGGATCGAAGACCCAGAAATGAACCCACACACCTATGGTCACTTGATCTTTGACAAAGGAGCTGAAAGCATCCAGTGGAAAAAAAAAGATAGCAGAAGAATGCAAATTGATCCATTCTTATCTCCTTGTACTAAGCTCAACTCCAAGTGGATCAAGGACCTCCACATAAAACCAGACACACTGCAACTAATAGAAAAGAAACTGGGGAAGACCCTTGAGGACATAGGCACAGGGGGAAAGTTCCTGAACAGAACACCAATAGCTTATGCTCTAAAATCAAGAATTGACAAATGGGACCTCATAAAATTACAAAGCTTCTGGAAGGCAAAGATCACCATAAAAAGGACAAAATGGCAACCAACAATTTGGGAAAAGATCTTCACTAACCCTACATCCAACAGAGGGCTAATATCCAATATATACAAAGAACTCAAGAAGTTAGACTCCAGAGAGTCAAATAACCCTATTAAAAAATAGGGTACAGAGCTAAACAAAGAATTTTCACCTGAAGAAATTCAGATGGCTGAGAAGCACCTTAAGAGATGTTCAACATCATTAGTCATTAGGGAAATGCAAATCAAAACAACCCTGAGATTCCACCTCACACCAGTCAGAATGACTAAGATTAAAAACTCAAGAGACAACAGGTGCTGGCGAGGATGTGGAGAAAGAGGAACACTCCTCCACTGTTGGTGGGATTGCAAGATGGTACAGCCGCTCTGGAAATCAGTCTGGTGGTTCCTCAGAAAATTGGGCATGACACTTCCAGAGGACCCTGTCATACCACTCCTGGGCATATACCCAGAGGATTCCCCTGCATGCAATAAAGACACATGTTCTACTATGTTCATTGCAGCCTTGTTTCTAATAGCCAGAAGTTGGAAGGAGCCCAGATGTCCCTCAAAGGAGGAATGGATACAGAAAATGTGGTATATTTATACAATGGAATACTACTCAGCAGTTAAAAATAATGAATTCATGCAATTGGTAGGCAAATAGTTGGATCTGGAAAATATCATCCTAAGTGAGCTAACCCAATCACAAAAGAATACACATGAAATACAATCACTGATAAGTGGATATTAATGAGCCCAGAAGCTCTGAATACTCAAGGCACAATTAGCAAATCAAAAGATTCCCAAGAAGAAGGAAGGAGAGAACCCTTGTCCCAAAAAGACTGGATCTAGTTTTGTAGGAGAGTACCAGAACAGAAAAATGGTGTGTGTGGCAGGGGTGGCGGGGGGGGTGATTGGATAATGGGGGGGGAAGAGGACTTATTGGACATATGGTGAGGGGGGAAAGGGGGAAAAGCCTTTGGAATATAAACAAAGAATATAGAAAATTTAAAAAAAAGGGTACAGAGCTAAACAAAGAATTTTCACCGGAAGAACTTTGAATGGCTGAGAAGCACCTTAATATTCTTTCTTTGTTTAGTGAATTTGGTGTTTTGATTATTATGTGCCAGGAGGAGTTTCTGTTCTGGTCCAGTCTGTTTGGAGTTCTGAAGGCTTCTTTTATGTTCATGGGCATCTCTTTCTCTAGGTTAGGGAAGTTTTCTTCTACAATTTTGTTGAAGATATTTACTGGGCATTTAAGATGTAAATCCTTGCTCTCCTCTACACCTATAATCCTTAGGTTTGGTCTTCTCATTGTGTCCTTGAGTTCCTTGATGTTTTGAGTTGCCAGATTTATACATTTTTCATTTTCTTTGACTGTTAAGTCAATGTTTTCTATGGTATCTTCAGCACCTGAAGTTCTTTCTTCTATCTCTTGTATTCTGTTGTTGATGCTTGCATCTATGACTCCTGAATTATTTCCAAGGTTTCCTATCTCCAGAGATGACTCACTTTGTGATTTCTTTATTGTTCCTACTTCCACTTTTAGATCCTCGATAATTTTGTTCAGTTCCTTCACTTGATTGTTTGTGTTTTCCTGTAAGTCTAAGGGATTTTTGTGTTTCTTCTTTAAGGGCATCTGCCTGTTGACCCATGATCTCCTGTACTTCTTTAAGGAATTTTTGTGTTTCCTCTTTAAGGGCTTTTACCTGTTGACTGATGTTCTCCTGTATTTCTTTAAGAGAGTTATTTAAGTCTTTCTTGAAGCCCTCTATCAGCATCATGAGATATGATTTTAAATCCAACTTTTGTTTTTCCGGTGTTTGGGGTATCTGGGACTTGCTGTGGTGGGAGAACTGGGTTCTGATGTTGCCACATGGCCTTGGTTTCTGTTGGTAGGGTTCTTGTGCTTGCATTTCACCATCTGGTGCTAATTGGTATTCTTGTCTCTTGCTGGAGTTTGTTCCTCCTGTGAGCCTGTAAGCCTGTGTCCTTAATCCTCTGAGCTCAAAAGTGAAAGCACTACTGGGAGATCTCTATTTCTCCTGGTGGGCTATGCACAGAAGGTTGTGGAGTCTCCCGGTACCCTGGTGCAAATGGCAGTGGGAAGACTTCTGTCCCAGCTGCTCCACTTATCTTAGGCCCTGTGTGCTCCTAGCTGAGTCCCCTCCAGAGAGAAGGTAGAGATCTCACCTCTGTGCTCAAAAGTGAAAGTCTGCTGGGGAGATCACTCCCTCCTGGCAGGCCATTTGTGGCTATTGTTAAACTTCCTGGAATCGGTCATGCTTTCTGTTCCTTGCCTTTAAGAGACATTGGGAAAATGTATTCATTGGTGACATGGTATTGACCAGAAGCCATCACATATCTGCTTTATTGCATCCTTCTGCCTTTCCTATAATCATCTTCACTCCCCCAGTCATAGTTCCCATGGTGGCTAATGAGCAGGCTCCAGCAGAATGGTGCCAGATGTGATGGCTCAACTATGGAGGATGCAGTGAAGGACACTGTGGAAAAGGTTAGTGCTCTGGAAAAGGGAAAGAAAAAAAAGAAAGGGGAGCTTAGTGTGGTGAGAAACTTTTGGAAATATATAGGAAAGCTCAGATAAGAGAGCTCAAAAACAGTAAGAAAGCTTGAAAATGGTAAGGGAGCTTGAAAAAAAAAGTAAAAGTCAAAAACAAAAAACAGAGAAAAAATGAAAAGAAAAGAAAACTGGAAATGGCCATATGCTTTTTGTACATGTGCTTGAAGTACACCATCAGCAATTACCTAGGTTGTTTTTTTTTTCTTTAGATTTTGTAGAGAAGGCTTGTCCTTGGTTTCCTGAGGAAAGTACAATAAATTTTGCAACCTGAAAGAAAGTTGGAGAAATACTTCAAAGTTATGATGTCCATGGACTAGGTAAAGTGCTTATAGATACTTTTAGTCCTTGTTCCTTCATTACAGGTAGGAAAGAGAACTGGTTTAGGAGAAGCAGTCCTCCCCTCGTCCATGATGCTTTGGCAAAGAAGAGAAAAAGTAAAAACAGGAGCTGGTTTCAGGGTGCCACCTCTGTGGAGACAGTGGCAGCAGGATACAAGGTGGGGGATACGTGTGGTTGGAGGAGCCAGCTGCCAACCTGCTTGCTCCTGCACCCCCTTCTCTGGAGGCAACACCACAGCAGACAGCACCATGGACTCTTGAGCTCTGGCATAGATGACTTATGATCAAATCCAGAAGGTTAATGTCTAAAAAAAATGTTTGTGGAAAATGTTTTGCATTTAAGATTGATAAATGCAAGTGATAAAGGTTAGAGGATACAAACAAACTTGGATGATAATGATTTAGAAATAAATAATGCTTCAGGTGAAGGATGTTTAAAATTTGTAAATGTAAGCAAAGACATTTAAAGTTTGCAAATGCAAGTTATAAATGTTGGAGGGTCTAAGAAGATGTTTTAATGTATATAAACCAAGTTAAAGAGATATAACAAAAAAGTAAAAGTGGGGAATGTTTCATATTCTCCCCACATGCTAATCTTATTTCAAAGTTCAGAATTCTAACACTGACCAATTGAACTCTTATTGGAGCTCTGATAATGGAACACTGGCAGTTTACAATTTAGTCACAGGGAAATTTTAATTTCCCTTTGTTTGTCTTCTGAATATATAGGTGTTTCTCATCATGCTAAAAACATCTCTCTTCAATTTATTTATCTAGCCTTCTGGATTGAAATAACAATCTTCTGTGCCTTTTACCCAAACTTATAGATTTCACTAGGTCTCAAAGTTACAAAGTCTTCTCCAGTTGTCTAACAGGCACCTGTTAACTGATTTTTCTAAAATATGGATTTCAATATAATAGTAAATACTAATGTATATCCTTTTGTGAACTGAAGTTCACATAAGCTTCAGGGAATCAAGAGTTCTAAGACATGGACCCATCTGTCACAGATCAAATGGACTCCACATAAGCAAACCTGACTGTACTGATCCAATCCATCAGATGGCCCCAAATAAAAATTATATAAACTAACATTTATCATACAAGTTGGAATTTATATATATTGAAACAGATGTCAAAGAGCTTTTACAGATATCAAAGCAAAGTTACATAAATTCAAGCTCCAATGTCTTCCCTAGCAGAAGTTGGTAGCCAATGATGGGTAAGATTGTCTTAAAAAACCTTCTCAACTTCCCCGCGCCCTCTGGTGAGCACCTAGGCTGCATTCTGCAACCAGCTCGCCGGTCCCTAGACCAGCGGTAGCGGCGGGCCTCCATATTGCAACCAGGACACAGCTGGAAAGGCCCAGGCTCTGTGGGACATCCCCGCGCCCTCTGGCGAGCACCTAGGCTGCATTTAGCAACCAGCTCGCCGGCCCCTGGACCAGCGGTAGCAGCGGGCCTCCATATTGCAACCAGGACATAGCTGGAAAGGCCCAGGTAAACACCCCTTCCAGGGCTACCCTCACGGGGGGATCTGCTAGGGTCTCGGAGTTCCTTGCAACCAGGACACAGCTAAAGAAGCCCAGGTAGACAGACTCCAACAGGGGCTACAATCGCATGGGTGGCAGCCAGCTTATGATCCCTTAAAGCAGCAGTCACACATATTCACCAGTAGAGAAACAACAGGTGAGCCCAGCCTCACAGGAGATTCAAACACCAGCCACTGACAACAAGGCCAACTAAAACCAGAAATAACCAGATGGCAAAAGGAAAACGAAGGAACATTACTAACAAAAATCAAGGCAACATGACAGCATCTGAACCCAGTTCTCCAACAACAGGAATCCCTGGATACCCTAAAACACCAGAAAAACAAGACTTGGATATAAAATCACTGGTCAGGATGCTGGTAGCTGAACACATAGAAAAATCTCGTAAAGAAATAGAGGAGAAAATGGATCAAAAGTTAGAAGCCTTTACGAGGCAAATACAAAAATCACTTCAAGAAATTCAGGAGAAGATGGATCAAAGAGAAGAAGACAATAAGGAAGAAAGACAAAAGTCACTTAAAGAACTACAGAAGAACGTGGGACAACAAGTAGAAGCTATGAAAGAGGAAGCACAAAAATCTATTAAAGAAATACATGAAAACACAATCAAGCAAGCGAAAGATCTGAGCACATCCATCCAGATACTAAAAACAGAAGTAGAAACAACTAAGAAATCACAGAGGGAGACAACATTGGAGATAGAAAACCTGGGGAAGAAATCAGGGGCCATAGACGCAAGTATCAACAATAGAATACAAGAGATAGAAGACAGAATCTCAGAAGCCGAAGATACCATAGGAACCATTGATTCAACAGTCAAAGAAAATACTAAATGCAAAAAGGTGGTAACCCAAAACATCCAGGAAATCCAAGACACTATGAGAAGACCAAACCTAAGGATTATAGGTATAGACAAGAGTGAAGATCTACAAATTACAGGGCCAGCTAACATCTTCTATAAAATTATGGGAGAAAACTTCCCCAACCTAAGGAGAGAGATGCCCATGAATATACAAGAAGCCTATAGAACCCCAAACAGACTGGACCAGAACAGAAATACATCCCGTCACATAATAATCAAAACTCCAAATGTAATAAACAAAGAAAGAATACTAAAGGCAGCAAGAGAAAAAGGCCAAGTAACATATAAAGGAAAACCTATCAGAATAACACCAGACTTCTCACCTGAGACCATGAAAGCTAGAAGATCCTGGGCAGATATCATGCAAACTCTAAGAGAACACAAACTTCAGCCAAAACTACTTTACCCAGCAAAACTCTCAATTGCCATTGATGGAGACATCAAGGTATTCCATGACAAAACCAAATTTGCAAGATATCTCTCCACAAATCCAGCCCTACAAAGGATAATAGGGGGAAAACACCAAGACAAGGACGGAAACTACACCCAGGAAGAAGCAAGATAGAAACCTCCTCTCATCAAACCCAAAAGAAGATAACCTCTCGAATATAAAAAATAAATAAGATGAATAAATATAATTTCAAAAATGTCTGGAGGTAATAATTACTATTCCTTAATATCTCTTAACGTCAATGGACTCAATTCCCCAATAAAAAGACATATATTAACAGACTGGATACGGAAACAGGACCCTACATTTTGCTGCATACAGGAAACACATCTCAGTGTTAAAGACAAACACTGCCTTAGAGTAAAAAGCTGGAGGACAATTTTACAAGCAACTGGTCTCAGGAAACAAGCTGGAGTAGCCATTCTAATATCAGATAAAATTGACTTTCAACCTAAAATCATCCAAAGAGACTCAGAAGGTCACTTTTGCTGGCCAAAGGGAAAATCCACCAGGAAGAGCTCTCAATACTGAACATCTATGCTCCAAATGCAAGGGCACCCTCCTTCATAAAAGAAACCTTACTAAAGCTTAAAGCACACATTACACCTAACACAATAATTGTGGGTGACTTCAACACCCCACTCTCCTCAATGGACCGATCAGGAAAGCAGAAACTAAACAGGGACACAGTGAAACTAATTGAAACTCTGGACCAACTGGATTTAACAGATATATATAGAACATTTCATCCTAAAGCTAAAGAATATACCTTTTTCTCAGCACCGCATGGTACCTTCTCCAAAATAGACCATATAATCGGTCACAAGAGAGATGTCAACAAATACGAGAAGATCGAGCTAATCCCATGCCTCCTATCAGATCACCATGGAGTAAGAGTGGTCTTCAATAGCAACAAAAACAACAGAAAGCCCACATACACATGGAAACTGAACAATACTCTACTCAACGACACCTTGGTCAAGGAAGAAATAAAAAAAGAAATCAAAGACTTTTTAGAATTCAATGAAAATGAAGGTACAACCTACCCAAATCTATGGGACACAATGAAAGCAGTGCTAAGAGGAAAACTCATAGCTCTAAGTGCATCCAAAAAGAAACTGGAGAGAGCATACACTAGCAGCTTAACGGCACACCTTAAAGCCCTGGAAGAAAAACAAGTTAATTCACCCAGGAGGAGTAGAAGACAAGAAATCATCAAACTCGGGGCTGAAATCAATCAAATAGAAACAAAGAGAACCATACAAAGAATCAACAAGACCAGGATCTGGTTCTTTGAGAAAATCAACAAGATAGATAAACCCTTAGCCAGACTAACCAAAGGACACAGAGACAGTATACGAATTAACAAAATTAGAAATGAAAAGGGAGACATAACAACAGAAACTGAGGAAATTCAAAAGATCATCAGATCCTACTACAAAGGTCTATACTCAAAACAACTGGAGAATCTGGAGGAAATGGACGATTTCCTAGACAGATATCAAATACCAAAATTAAATCAGCATCAATTAGATCAGCTAAATAGTCCCATAACCCCTAAAGAAATAGAAGGGGTTATAGAAAGCCTCCCAACCAAAAAAAGTACGGGACCAGATGGTTTTAGTGCAGAATTCTACCAGACCTTCAAAGAAGACTTAACACCAATACTCTTCAAACTATTCCACAAAATAGAGACAGAAGGGACACTGCCCAACTCATTCTTCGAAGCCACAATTACGCTAATACCTAAACCACAAAAAGATCCAACAAAGAAAGAGAACTTCAGGCCAATTTCTCTGATGAATATAGATGCAAAAATACTAAATAAAATTCTTGCTAACCGAATCCAAGAGCACATCAAAACGATCATCCACCATGATCAAGTAGGCTTCATCCCAGGGATGCAGGGATGGTTCAATATACGGAAATCCATCAATGTAATCCACTACATAAACAAACTGAAAGAAAAAAACCACATGGTCATCTCATTAGATGCTGAAAAAGCATTTGACAAAATTCAGCATCCTTTCATGCTAAAAGTCTTGGAAAGAGCAGGAATTCAAGGCCCATACCTAAACATAGTAAAAGCAATCTACAGCAAACCAGTAGCCAACATCAAAATAAATGGAGAGAAACTTGAAGCATTCCCACTAAAACCAGGGACTAGACAAGGCTGCCCTCTCTCTCCATATCTTTTCAATATAGTACTTGAAGTTCTAGCAAGAGCAATTAGACAACATAAGGAAGTCAAAGGGATACAAATTGGAAAGGAAGAAGTGAAACTATCATTATTTGCAGACGATATGATAGTTTACCTAAGCGACCCAAAAAACTCCACCAGAGAACTTCTACAGCTGATAAACAACTTCAGCAAAGTGGCAGGTTATAAAATTAACTCAAGCAAGTCAGTGGCCTTCTTGTACTCAAAGGACAAGCAGGCTGAGAAAGAAATTAGGGAAATAACACCCTTCACAATAGCCACAAACAACATAAAGTATCTTGGCGTAACTCTAACCAAACAAGCGAAAGATCTGTACAACAGGAACTTCAAGTCCTTGAAAAAAGAAATCGAAGAAGACCTCAGAAGATGGAAAAATATTTCTTGCTCCTGGATTGGCAGGATCAATATAGTAAAAATGGCCATCTTGCCAAAAGCAATCTACAGATTCAATGCGATCCCCATCAAAATCCCAACTCAATTCTTCATAGATCTAGAAAGAGCAATTCTCAAATTCATCTGGAGCAACAAAAAACCCAGGATAGCTAAAATTATTCTCAACAATTAAAGGACTTCTGGGGGAATCAATATCCCTGACCTCAAGCAGTACTACAGAGCAATTGTGTTAAAAACTGCATAATATTGGTATAGCAACAGGCAAGCAGATCAATGGAACAGGATTGAAGACCCAGAAATTAACCCACAGACTTATGGTCACTTGATCTTTGATAAAGGAGCCACAACCATCCGGTGGAATAAAGATAGCCTTTTCAACAAATGGTGCTGGTTCAACTGGAGGTCAACATGCAGAAGAATGCGAATTGACCCACTCTTATCTCCTTGCTCTAAGATCAACTCCAAGTGGATCAAGGACCTCCACATAAAACCAGACACACTGAAACTATTAGAAAAGAAACTTGGGAAGACCCTGGAGGACTTGGGCACAGGGGAAAAGTTCCTGAACAGAACACCGATAGTGTACGCACTAAGATCAAGAATCGACAAATGGGACCTCATAAAATTACAAAGTTTCTGCAAAGCAAAGGACACTGTCAGAAGGACAAAACGGCAACCAACAAAGTGGGAAAAGATCTTCACCAACCCCACATCCGACAGAGGGCTAATATCCAATATATACAAAGAACTCAAGAAGTTAGACCCCAAAGAACCAAATAACGCTATCAAAAAATGGGGCACAGAGCTAAACAAAGAATTTTCACCAGAAGAAATTCGAATGGCCGAGAAACACCTTAAGAGATGTTCAACATCATTAGTCATCAGGGAAATGCAAATCAAAACAACCCTGAGATTCCACCTCACACCAGTCAGAATGGCTAAGATTAAAAACTCAAGAGACAACAAGTGCTGGCGAGGATGTAGAGAAAGAGGAACACTCCTCCACTGTTGGTGGGATTGCAAAATGGTAAAACCGCTCTGGAAATCAGTTTGGCGGATCCTCAGAAAATTGGGCATGTCACTTCCAGAGGACCCTGGCATACCACTCCTGGGCATATACCCAGAGGATTCCCCTGCATGCAATAAAGACACATGCTCCACTATGTTTATAGCAGCCTTGTTTATAATAGCCAGAAATTGGAAGGAGCCCAAATATCCCTCAAAGGAGGAATGGATACAGAAAATGTGGTATATTTATACAATGGAATACTACTCAGCAATTAAAAATAATGAATTCATGCAATTTGTAGGTAAATGGTTAGACCTGGAAAATATCATCCTGAGTGAGCTAACCCAATCACAAAAGAATGCACATGAAATACAATCACTGATAAGTGGATATTAATGAGCCCAGAAGCACTAAATACTCAAGACACAAATAGCAAGTCAAATGATTCCCAAGAAGAAGAAAGGAGAGGACCCTGGGCATGTAAAGATTGCATCCAGTTTAGTAAAGAAACCGAGGGGGGAGGGGGAATAATTGGGGAATAGTTGGGGGGGAGAAGAACTATGGGAACTATGGTGGGTGGGAACTGGGAAAGGGGAAAGCCTTTGGAATGTAAACATAGAATATAGAAAATAAAAAAAAATAATTAAAAAAAAACCTTCTCAACCTAAGACAGGTTATGAATACAAGATAATTTGCCTGCCAATGATAGGTAAAAGCTGTGTTTTCAAGATGGCAACCTAAGACAGGCACAGCTTTCTGCTCCATGACTGATAAAGTGTGTGCCTCTTATAGATTAAAAACAAACAAACAAACAAACAAAAACGGATAAGTCTCTCATATGGATCAACCTACGACAGGGCACAAATGCTAGGATTCATGTATCAATGACAGGTAAGACCCACACTGCTTGAGGAGGATGCCTAAGACCAGGCACAGTCTTTCTCTGCCAATAGCTAAGACAACTTTGGCTTGTATAGAAAAAAAGGGGAGGACATGTAAAGAGCACATCCAGAGTTAACTTTGGCTGGCTTCTTGCTCATGATTAATCATAAATGAGTCTGCTGACATCTGTCTTAGTTTTTAGTTAAGACATGCATTATATCCTGCCAAGTTCCTCTACTTATACATACATCATTGAGAGTCTGTCCAAGTCTGAAGGAAATAGGCTTAGTCAAATATAGTTACTATGTACCATAAATGCACCATGTAAGCATTTGTGGTCATTGTTAAACTTCTTGGAATTGGTCATGCTTTTGGTTGCTTGCTTTTAAAAGACACTGAGCCGGGCGGTGGTGGTACATGCCTTTAATCCCAGCACTTGGGAGGCAGAGACAGGTGGATTTCTGAGTTCTAGGCCAGCCTGGTCTGCTGAGTGAATTCCAGGACAGCCAGGGATACACAGAGAAACCCTGACTCGAAAAAGAAAAAAAGAGAGGAAGAGGGAGAGGGAGAGGGAGAGGGAGAGGGAGAGGGAGAGGGAGAGGGAGAGGGAGAGGGAGAGGGAGAGGGAGAGGGAGAGGGAGGGAGGGAGGGAGAGAGAGAGAGAGAGAGAGAGAGAGAGAGAGAGAGAGACTGAGAATACACTCCTTGCTGGCATGGTATTGACCATCAGCCCTCATATATCTGCCTCTTTCATCTTCTGCCTTTCCTTTATTCATCCGCACTCCCCCATTTCCTGTGTTGATTGACTGGCAGGCTCTGGAATTGGTCTTTAGAATGAAGGACTCAAAGTGTCTGGATAATGGTGTAGCTTCAATTTGGAGGACTCTTGCTGCGTTCCCTTTTTAAATGATCCCACATTGGGAATGAAGACCCTTGAACCAGTGGCCTGTAGATGTGATTAAAGTGGGAACTGCCATTGATGGAAAGCAGGGGTATCATCACTTCCACGCTTTTGTGCTTTCATTGCCTAGTACGCTCTATTGGGAGTGGGAGTACAGCCCCATACAATGGCCAATGTTTAGACCATCTCCATCCCCCAACACAGGTGATCATTACAAGCTGGCTCTTCTGTCATACTGTCAACTGGCTGCTTTGATGCTAATGAAGTCAATAGATTCCAGGTAGTGTGCCACGTGACCAGTTCAGTAGCTTCTGTAGAAATGTGAGCAAGACTATGTCTCGTTTGCTGTTAAGTAGGTTCCTTGTTCTGATGCAGTGATAGGTGGAATCAAATTGGTGAATCAAATAGAACATAAGTTGATGACATTGTTCAAGCCTAATGATGTGAATTCAATCCCTGGATCCCTTGGTTGAAAGAAAACCAGCTCCTGAAAGTTTTCCTCTGACTGCTACACACACAGTGTTGTTGTTTGTGTTTGTGTGTGTGTGTGTGTGTGTATATACAAAATTAAAAATTAAATGTAATATTATTGGCTGAGATCCTGAAGTAACAATCATAATGAGTATACCTACCTATCCTACTAAATAAATGACTTCCCTTTCCTGAGTGTAAAGAGTCCTATATGATCAATTTACTACTAACTGACTGGTTGCTATTTTCAAGTGTTAACTACCCACTTTCTATTACATTGAGTCTTGGCAATGGTTTCTTCTGGTAGCAGTTTGCAGTTGTTGGATTAACATCGGTGAGTAAGAGATCATGAAGGAGATCTATGTGTAGCTATCCTCTTCCTAGCTATGCCATCTCTCTGTGCCTGATTCTGTTGTGCTAGTGTAAGGGTAGCAGGCAGTAAAGCTGATATACAGACCATTGAAATGGTTCCTCAGGTAAAGGGTTCTGCTGCCAAGTTTGATGGCCTGAGCTTGACACCCAGTATCCAGAGAGTGGAAGGGAAAAGCTGATTACTACAAACCGTCCTGACCTCCACAGTTGTGCGAAGACATCTGCCTGCCTGCTCTTTGGCATGTGCTCATACAGAGGTGGGGGTGGGGTGGGAGGGAGGGAAGAGATTCAATAATTTGAGAGGCAATCTGGGGAACATGGGAGGAGCTAGAGGGCAGAAAGAGGAGGGGCACAAACAATGCAGATACAATACTTCTGCGTGTGAAATTCTTAAAAACTTCAATTAAAAAGAGGTTGAGCTGTTATTTAGGCGATTTTAACACAGATTTAAGCATGAAGTTAATAAAGAAGTGCTTGAGCAGAGGGACGTGTCCTGCCAAGCACATGGGTGTCTGCTTCTCAAGAGAGAGTGTGTTATTATCTTTGTCAGATGGGGCTATGAGTCTGGGGGCACCAGCCCAAGTTCCAGGTTATTGTTTCCTAGAACAAAATAATACAGGACACAGGAACACAGAAATACAGATTCTAAAGCTGAAGAGAAAGGCTCGCCTCAGAATGGGGTGGGAGGAGTCTAGAAAGATGGGACAGGACCAGTCCTCTAACATCTTCAGTTCCCAATGTCATGACCCTTGTAGGCTTTTAAACAGCTTCACTCTTCCCCCACACTCAGAAGGCCACCCAGGGGCTTTCCTCCAGCTTGCTAGGTTTTGTTTCATGCAGCTTCTGGGAGGGATTTCCAGGCTTTTTTGCTAACTGGCTTCTTTCATGTTAATCATAATGCTTTTTATCTTTTTTTAATCCCCATCCTAGTTTGGATTTGTCATAGTTGTATATAATGGATGTTGATGGCTTCTGAAGTTGCACCCCCGAGGGCTCCTAAGGAATAGGGCTACTGTGAAGTCCTGAGGCGAATCGGATAGGTCAAAACAAAATCCAGATCACGAGGAAGTGTGGGGAAGTTGGATGTTTTCAATGTTTACAGAAGTTAATATTTCACTGCAAATGAAATCTGCCTGCATCCACATTTGCATGTGTTCTTGCTGTCTCTGTCTGTCTCTCTCTCTCTTTCACACACACAGTCTGCCTCAAACAGAGAGAGACAACAACAAAAGAGAGAGACACAGAGAGAAAGATTCTCATTTAAGAACACTACAAAATCAGTGAAAGACGTAAGATGATGTTCTGAGGTCAGATACACTCAGCCCTTATAGCTCATTGGTATTTTAACATTCTTAATTGAAAATATTTCCATATAAAAGGAATACTGTCTCTCTAAAGGCAACCTTCAGCACAAACATTAATTGTACTCTATTTGGCAGCTGCCAAAAGACTTCAGAAAGACTCTGGGGTAAGGGACAGATTTCTTCCCTATGTCCCCACATTTTTTCTATCTTCCCTCAAGTCTATCAAATTTCCATTCTTTTAGTGGTGCTATTCCATTGGCTGACAGACTCTAACCAGTTGTCAGTTATTGTAGTAAGACTGTATAGTCCTGTTCTTAAGAGTTCATAATGTGTGAGATCAGGTGACAATCGATACTTAATCTCTTAGATGCACAGTGTACATTTCCCTGCACTGTGAAACTCCTGCTTCGAGTATGTAGTACTATGGAAGCTAGAGCAGTAGCTGCAGCTGAGGCTGTCTTAATAAACTTTTACCACACCTGAAGATGTTGAGTCTGCAGGAAGAATAGATGGTGTCTGACCTCAATTTTGACAGATGAGAGAAATGCAATTTGGGGAATTGTAAGAAAAAAACAGAGTCAGAGTCATTAAACTGGTAAAAATAGATTTTACTCGGGGACTAGGACTACAGGGAAAGAAACAGGATATAAAATAGGGCTCAATGACTATATTGCAGTAATTTCAAAGTAAAATCTGTTTTTAACCTCTTCCTCCTGTTTTTCAAGAATGGTGGTGATTCAAATGGTGATTCTGAACATTTGAGATCAAGGCAAAAGAATGAACAAATCCTGAGAGGCCTACAGCAATTTAAGGGGGGTGGGGTAGGGGAAATGTAGTCCACCGAAAGTAGAACAAGAATTCTCTATAGCAGAAAAGCAATGTTGTAGTTGGGGGAATTATGTGCTGGCAGTAAGGTTTTTATAAGACCGCATCTGCTTAGTGGTAAACAGAAAACAAAGGAGATTTGTATTTACCACTGGAACCTTTAGAGGGAAAGGTGAGTCTGAACAAGATTGCTTGAACGTTGGGGTGCCAAGAACTATAGACTTTGGTCTCTAGTGCCAAATGGGAGAGCCTGGGGAGATAAGGGACTTTACAACTGCTAAGTGTTCTCCTGATAGACTCATGATGCACAAAGCAGCCGCTCCCCTGCGGACCTCAGTCCACCCGCTTAGCACAAGGAAAGTTCTGGGGCAGTTAGACAGCTTTCAGGATCCTCGCCGCTGCCGGCCTGACCCAGAGAGATGAACAGCGGCCTGGGATGGGAGGAGCGGGAGGAAGGCCACGCTCTGCCGCCATCTGGGACGCCTTCGCCTTCCGGTTCTCTCAGGAGCTGCACGCGACCGCGGCCGGGCCTAAAAAACAAAACAAAACCGGAGCGGGAACGGAGGACGCGCGCCGCTCCGGCGTCACGTGACGCGACCCGCCCATGTGACCCGTGGCCCTGGCGCTGGCGCTGGCGCTCGTACCCGGGCTGCGGGGGAGGAGCTGGCTACGGCGGCGGCGCTGAGAAGTCCGGGCCAGGCCGGGCGGCCTGATAAGTAGAGCGCTGCTGCGCGGAGGTGCGGGCGAGCCGGCGAGCGGGCGAGCTAGGGAGCCGGCCGGGCGGGGCCTTGCTGAGCGGCTGCGGAGTCCGCGCTCTCCCGAGGGCCGTGCGCACCGGGCGCGTTCGCGGCTCCCTGGCGACGCGCACTCCGCACCCCAGACTCCGTCTTGCGGGAACTTCACCCAGGTGTGCGGCGGCGAGCCGGGTGAATGGCGTAGCCCGCGGCCTGCCTCAGAGGAGCCGCGCTGCCCGCCCGCCCGCCCTGCTGGAGAGGAACGCCGGGCTCGCAGGTTAGCGGTGGGAAGCCGACTGCTGCAGGGCGCGGAAGCCGAGGGTTGCAGTTTTATAAGACAATAAATCGTACTTTTAAAAATCATTCATAGCCTCGCTTGCCTTTGCCCGGTTAACTGCGAGGATTAAAGCTCGTGGTGGCAAAATAAAATAAAATAAAAATCGGAGTTTCTGAGACTGGCGTGTGCTAGCATCAAAAGCAAGAAATGCAGGCAGGCATGAGAGGATGCTTGGACCCTGATGGGAGTTTAGAGTGTCTTTATTCCGACCTCAATTTAAATCACAACAGCATTTAGGTTCTTTTCATGTGTGGCCTGGCTTTTACTCCATTGTGTGAACACCAGTGACTTTGCTAGTACTTCTGGGCGGGTTTTTTTTTTTTTTTCTTTCCCCCCTCTTTGTGCCTATTGAAGAGGAAGTGATGCGTCAATCTTGGAAGTCTTCTGTGATTTTTAAGTCTTAGGATCCAAAGAGTTTAAGTTCTATCAATCCCAGAAAATATACAGAAAACCAAAGCTATGAAGCTTGTAGCTTAAAATTTGTTTTCTGAGGTTTTAAATTGAGTGCTTGTGTGTTCCAGAAGCTGAGAAGTCTGGGATCTTTATCCGAGAGAGTCATGCAGTTGAATTGTTCTTTCTGTGTCTGGTACTTAAAAAGAAGCATGCAAAGCAAAGGTTGGACCTTTCATGCGTCTAGAGGCCAGACAAGACGTTTAAATACATTTTCTTTCTTATTAGAATCTATAGTTAAAAGTTTAAAGCATTACATTACCTTGTATGTGTCTAGGAATGTGATGAAAACTGCTGAACTTTAACTAGAATAGATTTCCTAACATGACAGTTAGTAATTATCTACTATATATTTAGCTCACAATATGGACTCCTTAAAAAGTTTTCAAGCATATCTAGGCCACAATCTACTGTTTATAAGAAGTCTACAAAGCGAGTTCCAGGACAGTCAGGACTACACAGAGAAACCCTGTCTTGATAACAGACAAAACATTTACAAGCAATGAATGGAGAAAAATTTAGAAAATATAAATAAATATAAAGAAGAATGTACATAATCTCTAATTTTACTACTTAGAGAAAACATTTTGTATTTTAGGGTGAGAGTTCTATTTCCTTTGGAAATTTGAGGAGTCCCAGAGTTCACATAGTAAGATTTCAAATTGTAAAAAAGCCAAGAGTTTGAGCATTGAAGCTACCAAAATCTGCTCGATTCTGGAGTTTGGATAGTGAATAGCAGTTCAAATAACTAGGCTATTTTTGTATTTTGGGAGTAGTAGATACACTTTTTCATACTCACAGGCTGGAGTTCATTTGGGACGATCTTTTCAGATATTTCTGAAAGATGTTAGGAAAGTCTGTAGTTTGCAAACCTGAACATTTCACGTGTCCAGCTGTTAGCTGGAATTACTTTCTGATACACAAGAAAAAATTGTGGTGACAGAGAGTCCCAAGATTGAACCCTGAGCACAAAATTGTTGTCAACATGTCTGGTAGCATGCTTTGGTGACAAATCTTTAAATCTTGTATCACAAAGAAATATACTGAGTTAAAGTGAAAGCTGTATAACTGACTATAAAACTTTTCTTCTGTCATTGGTTATTACTGATATGGTTATGTTACTGGTTTTAACACTTTGTGAGATTATCTGAGTTGTGAATGTGCTATGTTCTTTCTCCCTGTGTGGTTTGTCCTTTGATGAAGTTAGCATCATGCTTATAGTTTAAATCCTTGATTTTTCAAAAGATGTTAGAGCTTCCATAAGCACTTATGGGGGAGGGAATCTTATGCAAACTGTCACTTCAGAATGTGCTTGTCACTTCAGAAAGGGACAGACAAAAGGTTAGCTTTCCTAGGAGCTCTCCGAGGGGCTTCCTGCTCCTCTTCAGACCAGAGCTTTAAAAACAACAGAAAGAAAGACCTCCTTTCCAGAGGAGAGAATTCTGAGATTAGAATGGACCTCTAGACTGTAGAATCTAGACCAGGGTGTTTAACTTCTGGGCTCTGTCTTTTCTGTTTTGTTTTGTTTCATATGTTTGTTTATTTGTTTTTAGGACAAGGTCTCACCTTGTAGCCTTGACTGGCCTAGAACCGGCTATATAGACCGGACTGGCCTTTAACTCATAAAGATCCTCCAGCCTCCGTTTCCTCGGTGCTGGAGTTAGAGAGGAATCCTTTGTCATAGTCCACGTCACAGGATTTGTTCTCTCTTACTGATCCTATAGCCACTTGGGTGGTTTGTTTCTCAACCAGAGCACATGATTTCAGTGTCATCTCCTAACATAACAATGAACTGTCAGAGCCTCTCTTGTAAAATTGCCAGAAACTTCTGGACAGTGAAATAAAAGCAGACCCTTTTGTGACAGAGCTGAAGAGATGCTTCCAGAGTACTGTGGGTTCTATTTCAGGTCAAATAATTTCTGGCTCTTGGGAAAGGATAGCTATAGCATCTTCCATTCTCACCTTAAACAAATGATGAATTCGACACATCAGGGTTGGGAAATTCTAGGACAGTATTCATGCTGTCTGCAAAGGAAGCTGTGAGACTGAATCTCAGTGACCTCTGTACAGGTGGCCTTAGCTGTGTCTGACGAAGACAGCATGTGATGTTCACAGACTTAAGACTTGTCCCAATTCTTTTCCCAGTTCTGTAAGTTGTAGTAGCAGTTGGGACAGTGATAGAATTGTCTCAGCAAATATTTGAAACTGTATTGTATTTGTAGCCCTTTTAACACTGAATGAGTGAAGACACTGTGAAGTGTGTTCCTAGTCTAAAAGATCTGGGGCTGATCTGTCTTAGAGACTTGTCTGGACCTGCAGCTGTACTGCCAGGCTGATCAGGAGGGTTGCCATCTCAGCATCCAGAAGCCCACCAGAGTAGGTGTGGGAGGAGTTGCTGTTGAAGGTAGCATTTGGCCCTGTGGTAAGCCAAAGGATTTCTTGATCTTTTGTTGTAACATAGGTGGGTAATAGTTGCAAAGTTGTACTCCAGAAGGTTTGTCCCAAACCCTAGAACCTCTTTCTTTGAAAGTTTTCCTAGAATACAGATACAGTGAACTGAAAAATGGAGAAGATGGCTGTATCCCTGTCTTTATGCACAAAGGGGCTCTTAGAGCTGGGCAGGGTAGCACATTCCCAACATCGCAGTCTGGAGAAGGCTGATACAAAAGGAAGAAAGTTAAAGATGCTTGCTCTGGAAAGAATTGTTGGTTTTCACTAAGGAAATGCTTATACTTTTCCATTTCATTCTAGAGCACTTGAACTCTAGAATTCCACATGACAACTCTTCTGTGATAAATAATTTTCATAGAATTGTCATTATTTTGCAGACTAAGCACATGATTGCGTCACACGGGTTGTGTACTTGCATGCTGTCTCCCGTCATCTGCTTAGTCCAGTATGGGTTTTACATTTAAGGTTTGCACTTGGGATCAGACTCTCTGTCAGGCCATTTGACCTTCAGAGGGCAGGGTCCCTAGTGTTATCGGTATCTATGGTACGTACAGAGGGATTAGTTAGCTACACTGTTAATTTGGCTCACATCATGAGTTTGTGTTGGTTTCGTGTGTGTGTGTGAGGCTCTTAGACTTTATCAATAGCTCATGAACTACAAAAAGAGCTCAGCTGTGAGGCAGCTCCACCTCTTAAACCAATGACTAAGATCAGATCCCATCCGGTTTATAAAGACACTTCAAGTGGCTAGTTAAACACCATTTGAAATGTACACGTCCTGTGTGTCTGACACTGCAGCGTCTAACAGTACACATGTGGCTATAGAGCAGATGCTGGGGACGTGCAGCCTCTGGGGTCCGGTCCTCCTCACCTAGCCAGTTCATGCTAGAGAATGCTCCAGACTCCTTCCTGCTCCCCAACCACAGCAAACTGGTTGGAATTTTGGTGCTGTCTAGCTTTGAAGAGTTGCTTTTTCCTCTTTTCCTTTCAGGTCAGCAGAAGAGCTGTTCAGAGGGAGAAAATCCTGCTGGTGACATCATTCCCTTTGTTCCAAATAACATTCTTGTTAGTCTGGGAGAGGAGCCCTGAGGTCTGTTAAAGACATAAACTTTAATAGAGGTTATTAAACTTAGAGGTCAGCTGTAAATCCTTAATATTTTATAATATTGAGACTATTATCTCATCAAAAACAAACTTTCTTGTACTATTGGTCTCAAATTCCTGTTTTTATAAACTCTATAAGCATATGCAAGAATGGTTTTTGCCTGGACAACAAAATAAAAATTTCCCCATCTCACCTTACTCTTGATTCCTAGAGGAAAGTAAAATAATCAGACTCTTAAGAAGCCTCAGAAGATTCACTCACACCTCCTTCAGCCATCAGTTCTGAATTTGGAAGGTCTGCATTTGAATTCCCATGATATACCTTTGAGAGTATAAAATAATCTTTCCTCTGTATGCCACAGGCTCTGAGAGATAGCACCATAGCTAGGAAAAGCCCTCCTGGAGAGCGGGTTATTGTCTGCAGTGCTAATGGGCAAGGATGCAAGGTCTGGTCTGAGTGGCTGAGAACCGAGGGGGTGAAAGGTGTCCTAACGTCTACCTCTGCTGGACATTTCTCTGTTCTTCCCTTTGTTTATTATCTCCAAAAAGAAATACATAACAAAAAAATCGATAATCCAGGCTGAATGTGTTAATTCTGTTGGTGAGAAAGCATTTCCTAGAGCAGAATGTGATTGTGTTGGTCAGTGATCCTGTTGCTCAGAGGGGAGGTGGAAACAGGTGGATCCTGCAGGCTTGCTCCAGACAGTCAGCGAATTCCAAGTTTAGTAAGAGACAGTCTCAGAGCGTAAGACAGGGAAGATGCCTGGGCTTAGCCTCTGGCCTCCACATGCACATGCGTGTGTGTACGCGCATGTGTGTGTGTGTGTGTGTGTGTGTGTGTGTGTGTGTAGTACATATATGCTTATTTAACCACACACCTCAGTAGGTAAATTAACATATTTATAATTACATGATTACATACACAGTAACCCATGCTGATAGTAAATCTGTTAATACTTGTGTTTCTTGTTTAGACCAACCTAACTAATATTGCTCTTTATATGATAAACAATGATATTGTTAGCCAGACCTTCTTCCTGACTGACCAGTTTAACACTGACTTTAACAGCAGCTTCTTTATATGTTGAATATGAATTACATAGTTTTGGAGCTGGGACAGAATTTTGAGAAATCAAGGCCCACAAAAGAAAAAGCATACCACACTGACTGGCTGAAAGCCAACATGGGCCTGAGGAGCTGCACTCACCCGAGACGCTGTGTCCCTGCTGCTGTGCCAGGGCTGCTTTTTCTTGTGTGATGGGCTGAACCTGTGGAGATGTCTGAGCAGGTTCTGAAATTACCAGCCTTTGGATAAATGCCTTGTAAAATACAGCTTCACCTAATTTAGCCACATTCAAACTCAGCTCATAAAATTAACCCTCTTTTAGAAGGTGAGCTTAATCTTAAAGGAAATTGCCAAACCCTGAGGGCAGTTACCTTTGGAGTAATTGTACCATGGAAAGTTATATGGTTTTGAATAGTAATATCACTTTGTGTTTTGAATCAATCTCTAACTCTACTTGACATACCTGCACTGTGTGTGTGTGTCTGTCTGTGTCTGTCTGTATGTCTGTCTGTCTGTCTCAGGTATCCATCCCAGGCTGGTCTCAAAACCATTGCAAAGGCGAGAATGACTGAATGAGTCTGCCTCCATTTCTGTAGTGCAGGTGTTAGAGGGACTGAAGCTACAACTTTGTGCATGGTGAGAAAACACTGTATGAACTGAGCTATAGTCCTCAGCCTATGAATCTTACATTTAAATCTTTTTAAATTGCATTTTTATTTATTTTGTGTGATTCTCTATTGTATGTAATGTGCTATGGTGTGGATGGCATAGAACAGTTTCTGGAAGCTGGTTCTGTCCTTCTACCATTTGGGTCTTGTAAATTAAGTTCAGGACCTCAGGCTTGGCAAGAGATGGCCAGTTTTGACCAGTCATTGGCCAGTTTTGCTGGCCTTGAATCTTATGTTTTCAAAAAATTCGTATTGTAAAACTTTGAATGATAAAGGCTAATTCTGTATGGTTTATATTATAAAAGGAAAAGCTGCTTCTTAATTTTCTTGAAACAGCAACCTGCTTAGCAGCATTTCCAGCACGGCTTCTGCCCATCTGCTCTGTAAGGGGTGCAGACCTGGCCTTTGGCAGACACTTCTTCCTCACTCCTCTCCTCCTTTTGCTCCCTCCTTCCTCTTCTCCCCACACCCTCTGTCACTGCCTTTTGAGGTACTCTGACCCTACTTATAAACGAAGGTTAAACAGGTACTGTTCTGCATTTGTGGTGAGTTCTAAAGGACAGTTTGAAATAGTTGTCAATGGTAAAATAGTTATTAGACCTGAACCTGGCAAGTTCACTTTTAGAAATTTATGTTTAAAGTAAGACATTTATTCAGTATCATATGCAAGCAATACTTCCAGTGTTTCAGAATAAAGCTGCAAATTACTTAAATGCCTCTAGCAGGAGGCACGGTTTCACTAGTGTAATGGCCACCTCAGAGCTGTTGAGGTGCTGCAGCTCTCCTAGTGCAGAGTCGCAGTTTCCACTAGGAAGACGTGGGTAAAGCATCCAGTTGTGTTCTGTTCTAAAACACATCTGTGCTAGACACCTGCATGCAGATCTCTCTCTCTCTCTCTCTGTCTCTCTCTCTCTCTCTTTCTCTCTCTCTCTCTCTCTCTCTCTCTCTCTCTGTCACACACACACACACACACACACACACACACACACACGAGTATCACGAGTATTTACTACCCCTGGAAGGAATTACAAACAACTGATAATAGTGATTGCTTTAGTGTAGGAGGGAGACTTAACTTTCCAATATTCTTTTCTACCATTTGAAATGGTTTTATTAGATTTTTTTCCCCTACCCATATCCTTAAGAATACTTGGGAATCACTAGAGGTGTCTGGTTGCAGTGACAGACTATAGTGATGTTTTATGGTGTGGACTCTCATTGATGTATGAGATGATGTTTAGGGCTAATAAGATCCTTGGTGCAGCTGGGAGCTCTCTGGGTGTTAGGAACTGAGCCTTGCTTGGTGGCTGAAGCCACATAACATTCTCATAGTGTGTGTGTTAAGAAGGCAGGGGTTAGTGTGGAAAGACCTGCCTTTCCTGGCTGATTTGAGGAGCACAGAGGGGTTAGTGGGAATGTCAGCACCCTGGGTCCTCACTAGGAAAGCCTAGTTCTGTTCTCTGTGCAGAGCTGAGAGCCAGAATGGGAATTCACTAGCATGATCGCGTTTTGTATCTGAGCAGACTCCTGGAATCCCCACACTTCTTTTCAGCATTACAGAAAGTGGAACCTCACCTAGTAGTCTGCATAAAGTCCATGGCTGTGCTCAGCACCCAGATTGGGGCAAACAGCCTTCTCTTTGTCAATGTGAGGTGACATCTGTGTCCTCAGACAGTTCCATTCACGTCCTCGTGCAGCTTCACCTGCGCTCAGCTTCCTGGGGGATACCGCATGCTTGTCATGCAGCAGTGGCTGTGTGGTAGGGCCTTCTACGAGGAGCAAGTCTTTCAGTGCTTCGGAGGTTTTTATTTCCTCCTACCCCCAACCTGCAGAGAACTGACAGAAAAAATTAGGATTGTAATGTCTGTTTGAGATAAGATCTCTCTGTTATGTAGCTCTAGATGTATTGGACTCGTTATATAGAACAGGCTGATCTCAAACTCACATATCCACCTGCCTCTTACTTCCAGAGTTTGGTTTAGTAGTGTAATGTTTTTCTGAATATCTGAGTGAAATATCCTGAGGAGAGACCAGATCCATATAGGTAGCCAGCTTTTTCCGTTGGGTGCTAGCATGTGCATGTTTATAACAGGGAGGTCTGCTAGTATTTGGCAAGAGGAACAGCTGTTTCTAGTATGTTCTGCTCTCATTTCAGGAACAGACCTGGTTTTGAAAGTTACAGAAGGGTTTGACCCTGAATGATCCATTTCACTAATGGTAGGTAGATTTTTCTGGAATTATCGTTTGGTGGCTTTTATTAATTTAAAAACTTGTTAAATTTAGCTTGTGGCTATTAATTTTTTTCCTGAATTATTTTTCACTTCTTACAGAAGAGATGTCAGCTTATTTATAGGAATCACCCAAAGCCACAGCCATGGTGGATGTAGGAAAGTGGCCAATCTTCACTCTGCTCTCGCCCCAGGAAACCGGATCTATCAGGAAAGCATGTGTCTTTGGCACCTCCGCCAACGAGGCGATCTATGTCACTGACAATGATGAGGTAAGACTGGAAACAAGTTTAGTTTAGGAGCCTATTGGGGGGGTGAACTTGAAACCTGATAGTTTGAAGGCCAAGAATAGGTTTGGGATGAAGAGAATCTGAAATTCAGGAAAAGTACCTTGATTCATTTTCCAGTTTTGTATTTTAGTCCCTTCTGCTCTATGGTGACTAATATTACAAAGTCTGCGTGTCTGCACTGCAGGTTTCTTAGTATTTGTATTAGTCTCTCCCTGCCTCCTAGGCTGTCAAACTAGATGTGAGTATCGTATTTTCTGAGCGGGGGACAAGGAGCTGATTTTAATTCAGACGATGTAAGCAAAGACGTTTGTTTTCTAGGTCTTTGTGTTTGGACTGAACTATAGTAACTGTCTAGGAACTGGAGACAACCAGAGCACTCTGGTGCCCAAGAAACTGGAAGCTTTGTGTGGAAAAAAGATCAAAAGCCTTAGTTACGGGAGTGGTCCCCATGTCCTCCTCACCACTGAAGGTAAAGACAGGAAACTGGCCTTTTGGTTTGTGGGTAATTGAGAGTTGATTCTGAGCCAAGGAAAAACCAAATCAAATAACTAACTTTGGATTGTTCTCTATTTCTTGGGGAGGGTACAAAGAAGGAACAATTTAAGACACTTGAGGCCAATTCTAGAATAGCAGCAGTGTGTCTTATGCATGGACAGTCTTGAAGGTTCTTAGACTTTCAATGTAAGTTGCAGAATTCTGGACAAGGCAAAGGATTTGGTTCCTCTAGCCTGATTTTTCAGCGGTTCTGTGAACACAAAGTAACTTTGAGAGGATTTCTTTTATACACACACATACACACACACACACACACACACACACACACAATTTATACATAAATTATATATTTTTTAAATGTATAAAAGTTTTATATGTAATACATAAGCTTATATGTTAAATTAAATATATTAGTTTATAAAATATGTAAACATTTTATATAAAATAAACATATTAAATATATGATATATAATATAAATATATATAAATATATACAACTACATGTTTAAATTTATTTTTATTATTATTTGAAATACATGTGTATACAGCGGAGGTGTGTGTACACGTTAGTGCAGGGCCTGCAGCGGCCAGGGGTGTTAAAGGCTCGTGGAGCTGGAGTTATAGGTGGTTGTAAGCCATCTGATGTGGTGCCAAGCATTGAACTCGGGTCCTCTGGAAAATTATATACTCTTAGCCATTTCTCCAGCCCTCCTTAGTATGTTTATAAACACACATAATCTGGACTTTTCTCCTTTGTGTAGCTGCTGAATCTTGAACCAGGATCTCCTAGTTTACTCTGAAGAACATCCATATGGTTGCCATATAGAAGGCATAGGAGAAGTGGGCAGATTCTTGTCCTTGGGCCTTACTAAGGGCACCAAAGAAGCATCCGTATTCTCCTTTGGTGACTGTCAGAGCAGCACTCTGAAAGTTGTAACTCTTCCCTGTGAGCTTTAGGTCTTTGATCACTTACAGAGGTGCTCCGGTTTTGTTAGGGCAGGCAGTCTTTGGGAGACAGATTGTATCTCTGCTTTTGTATCTGTGCCAGGGAACCCCAGTTTCCATTGATGCTGTGTCAGCCTCTGTGTCTACTTTGTGTCTAACTTGTAGTGCCTCGGGTCTGGATTCTTCACTCTTTATTCTCTGTATCTTTCTCATGTGGCCCTCAGGCAGGAGTGATGGGGTTTGAGCATAGTAAGGCAGCTCTGTCATAACCACAAGTAGTCACTTGATTGCCACCACTGTGACCCTTAGCTGCTGCTCTACCAGCTGGTTCACTAGTGCTCGTTGTGGCCTAAGGGTTTGAAGTCTTCCAAACAGTTCTTGATACCTGGCCCTAAATACTGAAGAACACTTTTAACACTGCAAACACACTAAAAGACATTCTTTCAAATGGCTGACTTTCTTCAAAGTTGTGATCTTTGAAAGCTGTCATGATCCTTTTAGAATTATGTTAAGTGCCTGCACAATATGTTTTTTTTTAATGTCTTGAGTATTAAGTTTAGAATATAAATAATTGGGGTTTGGTGAGAAAATTTTTTGTTTAATTTCTGATCTTTATAGTACATCTTATGCAATATATTAAGCATACTATACATTGAATGCCATATGTATAATTGATTATTATATCTATATTTTGTGTGTTACAACCAATCAAATAATTTTTTTAATTATTTATTTATTGTATGTATATGAGTACACTGTCTTCAGACACACCAGAAGAGGGCATCGGATTCCATTACAGATGGTTGTGAGCCACCATGTGGGTGCTGGGAATTGAACTCAGGACCTCTGGAAGCGCGGTCAGTGCTCTTACCCGCTGAGCCATCTCTCCAGCCCCAATCAAATAATTTTAAAAACTGTGTGTTTGTGTGTGTGTACATGTGTGTTCATGTTTGAGTACATGTAGAAGTGTGGAAAAGTGGGTGTCGGTGTGGGGGAGTGTCACAGTGCAAATGACCCATTGGTCATTGCTAGTCACCTTGTTCAAGACAAGACCTCTTTATTTTTTAAAGTTATGCAGGGTGCACCCCAAGATTCTTGGGATTCTCCTTGGGTGACAGATATGTACTGTTCTGCTCAGTTTTACACAGTTCTGAGGATTCCTGTGTAGGCCCTCATCTGCATGGCAAGTGTTTTACCCAATGAGACATCTCCCCAGTCATTTTAAAAACAATTTAACACTTTAGTGGAGGCTAGGAATGTAGCTCTGTTGATAGAGTACTTATCTAGCATGTATAAAGCCTTGGATTCTATCTCCAGCACTACTTAAAACCAGAGATGGTGGTACATGCCTATAATCCCAGCACTTTGGAGGCGGAGGTACCAGAACCTGAAATTCAGGGCCACCTTCTGCTATACATTGAGTTTGGCCACCCTGAGGTACATGAGACTGTCTCAAAACAAAAGCAAAGGGTTGTGGGAAAGGCACAGCTGGTACAGTGCCTGCTGTTGAGACATTTGGACCTGAGTGCAGATTCCAGCATCCAAGTAAAAATCTGGGTGTGTCCGTGCCTGCAATGGAAGATAGGCAGGTCCCTGGAGCTTGTGGGTAAGTTGGCCTAGCCATTGGTGAGCTTCGGGTTCATTGTGAGACTCAAAAAGTAACACAAGTGGTAGAGGGAAACACCAGATGTTCACCTCGGACACCCACGTTCATACAGTACACACACACACACACACACACACACACACACTTGCTTCTCTTACTGATGTGCACATGTGTCTGTGGTACTAGGGATTGAACTACTGTTTGGAAGAAACCACTTTAACTCATTAGTGTTTCTTTGTGAATTTGATCTCATATTTATTATTGTCGTGTATGTGTGTGAGTGTGAGCACAGGCATGCATGTGTTCGGAGGGCAGCTCTTGGAGTTGGTTTTCTCTTGGGCTTGCATCTTTGGTTAGCAGGTACCTTTGCCCGGTGAGCCATCTTGTTAACCCACCCCTCTACCTTATTGAGGCAGAGTCTGTTCGCAGTGCTGTGTACTCCAGGCTTGCTGGCGGCTAGACTTCTGGGAGATGCTTCTGTTTCCGTCTTCCATTTCCCTGTATGCTGAGATTACAGGTGCATGTCATCATATCCAGCTTTTTTTTAAAGCAGGTTTTTGGCATTGCATAGCATGGGCCTTTATCCACTGAAGCATTTACTGCCCATTTTCTCTCCTGTTTTTAAAATAAGATACTTCTGTTTCTACATCTGAGTTTTCAATTTGGGGTAGTATCTTTTAACTTTGTATTGTGGCAGGTAGAATTTAGCTCTATGTCTTCTATGTTTCTTGCCTTTATCCTTTAAACACGGGGATACTACCATTTCAGTTAAATGAGTATTGCCATTTTCATTATTGGGGACCGTGTAAGTATTATTTATAGCTGGGCCTCTCCCTTTCTGTATGACCCTCCTCCCCAGCACACACACCCAGTTCCTGAGGTTGATAATTGCTTAGAGCATTTTCACTTACTGATGCCTGTGCCATCTATCGTGAACGTGTGTCCAACCCTTCTACAGAATAGTACCTGTCAGACCATCTGGAGCCCCGTTTCCTCCAGAACTGTGACCTTGACAGCAGCCCGCCCAGAGCTTCCCTTCCACTGTCACCCCCACGTTATCCTTTCTCGTTCCCGTGTGTGTGTGTGTGTGTGTGTGTGTGTGTGTGTGTTTCTGGTGTTGTCCTCCTTGGATTTGACCCTCACCTGGTGAAACACATTCTCTAGAAACATTGCAAGAAAGGGACACAAGAGAATCTGAGGCTGTCTTCAAACGTCACTATTTTACTCTTACTGATGTGACTCAGTGGTTTGCCTCACCTCGGGATTTTAGGGTGGAAGAGTTTTTCTTGTTATTTTCAATCATGGCATTTTTTAAGATGTGGTATTGACACTAATTCCTTCTTGACCTCCATTCTTTCTGTGTGTGCACGTGTGGAGGCTGGTGGTCAGCGTTACTCTGTTCCCACCTGTGTCTTTAGACATGGTTTCTCACGAGCCTGGAGTCTATCCGTTGACTAGATTGGCTGGCCAGTGAGCCCCCTGGATCCTCCTGCTGCTGCCTTCCAGTTCTGAGGTCACTCTGCATGTTGTCAGGCCCCGCTATTTACACATGTGCTAGAGGTTTGAACTCAGTTCCACATGCTCGAGCTAGCGGGTGTTTGACCCACAGAGCCATCTCCTCAATCCCGCCTTTTCTCTTTTGTCTGACAAAAAGGGAGAGGCCCAGCTATAAATAATACTTACACAGTCTCCAATAATGAAAATGGCAATACACATTTGACTGAAAGTAGTATCCCTGTGTTTAAAGGATAAAGGCAAGAGAAGACAAGAGCTAAATTCTGTCTGTCATACTAGAGATCTTTTTTCTTTATTCCAGGTATTTTAAGAGACATGATTACTCTGGAGTGGATAGTTTTTAGCTTATTAGTAGTCTATAGGTCCTGCCTTCATTTCTAGAAAAGATTTTTACAACTTTTCATAATTTCTTTCTTCCTTCCTTTTTTTTTCTGCTCTGTGTGGAATTTTCCTCACCTTCCTATGTATGTTCTGGAAAATTACTAAACTCAATAAAACCCTGTATAAATAAATTTTACTTGTAGCTGTGTTTGTGCATGGTGCGTGTGTGCATGTGCAAATGAGTGCATCCCAACTAGTGATAACAGGAGAGTCCAGTATGTTCTTGCTGTGAGTCTCTTAGTGGATATTAGCCCAGAAGCTCTGATTACCCAAGACACAACTCACATATCAAATCATTCCCAAGAAGAAGGAAGGAGAGGGTCCTGGTCCTGGAAAGGCTTGATGCAGCATTGTAGGGGATTACCAGGATAGAGAAGTGGGAGGGGGTTGATTGGGGAATGGGTGGAGGGAAGAGGGCTTATGGGACTTAAGGTGAGGGGAGAACCGGGAAAGGGAAATCATTTGAAATATAAACAAAAAATATAGAAAATAAAAAAATAAATAAATAAAACTCACAGAACTTGTAAATTGAAAAGAAAAAAAATAATGGCACACCTTAGAAATCTAAAGCTGGAGTTGTCTCCCCGCCCACTTCCCCTTTTGGAGATGTTGGCTTACGCCTTTTCTGATTTGCTTTGTTAAATACAGTATCTATCTGTTTCCCAAAGTTTTTGTCTCATGTAACTAAGGCTGGCCTCAAATGAATTGTATAGCCAGCGGTGCCCTTGAACTCTGTATCCTCCTGTCCTACTGCAAGAATCCAATCTAGAGACGCCTATTTTTATACATAAACATTGACTTTGGCCACAGTGTTGGTCCTGTGTATGAGTGCCAAGTCCCGTCATGAAAGCACTGCTCTGCTCTCCCTGTTCTTTCTCTAACCCTTCGCCCCGACTCCCTACTAATGGTCCCCGTATAGAGGAGGGCACAAATGCTGACGCAGTGCGAGTTCAGGGCTTACCAGTTCTTGTTTGAGCTAATGCTTCATTGCTTGTGTGTTTAGATGGAGTCGTCTATGCCTGGGGCCATAATGGATACAGCCAGCTGGGGAATGGGACCACCAACCAAGGCACCGCCCCCGTCCAAGTCTGCACTAACCTCTTGATCAAGCAGGTGGTTGAAGTAGCTTGTGGGTCGCATCACTCGATGGCTTTAGCGGCTGATGGAGAGGTAAGTGTGCTCTTTGATGTATCTTTACAAACTGTCATAAACTGCATGATACAAAGGTTATTTCCATAAGCTTGTTGAATGCACAGCTCAGTGCCATAAAATACAGTCACGTTGTTTGGTCTGTCCAATCACAGATCTCTTTATCCTAAACCACTGACGCTCCACATCTGTTAGATGCCAGCCCTCCTTGACGCTGTAACTGGCCACTCCAGGTCTGCCTGTAGACAGAGTCAAGTAGTCTGTCAGTCGGTGACTGATTTCACCTAGCATAGTGTCCTCAAGGTTCGTTCAGTTCTGTGGTGTGTGACATTTTCATACGTATATGAAGAATGCATGTAGATCCTTTCCACCTTACTCCACCACCCTTCTGGATCCCTCCAGCATGCTCCTCCTACATTTGTGTAGCTTTTGGGGGTATGGGGAGGTAACCCACTGCGTTAGTGCTGCTGGACTATTGATTGACCTTATTATCCCGTGCAGGTAACCATAACTGCAATGAGTTCCTTAGAGCACAGTCATGTCTTGTCCAGAAGACAGCATTTCACAGCACTTTTCCGAGGATTCTTTTTTAAGGCTGAATGATATCTCATTGTGTGTGTGTGTGTGTGTCTGTGTGTCTGTGTGTCTGTGTCTGTGTGTGTCTGTGTGTGTGTCTGTGTATTGTTCATGTGTGTGAAAAGAGGTATTAGGAATTGAACAGATGGCTTCACACATGCTAGGCAAGTGTTCCACCCTAGGCCCATTTAATTTATCTTGAAGAATATATTGGGCATTCCCACTTTTTAGCTATTGTAAAACTCCCCTGCTTTGCTTGTTACACCTTGTAGCTAAAATAACCAAATAGTAAAACCCATGTGAATATATTCTTCCTCCAGTAATATTTGTGTCATGTAGTCAGAATCACCATTAGCTGGGCTTGCTGTGTAAATGTCCATAGTCTCAGCACCAAAGACTTGGAAGCAGGTTGGAGATTTCTAGGCTAGCCTTTGCTGCAGAGGAAGAACTTGTCTCAACAAATGAAAAAATAAACTAACAAAAACTTTTAAGTAAATGTTTTTATTGCATTTGTTTACTTGTGGGCTCTGCCATGGTGAACATGTGGCGGTCAAGGGCAACCTGTGGAAGTCCTCTCCTTTTGCCAGGTCGGCCTGGAGAGGGAACTCAAGAGCTTTGCCCCTGAGCTATCTATCTTGCTTATTTCAAAAACCCCTTTTCATGAGAAAACATAATGTTCAAGTTCATGTTCTTTGCCATTATTACAAATCAGCTCATAAGGATCCCTTTCTTAGGGTATATTTAGTTTTCAGTGTTTATAATAATGTTGGAGGAAGGCAGCTTTCCCAGTACTGCAGTGAGTAACTTGTTGAGCCTCGTGTCCCTGCTTATCTGGAAGACTGTTCCCCCTGTTCACGTTCCCTCTGATCTCACGTGGCTGCTGCTCTCCACCTCATGCCTCTGCTCAGGTCTCGCTGGGCTAGTGCCATTGGTCTTTGTGAAGTAACTTTGTTATCCACCTGTCCAGTCTCACTTGATTTCTTAAGCATGAATTAGGTCAGTTGCATTGTTCCTTCTTTAAAGTTCTCCAGTGGTGTTAATTAGTTCTACCATGTGGGAACAAGTTAGAGAGAAAAAAGACCACAAAGCTGGTGGTTAAGGAAGGTGTCATAGTTGGGATGTACCAGAGGTAGGCATAGCACACAGGCTATGTCCAAACCCACTGTCTCCTGGCCCATTGCTTGTTCAGAGGAACCATGGTCCCCATTTAAAATAAAAGGCCATGGCACTTTAAAGGAATATTTCAAAAGTACTGGAGGAAAGATTATTGAAGTTAGACAAAGTTTGCTTATTTCTGAAGTCTAGATTCTTCCTTTGTTTCCATTGTTAATTTGTATCCATTGTTTTATGGTTCATTATTAAACTAGATATTTCTGTGAATGTTCCTTGGTTATTTTTCTTGAACCTGTAAAATATATATTTCATCTAGGTTTTCACAGTCATAGCACATTTTCTTCAAATATATGAACAGTAGGTTTTACTGTTATTGTCTGGATATCATCAGGCATGTGAACTTAGAATGTGTTGCAGGCAAGGAAGAAGCCAGTGTAGACTATAGAAGCTAAACTGGAGGTGTGTGAGTACTGCTTGTCATACAAACACCTGGGGTGGAGGCGGGGTCTTAGAAATTCTGCTAATGTTGCAACAGGTTCTTCTGCCATTAAGCCTCTCCGCTCTCTATTTCCTCCTCCAGGTCCCCTACATCTTTCCTCATACATCTCCTCCTAACTTCACCCCATTCCTTGATAAGCCATCAAGGTACAATTAGTGCTGCCCATATGTGTATGCATATGGGGTCATTCACCGGAAATTGGCTCAGGGAGTGTCATAAAAGAAGAAATGGGAAGAAAACGAGGGCTGGAGGCTGTGTGGAGCATTGTAAAATACTGTTTTCTGGACATAACATGGATATCATACTCAGAAACTCACAACTGTGCTCACCCACATATGACCAAGTCAGCCTATATTTGTACAGTAGATGGGGAGATATCACCAGGTTTCACTCCTTACTGAGGACTATGGGCAGTTGAAGCTGCTGTAGCATAGAAACCTGGTTTTGTGTCTACAGTAAAAATCTAGTGTTCAGAGTGTAGTAAATAATAGCAAAAGTAGGTTGTGCAAAGTTGACATGTAGCAAATAAGAACTCAACTATTACTATATCATGGTGAGAAATTACAGTGAAAAATTATAAACTTGATGGTTGTTGTAAATGTACCATGACAGACATAGGCAAGCATGTTTGTGTCTTCACATAATGTCAGAGTTTATTGAGTACAACAGCTTTGGTAGCAATTCCTCAAGTAGCCCAACTTTCCTTGGTACCGTGGCTGAAGGCCATCACAAATTATTTATATTAACTCTCAGACACATGTTATATTATACATTCCCCCCTCTGTGTGTGTATGCACGCGTGTGCGTGTGCATGTGTGTGTGTGTGTGTGTGTGTGTGTGTGTGTGAGAAACATAAATATTATAAAGACTTTAAAGGAGCCACAGCAGAGCTACAGGAGTTTCAAAGAGACCTGAAAGGTAAAAGCTGGTAGAGGTACAAAGACAGTCTTCATGGGAGCAAATATGAACCAGGCTGGCGCTCCCTGGGAGAGGTGATAGCAGCTGCCGCCAGAGTCAGAGCGTGGGATCAGAACTGAGCTTCAGAGGCATGGTGAAGTAGAGGCTCAGGGGCAAGAGGTAGGACTGCGCCTAAGGAGTGGACGGGCACACGGATGGAGAGCGCATCCAGTCGGATACATAGCACGGCACAGGCCTTGTCAGCAGGGTGTCCATGTAGACCCAAAGTCCCTAGGGCAGGTGGGAAGTCTCTGCTTCCTATACACACTGGTCAGGTGACATTTTTTGAAGTCTGTACCACTGCAGAGTTAGCTGTCCTCTGTATGGGGTCCAGGTGCAGTGTTGCACCTGGTCCTTAGTCTGGTGTGTCTGAGAAGTTCTTGTGCTTGGCTTTTCTGGTTCCTACAGTCCCGGGTTATTATATTGATAAATGTATATAGTAGCGCCCTTACTAATTCTCTCGTTATCATCCCTGAATACTGTCTTGTGGGTGGTGCCAGACAAATGGTGCTGTTTACTTGACCACTAAGTGCAGGGTCATCCTCCATAGTAGAGTAAAAGGCTGCTTATAAAATGGACCCTCTCAGGACAAGGTACAGTCAGAAAAACCATTTTACATGCTGTGAAGTAACCTAGAGCAGGACTCCTCCCAGCAGATGAGAGGACTTACTCCGGGGCCACTGTATGGAATTACGGTGAAGATACATAGGTAAGTGCACATAAGAAGCTTTCGAAGCCATGTCATAGGTCTGACACCTGGTTTACCCTTCTCTTGTAGTTGTTTGCTTGGGGCTATAACAACTGTGGTCAGGTGGGATCAGGATCTACAGCAAATCAGCCAACTCCTCGGAAAGTTACTAACTGTTTACATACCAAGAGAGTGGTCAACATTGCCTGTGGTCAGACCTCATCCATGGCTGTTCTGGACAGTGGTGAGGTTCGTGCTCTTCATTTCCCTTCCTTCCGCCTCCATTTCAAAGGTGCCAGCATGGAGAAGAGAGTGTGTCTGAGGACCGGATAGCGAGTGCTCAGTCCTCGGAATGACTGCAAATCTGAAGACTTCAAGTAAACATTCTAATGTGTCTTAATTTTAGCTTTTGCAAGATCCCTGCAGTCACATGGTAAAGGCCAAGCAAGGGTGGGGTAAAGGTTAGATCCACACAGTCCAGTACTCGTAGGTATTCGGATTCAATGCTCTCTACTGAGAAGGAACTACCTTTCTTCCAATGGAAGAATCGTCTGTGCAGTTTTTAAGTTAGCTGATGAGTTCTTCATAAAACCATCAAGGCATCCCAAACGTTTTACTGGAAGAAACATCATCGTGTTGATCATTACTAGCTCCTTTTCTAGATTCTTCTCTGCTACCCTGACCACGGTCACTTTTGAACTGATGGTTACGTCTTTGAAATTGCTGGGCTAGCTTAAATGGACCACTTACCACCTAAGCTTTCCTTGGTGAAGGAAATTATACAGATTCAACCCAAGCTGACTTTTTTCTTTATTCAATCCTGTTATCATGCCTGAACACATCAGAATTCTGTGGACAGTCATCTAATATCCTCTGTTCCAGTGTTCTTCATGCTTTTACTTTTTTAAGATTTATTTTTATAATTTTTTAAATTGTGTGTGTATATGTACACACACGTGTGTGCTCACACACAGACACAGACACATGAATGCATTGTGCCCAAGGAGTTCAGAAGAGGCTGTCAGATCTGCTACAGATGGAATTTCAGACTGTCGGGAGTCCTCTGAGCTGGAAACTAGACTGGCCATCTGCTAGAGCAGCGCCAGCTCTTCACCGCTGAGCCGTCTCCCTAGGCCTATTACTCTATTTTGTAATAAGTTGAACTTTAAAATGATCTTATTATGTTAATTTTACATAGGGGAAGACAATGAAGCATGCACATTTATATACATCTCTATACAACATTAAATGACCTTTTCTTGATTTTGTTAATAGTCTCACATGTGTCCTTCTGTATTTTTCTTTATGAGCAGTTATCTACAGATAATTGCTTTTTTAACAAATGTGACAGTTACACATCTCTGCCTCTCTCTGTTCCCTGGCCTGCTTCACAGTGTGTATGGTCTCTGGTGTTTCAGACTCTCTGCAGCATTTGTCATAGTCTTGCTTCTGTGGGGACATGCATGTGGAAGTCTGCTGAAGGGATTTCAGGTGTTTGTCGTTTTGCTGTTGGGAATAATGTTGCACTGATTTTCTGTTAATGTGTATGTATCTTGATATATTATACAGGTATTTCTATAGAATAAATTCCCAGCATAGAATTTCTAGGTCATGAAGTAGGTCATTAAGAATATGGACACGCTATTGCAGATTCCTCTCCAGAAGGCCAGTGCCTGTTAAACTTCCGGCTTTGATGGAATTACTGATGTGGCCACCTCTCACTCTGCCCCCTCTGCTGTGTCTGAAAGCCCCACTGTGCATTTGCTACATAGGTGCAGGGCTTGGTGCTACCAGAAATACAAGTAGGCTTCTAATTTGAACTTAATCTTTTAAAATCTGTCCTCCTTAGACGTTATTACTATGACCCTCCTTGGATATTCCAACCATCCACTCTCCTGGTTAGCCTGTGGTAGCTACTGCTCTCAGCAGGTGCTGTGTGCCACTTACAACACCGAGGGACCACCCGCTCTGTGACTCCACGTCCAGCCCCTTCCTCTCCCACTCACTCTCTTGGTTCCCTGTCACTTTCTAGCTCAGAGCCTATGAGAGCTCACTTGTTTACTGGTGGGATATGAAATTACCTATTAAATAGTTTTTCTGTCTGTCACCCATTTACCCTTCTCTCTGTAATCTTTTTAAAATGAAAGTTTAATCTCTTATTTTTAAATATTGTAGTAAAAATTCCTCTTTTGTCTGACTGTCCCTTTGTTTTGAGATGGCGTCTTGGTGTGGAGCACTTGCTGGTGTGGTTTTTGCTATGCAGCCCAGGCTGACCTTGAACTTGTGGCGGTCTCCTTGCCTCAGCATCTTAGAGCTAAGATGATAGGCATTCACAAATACCTGGCTCTCTCAGTCAGTTTGTTACTGACTCTCCTGTCCTCCTACCACTTTTCTTCGCACTCACCTTTGGTTTCTCTCTGGCGTTCTGTGTGCCTTCTGCCTGGAATGCCATCGTCTAACCCTGCTTGGGGCTTCACGTTCTAAAAGCCTTTCCATCCTGTTCTCACTATCGATGACCTCTGACATGCCTCCTGCTACCCACTCCCCACGCGTGCACATGTTCTTTGCCTCAGTTAAACTTTGGCTAAGACCCCTCCTTAGTGCCTTTACTATGTAGGATGTATGGTCGGTGCTTCTGATCATTGGCTCTCAACTTCCCCATCTGTGAAGTGGTGAGATGGGAATAGATTGTCAGCTCAATACTCATCACCCTCAAAGCCTCTGAATTCCACCTGCGGGATCACTTAGTATCCAGTACAGGTTCTGGAGGATCTGACTTGTTAGGCCAGGACTCCTCTTTCCGTTGGCAGTTTCCACAGTCCTCTCTCTTCTCCTCAGGTATATGGCTGGGGCTACAATGGCAACGGGCAGCTGGGTTTGGGAAACAACGGCAACCAGTTGACCCCAGTGAGAGTGGCGGCTCTGCACGGCATGTGTGTGAACCAGGTACGCGGGACTTTCCTGCCAGGCAGCCCCACCATCCTTCTGCGCTTTGACGGCGCAGCCCCATGTTTCCTGCTCCCCTCGGGATATCCAGGCTCATTGCACTGGAGCTGGACTGGAGGGAGAGAGGCTTAGCTGCAGCTGTGAGGCTGGAGAAAGCCTTCTAGGGAGAGCGCTTCAGTGAGACAGCTCATTTGATTGGGGGAACAAAGGCTATTTAAACCTCCGAGGCATGGGAAGAGGCTTTCAGGGTAAATGGACATCATTGGCCAGGGCCAAGATATCGGGAATGCCTTATTTGCATGACGAGGTATTCCAGGTGCTGTAACCTGGCCACCAGGCTGTGTGACCACCTCAAGGGTGGCAAAGGTGGAGGGATAAGGGCATGTGTACCAGGACATGCCGGCCCGAGGCAGGGAGGGAGCAGTCCTACTCCTGAAGGTCTTGAGACAAGATTTTGGGGGTTTGGACATGTGTCACTCTTGCTCCAACCCACTCCCCATCTCACGGCTCCCACATGATGACAGATAGATTGGGGTTAATTCTTTTGTCATTCATTTCCGACAACTCTTTATACCCTCACCTTTTACATTTAATGTTTTAGCCTTCCCATTTTTCCATGAGAAAGAGGAAACCCATGGTATTGGACATGGTCTTCACAGAGTAAAGAAGCTCATGAAGAAGTTCAGTGGTCAGAGGGTGGGGTCTCTGGTGCTTCTGACTGTCCCAGCAAATGCAGGGCACACATGCAGCTGCCCTGGCCTTCTGCAGAGACTACTGGGCTACGGGTTGGTGGCCCTGCCCCCCTGGCTTGTAGTGTGGTAACCATTTGTGTTTCCTTTCAGATTGTCTGTGGTTACGCACATACGCTAGCACTCACAGATGAGGGCTTGCTGTATGCCTGGGGAGCTAACACATATGGGCAGCTGGGAACTGGAAGTAAAAATAACCTGCTGAGCCCAACACAGATCATGGCAGAAAAAGAAAGGTAAATTGGCTGTGCCATGCCTTGGAGACTATGCATGGGTGGCCTTGGGACTGCAGCAGAGTTGTGGTATTTGCTTGTGACTCTTGCTTATTAACATTCTCATTTTGATTAAGATGGTTTGAGTCAGAAGGAACATATACAATATTGCTCTGTCCTCTGAGACACCCACTTGTGATTTGTAGAAACTAAACTTCTTGATTTCTGAAAGACTGAGAGCTGTCCATTACAAAGGGAGGGTCTACAATCATACTGAAATTCAGAGTGTAGCACTAACTTTGTACCAACTAAATTCACTTTTAAATAATTAAAATTGCTTTTTAAAGAGCATTATCTGTGTAAATATTGATTTTTGTTTAGTGTCTGCTATCAGGGTAGATACTTAATGGTTGTTCATCAGACGGAGTTTTTATGCAGAGAGTTTGTTTAGGATCCTACCTTAGGAACACTGAGAAAGCTGAAGCAGGTCTAGCTTTTGGGTTGGAAGGTTCGGGGTCTGGGAGCCCCAGCCCAGTGGTATTCTTCTTAATGAAGATGCTGAACTCAGGATGGAGATGAAGGGGGGAAAATGTATCTATAAGGAAATGCTGTATTGAAGATAAGATTTACGAGGGGTATGGTGGAGGGGAGAGAATAGTTGAATAAGGAAAGTGCTTGCAAGTAACTGAGTTTGATCCCCACAAGCCATATTTAAAAAGCTAGATGTGATGGTGTGTACTTGTAATTGCAGCACTAGGAAGGTGGAGGGAGACAGGGGGATTCCAGGGACTGGCCAGCCTAGCCTATTTGGTGAGTTATGGGCCAGTTAGAGACCCTATCTTAATAAAAAGCTTCAAGGTATCCAGAATTACACCTGAGGTTATCTTCTGGCCTTGACACAAATGTGCACTCCACCCTCACCCCCCATGAAAATACACACACACACATACACACATACACACATACACACACACACACACACACACACACGCTCAAGAAATAGGCTTTTCTAAGGTTTTTTTTTTTTTTTTTTTTTTTTTTACATTTACAATATGTATAAGTTTTTACCTGGGTGTATATGTGTGCACTATGTGTGTGCTGATGTCTATGGAGTCAGATCAGTGTCTCGAATCTTCTAGAACTGGAATTACAGATGATTGTGAACCACATTGGTGCTGTGACCCAAACCTAGGTCCTCTACAAGAACAAAAAAGTGTTCTTAACCTCTAAGGCATCTTTCCAGCCCAGGTATCTTTTGTTTGATTACTGTTTGTAATCCCAGAACAGTGAAGATACTTTGTCATTGTCCACTGTCCTCACTGACTTTAGTTTCCAGTCTCTCTCCAGGTTTGCCTCAGCAGTGTGTATTACTTATATATTCCAATCTCAGGATGACCTTAGGTGAGAAGTGGGGCCCTCAGAGAGAGATAGGCAAAGAGAGGAGTGTGTGTGAGAGAGTGTGTGTGTGTGTGTGTGTGTGTGTGTGTGTGTGTGTGTGTTCGTGCGCACTCGAATGCATGTGCATAAAGTCAGGGATATTTCCTAATCTTTGGTTTTGTAAGCAGGATTTATTGCTTACATCAGTGATCTTGGGCTGACTTGTGAGCTGTTCAAACATGAACTTCTAAATTACTTTATGGAGCATGCTGGAAACTGATGTGATAAGGAGGTAACAGGAGTGTTTCTTAACTTTTCAGGGTCATAGAGATTGCAGCCTGTCACTCCACCCACACATCTGCTGCCAAGACGCAGGGCGGGCACGTGTACATGTGGGGCCAGTGCCGGGGCCAGTCGGTGACCCTGCCACACCTCACCCACTTCTCCTGCACCGATGACGTCTTTGCCTGCTTCGGCACCCCAGCTGTCTCATGGCGCCTCCTGTCTGTGGGTAAGCTGCTTGAGTCTGCTTCCACCAGGGTCACCAAACCCCATTCCCGATGTATCTGGTTACTGTAAGTTGTTTAGGTTCTAGGATGTTTTCTGTATGCTAGTTTTAATGCTTTTCTTGAATAATAATCAAATTCATTTATAGGTCATGAAACACTTCAATGGTCATATTTTTCTTCCCTAACTACTTCTATTTTAGTTGAGCTCATAGTTAATAACAAAATTAACCAGTCTAGTCAAGAGGCATCAGTCCATTGACAGTGCGTGGCACCCACATTGCACCATACGAAGCTCTAAATGTTGTCACTACTCCGGAAGGCAGCCGTAGCTCACCAAGCTCCACCTCCCCTTTTCATGGGAAAAGAACTAAGCTGCTGCTGAGCTTAAGGGGAAACAACATTTTTTTTACATTTATTTTAGCATCTCAGTTAGTGTAACACAATGTATATTTGCAATAAATACAATGACCAAAAAAAGAAAGAGAGAGAAGAAAAGAGAAAGAAAATTGGTTCAGTGGTTCAGGGAGTGGGACTGTTTGATTCTGATCACATTTATGTTTTGCATACACAGCCAAAATATGTCAGTTCAGCACAGCCTGATATTTCCATTTGTTCTTCCAGCTGGTCTAAGTATGAAAGACTTCCCGGTCTTTGTATGTTAAAGTGCAGAGATCATTTTCAGAACACGGTTTAATACTGTTTGGAGAGTAAAACTAGCCACTGGCCTTATAGCATACATGGCTGCTTTCCTAAATGTCAGAAGGATTGTATTGGTCATCATAGACCAAGATGGCAAAGAGATGCTGAGGCACGTATGCAAACCTTTGTTTTGAGCGAGTGGTTAGCCATCATTCATGCCCTGGGCATTCTCACCTTAGTCACTCTTGTTCTTTTCTGAGTGCTGTAGGCTGTGGGGTCAAGGGAGACTGGGCCTTCATATAAGGCCTCGCTGTCTTCCAAAGCAAGCAACACTCCTGGTTCATTCACTGTGCTCAGCCCCGCACAGTGGAGACTTGTCTGCTTTGGCTCAGTACCCATCATCTGGGTAGATCTTTCTCAGTGTCGTTTGTTATTTTGTTCCTTCATACATATAAAGTGTCGGATGGGTTTGTACTGGATCCTTGACTGTGTTCACAGTAGCACTACTCTTAGATAGACTCACCGGCAGCTCATGTCAGGTAACACCATTGATTTTCCTGTAATGCTGGAGTCCTTACAAGGAAAGGTAGCTTAGGAGTAGTATTGCTTTACCATTAATTTTCAGAGCTAATGGCTAAAAAGTTTCTCTGCTTAAGAACTATTTTCATGGTAAGACGTTTTGGATTCTTCACCTTGGTTTGAATATGCTAACTAACTACCCAGGTCAGAGCCCAGATGTTCTCAGTGTTTCAGTCAAGAAAAATTGGTAAGCAGTTAATCCCAGAAAAGAAACTCCTCTGCTCATGAGAGATCAGTTGTATCCCCGTAAACTACCTGTGAGGTTTATTTTTAGTGCATATTTTTATGTTTAATTGCACAGGAAGATTGTCATTTGACTTTCCCCATACTATTTTGTTTTGCTGGTAGTTTATAGATGACTTACTTTAATTCTCTGAAGTAGATTGTCAGCTGGGTCATGAGCTTTATTGACCAGAAATAGAGTGGAATTGGACACCATAATTATCTTCTGGAAGCCTTGCACGTCTGACTCTGTCTCAAGCTTTGTGTGTTAACAGTGTCTCTGTTGCCCTCAGAGCATGAAGACTTTTTAACAGTTGCAGAGTCACTGAAGAAAGAATTTGATAGTCCAGAAACTGCTGATCTAAAGTTTCGAATTGATGGAAAATATATTCATGTTCATAAAGCTGTTTTGAAAATCAGGTATTTTTGCATGATTTTGTAGCTATTAGTAACATTACTATTTCCACTTGTTTGTTACATCACAGAATAGACACTCGGAAGAAAAGGCTATGGCAGTACAAAGAAGCATGGCCACTTAGTACTTAGGCAGATAGCTACTGCGTGTTACCCAAGGGTACTTTGACTTTTAGGAAATGAGGGGTATAAGTACTTAGGGTTTTTGGGATTTCTGTTTTTGTATTCATTTTTTTCATTTGTTTAGTTCTCTGCAGTCCTGGAAATTGTAGCCAGTACTTGTTCATACTAGGCAAGAATCCCTAGTTCTTATCTTTTCCAAATTACAAATGGGTTAGCAGTCCAGCTCAGTAGCTCAGCACTTGCCTAGCATGGCCTGTGCCCTTGTTTGATTCCCCAACAGTAAAAATAAATGAATTAATACATTAAAATAGCTTTTGTAGAGACTTCATTTGCATGCTAAATTTGTGAGTAAATGTCAGTATATATCTTCTTCTGTTCAAGATCAATTTTTCCCTTACAGAAAACGTTTATAATCAGGAATGCAAATTGCCAACTAAAGAAAAGTTGTTTAAATAGAATAAGTGAGAGGAGTTCCTGAGTGAATGTGAGGGACTGAGCACTAACTGGTAATGATTGGATGGTTGTTTACGTAGATCACCACTGCAATGAAAACTCAAACCATCGAATTAACCTCTTATGTCTTTATGGAAACTCAGTTAAAAACCCATCAGTGGATGGAGATGCAGCCCAGTTGACAGACTGTTCGCCTGCCTGCCAGAGGCCCTGAGCTAGAACTTGCATTGCAGGAAACTAGTGCTTTCCAGCATTTTTTGGCTGGAAGCAACAGAATAATAAATTTTAAGACAACTGCAAAGCTATATGTTGTTAAATCCTTAGACCAATGACTATATGAACCACAGAAGTAGATGAAAAGATAATTACACATGTTTTTGCCTGTGACTCTGGTCAACTAAGAGTCTCTCTCTCTCTCTCTGTCTCTGTCTCTGTCTCTCTCTCTTTCTGTGTGTGTGTGTGTGTGTGTGTGTGTGTGTGTGTATCTTCTATAACTTTTCTAACCTATTACTACTCCATTATGCCTTGCCTAGAAATATTTTTTAACTTCTCTACGTAACTATCCCTGAATCAATCTTTTCAGGACTCTTAGTGAATACTGTCTTTCTGTCCCATATCTCACTCTACCTCTAAGCTATATCCCCAGCCCTCACTGTGTTCTTTAAAATGCATTTCTGCAACATAAAACCAAAGACAAATGATCCAAACATCTGCTTAGGGTGGGGACCGATGGAGACAGTGCTGCTGATGTACTAGGGACTTCTGAGCTCTCTAATTGATACTATTAAATGGGATACCAAGATAAAAGTGATTTTTATGAAGTGCAAAAAAAAAAAAAAAAAAAAAAGTCCTTGCATAGCAAATACTTGTGGTGCTAACAGTTAAATGATCCCAGCTTACACCAGCACAGAAGGTAAAGAGTAACTAATATCTATTTATTTGATCTCAGCCTTTTCAGTAGGTCTTTGCTTTGTTGTAGGTGTGAGCACTTCCGGTCCATGTTTCAGTCCTATTGGAATGAGGACATGAAGGAGGTGATAGAGATAGACCAGTTTTCGTACCCTGTGTACCGTGCCTTTCTCCAGTACCTCTACACAGACACAGTGGACCTGCCCCCTGAGGACGCTATAGGTACTGCAGTGGAACTAGCCAGGCCATGGGCCACAGCTGTCTCCTGTTCTTAGAGCTGTAGCATAGGGTAATTTACAGGTGTATTGACTTTTATAGACTTAAAAAGTATTTTAGTAAACATCTCTAAAATGTTAGTATAGTTTAAAGTTATGGACCTAGTTTGTAATTATAAACTTATTTTAAATTTTCTAATATGAAAGTATGAGTTTCTAATGCATTTAACCTTTTAGAAACAAAATAAAGAAGTGAATCTCTTTTTGAACTTTTGCTATGGAAGAAATTGTAGAGTAAACACGAGCTGCCAACCGTGAAGTGACAGTGTTGTCAGTCACAGTGTACACTGCGAGCCGCTAAGATTTAGTTCTTCTGCCTTCTAGGCCTTTTGGACTTGGCGACATTGTACTGTGAGAACAGACTCAAGAGGCTTTGCCAGCACATCATCAAGCGCGGGATTACTGTGGAGAACGCTTTTTCATTGTTCTCTGCTGCGGTCAGATATGACGCAGAGGTAACACAGAAGTGCCCCAGCTCCCTCCCCGTCAGACCGCTTCCCTCTCTCCTGTGACACAGCATGGCTAATGTCGCCTCCTTTGCTGACTGGGTGACAAGCCTCAGATGCAATCTGCCTTTGCTTCTTTACATCTCTGTTCACAGTTCAGTCAGTGTTTTTCTGCTTCTGCTTTTAAGTAATTGGCGTAAGGCTGTGCGGCAGGAGTGTAAAGTGTTGGGCTCCGCTGGACCGACAGGCAGCATGCTCTGCTTCCTGTCTTCTGATTCAGTGCATCTGTCTCCACACCCACTCTGTGGAGGCCGCCCAGAAGCCCAGGGTGCCGTCGGCTTTACATCCGCGCGGGTCTGCAACTCTGTCACTGTCATGTAGCGCAGTTCCTCTGTAAAGAACGGACTGTGTACTGCCTCTTTTTTAATGGTTTTTAGTGCACATGTACTGTCTGTATGTGTGTGTGTGTGTGTGTGTGTGTGTGTGTGTACGTGTCTGGATAACTCTGGGAAGTCAGCTTTCCTCTTCCAACTTTACATGGATTCCCAGGATCAAAGTCAGTTTTTGGGCTTGTGCAGCAGATGGCCTTACCCACTGAGCCATCCCAGCAGTTCCCATTTTGCTTGTTTTAAACTTAGTTGGATTTCAAATCTGCATTTCTCAGATTTCTAGAGTCTGATGAGTGTTCAGAGTATCAGTGCCATTGAACTTTCCTGACCGAGCAGAGCCACAGATTCTGAGCAGAAGCTGCCCCTGATTGACCATCCCCTACAGCACCCAGTACACGCGCGTGCGTGGACCATCAGCACGGCAGCGCGTGCTGTTGACCGTGAAGACAGAAGCTGCAGGAGACATTGTTAGTGAACTCAGGGCTCACCTGCTTAGTTTTACAGATTCGTGAAAAATAGATGGCTGGCTTTGCTAGGGACATCAGAAGCCTGTTTTCTCATTTGACAATGCAGTCTCCGATAACTGGGAATTTATCGAAGACACATTCTAGCCCTTGAGGTGTAAAGAGGACAGACTGTGACTCTTAGGGATTGAGTTGGCCATTATGCCTTTTGTTTTCAAAATTTATCCTATTTTTGTTTGAGGTTCTTTTGTGGTAATAAATATTTCACAAGGTCAAGTGCAGCTGATTTTGGAGTCTGACAAATGGAAATGTGGTTAGTATGAATTGTAGCTAATGAAAGATGGAGGTGGGTTTGCTTCCTCCCGTCCTCCCTTCCTCTCGTCCTCCCTTCCGTCCTCTCTTCCTCTCTCCCATCCTCCCTTCCTCCCTCCTGTCCTCCCATACTTCTGTACTGCTGGGAGCCTGTGTTAGACTCATTCTTATACAACAGTATAATTTTAAATTGGGTTGATTTTTAACTTTAATTTTTTTCAATTCCTACTTTTAATGTTGGTTCTTAAAGACTTTAACCTCCCTTTTAGCCCACCTCCCACCAGAGGTAGGGGGAAGTGTACCTGTTAGAAAGGTTCTCTGGAGCAGCTGCAGTCAGTGTTCTCTGGAAATCAGTCACAGGTCAACCATGGCAGCTTGAGCCAATGGCAAAGACTTCATGGATACATCAGCAGTCCAGGTCGGTAGAGTCAAGATAGCAAGCACGCATCAGCAGTGGTGGCAAAACCCAGCAGGACAGCCAGGTCTCAGCCTCGGCACAACTCAGCAGGAGGGACCAGGGCCGACAGGAACTCTAGGAAAAGTTTTCAGCTGTGCCTCTCAGTGAGGAGAAGACAGTGCAAACCAGAGACCAACAAGCGTCACACAGCCAGCTGTGTAGGCAAGCCCGGCTCGGCTCCAGCCACTGTCCTTCAGATCCTTGTTATGTCCCTTCAGACATCGTGTCCTCCACTGATCTTGCCTCTGCATATGTGTCTGTCTCAGCTGACATCACTCTGCCACAGAAGCAGCAAGATGCCACGGCACGCCACCAAAAGGTTTTGGTGCAGTTTCTCTCTATGGAGTCCCAACAAATAGAGCTCAGCTCCACAGTGTAGGGCAGACCAAATCATGCATGTAGTTAGCAAAGACTCTTATCACATGTCCTTTCGTGTGCTTGCTTTAGCAGAACATCCTTTTGCTTTATGCCTACTTTAGGAAATGTTCCTTCACGAGTCTGCCTTAGTCTTTCACCTGTGTCTACTTCAGGAAAACACTCCTTCACCTGTTTGCCCCAGCAAAGCACCATCTGACACAACTGACTCTCCAAAGAACCCTCTTCTCTCCATTCAGGCATTGATTCTAGACTCTCCTTGTGTGTCTCTCTACTTTTCCATGCTCTGTGATCAATCCTGTTGGTTTATAACAGCCAGGACAACCTGACTAGAGCCCCACAGCCTAGATCCTCTCACTGGAAATTTGTTCCCCACTTTCACCTAAACATACCTTGAAAAGTTTAGAGGAAAAGGCCGGACAGGCACCTTTAATCCCAATAGTTAGAAGGAAGAGAGACAGGAGGCTCTCAGGGAGCCTGAGGCAGCCTGCTTTGCATTCTGAGTTGCAGTCCAGCCTGAGACCCTGTCTAAAAAAAGAAAGGGATAAAAGCAGCCTTACAGGAAGAAGTCCGTGCCACTGCGGCAGGCAGCAGCCCGTCCTTTGCTCGTCTTCGCTTATGTACAAATATATTAAGAACTGTTCCTTCTCAGAGACTACAAATGGATGTGACCACCTGGAGCTTGAAACCATGCAGGCAGCGCCAGTGCTCAAAAACACATGCTGAACTGAGTAATCGGACGTTTGAGACACCAAATATATATACATGGACAAGTATGTTTAAAGCACTTCACTGTAAAGTATTCAAGATAACATACAAACCTTAAATTCCACAGATAGGACACATTGTAGACAAAGAGCAGAATCCTCGTGATACACTTCTTAGATGTTGACACTGAGCTATATGATCCACGAGTAAATGTTTACATTTTGTTCCTAGTATCTTGGAATGGAGTAAGTGACCATAGTATTGAGTGTTCAAATCAAACCTATTAAGTATGTGTGTTGTTAGTTGATTGACTGGAAGTGACTGAGATTGATAATCAGTTACAAAATCTAATTTTGGAAGCCCAGCTTTGGTGTAGCGGATACCATTGGTCATGGCTGTGCCAAGAAGATGAAGGCAGTCCACTGCTCAGTCACCTGCTTTGTACCTGCCCGACTCCTCCATGCACTCTTTGGGGGAAATTTGAAGTTGATATATAAAAGAAATGCAGCTTAATAGCTGTGTGTTTAAAAGCAATGCTATGGGAACATCTTAGGAATGCACACCCGCAGACTTGGGACGCTTCACAGAGGACTGGGAGGACTGGGAAGTGCTCCAGCACAGAGCCGTGAGGAACTCAGCATAGCAGCTCCTCAGCTGCTGGACAGGATGTGCTCACACAGCAAGGGAAGCACATGGACGTCCTTCTCACAGGAGACCTTTCCAGAGACATGCACTGACTGGAGGAAGTCTTAACAGGACTCTGAGTATTCAGGCTTTGCTTTGTGCGTGAATGTTGCTTTACACCAGAGCTAAGCAGTCAGTGTTTTTGTTGTTATTGTTGTACTGGGGAGGGCGAGAATAAGTTTTCTTTAGTCAGTGCGCCTCAAAATTCTTAGGGTAGCAAGAGAAACCACCCTTGCCCCACCCCACCCCCACACACATAACAACACATTTAAATATGTTCTGAAAAACAAAAGTGGAGGCCCTGCTGGTCGGGAATATTTTGTATTTGACACACTGAAAAACTATGCAGTTTTGACCAGGCTGAGATGTTGATATTTACCACCAGGAATGGATCTCACTGTTGAGATAGATAACCCTGATAACCTCTTTCACTGGCTGAGTGATCGTTTAGAAGTTCACTATTACCACTGTGAAGTTTTGGACTAAGTATGAACACCATTGGCTCAATAAAAACCCAAGTGAGTGCTGTTTCAGCATTTAAAACAGTGGTGGGACCACTACCCCCGTGTTTTAAGAAAATTGGTAGAAAAATCAACTTGGTTTTCAGATTGATGATTAGAGTAATCTCACCATGAAAGCTTTGGAGTGAGGGTCTGTGAGACCCTCATGGGTAAAGGTACCTGCTGTCAGGTTCAGCAGGGAAGCCACACATGAGAAGGAGAGAACCAGCTCCCACAAGGGTCCTGGGAACTCCATGTTCGTGCCTCACATACACACAGAATGTTTTTGTTTTAATTTTGGATCTTTTTCTTTGAAATTAGTGGTTTAAAAATGTGTTGTTTCCTTCTAACTCCAGTAAATCTGACACTGGATCTTCCCTAGATCTACTTTGTAATTTCTCCACAGACTTATACATTTTAGTTTGTAGTGCAAAGACTCTCAGTTCACATGCTCTCCTCCCACAGGAAGGCAAGACCTTCCTTCATCTTCAATGTTGGAGAGGTCCTTACAACCTACTAGTCAGACAAGCTTTGATTAAACAGCTTTTATTTAGCATTGTTTGCATTCATACATTGGAGTGCTCTCAGTAGACATATCAATTTGTGTAATAAGTTTTGTTTGCACTTTTGTCTTAGAAGGCAATACTAGGGCCCTGGTACTGGTGATGAGTGTAGAAACAGACACTGCTTCTCTACTGTGCTTCACTGTCTAATGCTGTGAGTTGGCAACTTCCATCCGTCTATCTGAGATTGCTAATTTGTAAATACACTTGTCTAGGGTTCATCACGACCTTGTGAACCACATGCTATAAAGTGTCGTGTGTTATTTGGGCTTTAAAAAAAGTCATTTTGATTAGGAGACCTGGAAAGTGAAGTCTGTGAGATTTTTTAATATCTTTTTAGGTAGACCACATATTTTCATCTATATCCATAAACCTTCGATTCTTTTAACTAGCCTACATCTTAATTTCCTGCTTTCCTAAATGTAACAAAATGCATATGGACTAAAGTGGCATTGGACTTTCTACATTGCTTTGAGATACTTGCAATATGTGCTAGCCATGGGAGGCCCCAGATGATTGTGTGTGTGTGTGTGTGTGTGTGTGTGTGTGTCACACTTGAGTTAGGGAAAGCTTGCTTTTACTCTGCTGTGAGTAGAAGGCAGGTAGTTTTCTGATAACATGGTTGGAGGTATCTGCTCTCCAGTATCTCTTCTGGGAAGGGCGAGAGAGTTGGGATGAGGGAGTAGCCAAGAAACAGTTCCCAGTTAATAAACAAAGGCCTCTCCCTGTTCTTGTTTTTGTTGTGTGTGTCCAGGATTTAGAAGAATTCTGCTTTAAGTTTTGCATCAATCATTTGACAGAAGTTACCCAGACTACGGCGTTCTGGCAAATGGACGGTCCCCTGCTAAAGGAGTTCATTGCTAAGGCCAGTAAATGTGGAGCCTTTAAGAACTGAAGCCAAGGCTGCGCTGGGTGTGAGACTCTGGGGCACTGGGTTGGAGAGCCCTGGGGCACTGGGGGAGGTGATTCTGCAGGTGAAACCCCACCTGCAGGGTTTCAAGGGTGTCAGAAGCAGGGCTCTGCAGGAATATGTGAAGGACATTGGCTTCTTGTGAGTCTGGTTTTTACAACTCTTGTTTCTAGATACGTATATTTTACATGTGTTTTTCTTACATTTGACTGAACATTGGAAAAGGATGAAAGTTTACATGCTTTTGTTCTTTTAATTTTAATGAGAAGACTTTTTTAACTTGTATTAAGAAAGTCGGTAAAAAAACATCCCTGGACCTTTGTCCACAAGCCTTTCCACACAGCCTGTGGAGGGTGGGCCCTGCCCAGTACTCCCTGAGGGCTGCACACTGTCACCACCTTCCTGTGGGAGTGCCAGCACTGTGGGGGTCTGAAGGAACATTTTTAGTATGCATTAAACCCACTTAGAGAGTCAAGAAATATTTAGGTTTGCTGAAATGCTCTTAAGGGCAGGCACCTAGGACTGGAAAGATGGCTCAGCAGGTAAAGGCTCTTAGCACTAAGTCTGATGACTTCACTTGAATCCCCAGGATCCACATGGTGGAAAGAGAGAGCTGACTTACAAGTTGTCCTCTTCCTGATACACATGTACCATGTCTACACACAGGCACAATAAAGGAGAAGAATAAGAAAAGATTGAGGTACCTATAGAGAAGAAACTAGAAATACCTGTGAGAAGCTAATGGTAAAGGAGCTTTGCTTGGGAGAGGAGTATGTTCCAGAAATTAGAGCCCCCCCCCCATTACCCAACAGTGCTTTACTAGGGCTATGTTTGAGACCAGGGTGCACACCACCCTCCCCTCTCCCTATAATTACTCACAAACATACTCTACACAGCTGCTCATTTCTGACTTGATGTGATTGTCAAAGTCACCCTTCTTACAGGTAGAATGCTCACTGTTTTCGGTGGTGGGAGGAGTCTGGACGAGATTTCATCAAAACTTAATTGAAGTTTCACCTTCACCTCTCCAGATTTTGTTTTTATCTTTCTATAATTGTGTTGGCAATCCATCTGTCATACGTTAAGCTAGGGCTCCCTAGGCATGCTTTCCTGAGAAGGTCATTTGTAAAAGACTGGATCAGGGTGAATGGTGACTGAGGCACCAAAGACAGGCAGGCAGGTTGACAGACAAGAGAAACAGGAACCAGAGCGCAAAGCCCTCTTCCTGATCATGTCACAGCTGCAGCCTGGCGCATTGGTAAGTGACAACTGCATCCTCGGTGGCAGTTTTCCTGGCCAGGATGATGAGTGGACATGAATTTGAATTGCTGTAGGAGATCATCTGTAGAACCACAGTCCTGTGGACTTAGGGCCTCAAAGCAGAAACTTCAGAATATTTACTGGTGGTCATACTTGAAAAACTTCTCCACAGAAAAAGCACAAATTACAGCTGCAAATCCACACCCATAGACAGTACCTGACAAAAACATACTGAGTTCCTGATCCAGCTGAAGACACAGTTTTAGCTTGATGAGCAGCTAGAGTGAGTGTGTGTGTGTGTGTGTGTGTGTGTGTGTGTGTGTGAGAGAGAGAGAGAGAGAGAGAGAGAGAGAGAGAGAGAGTATATGTGAGTGTGTATGGATGTGAAAGAAAAGTCCATTAAAAAGGGTTTGCGATTTTTTTTTAAATGCAATCTTTTTATTTTTCTACTTGGTTTTGGTTATAATCATAAAAAACAAAAAAAAAAAATAATCTTGAAATTAGTGTTTTCTTCTGATATAATGGAAGCCAGAGAAGTCACATTTCTTAAAAGAGCCCAGACTGTATTTGTGAAATTACTGGAACAAGTTTTTATACTTCAGTAATCAGGATGCATTTATGTAATTTCTTGGTTGACATGCTAATAAACTATCTCTTAAGGCACACCTCTGCAGTTGTGGTTGTTTTCCCCCTTTAGTAGTATAAAGCCTGAAAAAAAAGGCAGGAACTTGGTTAATATGTGAACTTCAGTCAAAAAAAAAAATAGCCCCCTATAAAAAACAAGTAATGTGTGGTCCAGCTCTGGAGGGAGAAAGAGCGGATGCCGGAGCTGGAGAGGACACAGATGTCAAATGTGGAGTTTCTGTTTTGCGAGGTGAATGGTTTGGGATGAATAATAATTTTGGCTACATTTGATGATACTGAACTATATATTTTTAAAAGTGTTGATATGGAGAAAGAACAAAAAGGAGTGAGATGTTACTACATTGTGTCACAGTTGTTAACATTATCAACATTAGAAAGAAAGTAAGGTGCCACTATGGATAAAGGGTCAACTATGGATAAAGTTCTCAACTACGAGATCTCATTTCTGCTAGAAGAGGACAGTTGAACCATCAGATGGAAAAATCATTTGAGATGAGAGAACTTAAAAATGAAAAGTAGCAACCGCTCTCCTGGGAGACATACCAGTTGCTGTGACAGTTAGACTACTGAGCAATAACCTTAGGAAATATTTGCAGTTTTTAACTAAATGGGCATGGGAGGGTGCATGCGCCATGACCTTGTGGCGGTCACAGGACAAAAGTTAGTTCAGCTGTGTGCCTTCTGGCAAAACATTCAAGTCCTCAGGCTTGGTGACAAGTGCCGACCACCTCACCAGCATTTCTTTTCATCATGGAACCAAACGCATTGGACTCTACAAACAGTTGTTCTGAGGCTGTTTTCTGTACAGTAGGGAAAAGCATGAAGTGCTGGCTCACCTAGAAAACAGCACGATAAACATGGCTGATCTTGAACCTGGCTCTAGGTCTGGGGGGGAAAAACAGCTTTTCCTGGGGATGTGTGTAATGCCTAAGGTTTACACCACAGCGCCCTCTGCTGGGCCTGAGCCTCCATACGCTGCATATAGAGGAGATGGCTTTGAGTATATGGCTCATTTTTCAGTAATAACAGCAGGTTTATTTTAGCAGTTTGCCCAATATACACCTACATTATGAACACCAAACAACTGGTGCTTTTGTGCCGTAGAGTTTAGTGAGATGAACAGACTCCAGGTGAATGTAAAGCAGCAGAGGAAGCACTGACATAAACGTGCCCCAGCGGGTTCTGCTGGGTGCGCAGATGGCAGTCATTCCAGTTGATGCCCTGTGAAGTGGCTCAGGCTGGCCTTGTAACCGCAGTATTACACCAGGAATGATTCCTTCACAAGTGTGTGTGAGCACTCATTACAAACCTGACACCATGCTGGGACACAGCTCAACCCATTCTGACAGGTGCAGTACTGTGGCCCAGAGGATCATGGGAGGAAATGAGAATATAGATGTGAGAGGAGTCAAGGGTCAGGAGCAGTGTGGCACACAGATCTGTCAGGTGCAGAAAGTCTTAGTGCTCCACAGTCCCTATCCCTATGGTGCTCTATTCAGAGCCCAGTTCTAAATGCTGGAGTTGGTCTTGACTGTGGCCAAAAAGACACTTCTAAAAAGACTCCAGTGAAGACCCACAAACTTGGTAAGCACAGAACAGTGCATTGTGTCTTGTTACAGCTGAGGGCTGCTGGGGACTGAATTAAAGAAACTGTCGACTCTTCAGTGTTTTTTGACAAGCATTTATTATGTGTGCTAAACACTGGGGAATGGGGTAATGAGCAGAAACCCAGGGTCACAGCGAGCAATGCACAGGAATGAGTCTGCTCTATTGTGATGGAGTTATTAATACTGAGAGGACACCATGGTGAGACCTTCTGCAGGAGCAGAGGAAGCAAGAGAAAGCTCTAAGATTCCACAAAAGGATGAGCACAGGCTCTGGTGTTGCTGCCCTTGTCTGGCGTGTGTAGGGTGGGTAGGAAGATTTCCTCACTCCTTGGAGAACATGGACGCCTGATCCAGTTGACTGAAGAATAGCTTTTACTGTCGGGAAAGCAGGGCAAGTGAGGTGAGAAGAGAAGACCAGAAACACCCAGTCAGGTATGGAGCATGGATGAGCTGTAGCAGGTCAGAGTGGGACGGGACTGTGGGTCTGTCACAGGCTCTCTCCTGAGCCTGCTTGCACCTCAGGAGACCCCTGGCATCTGACCTGGTGGTCCTCAGGAGGTAGCGAGGATCCTGAAGCAGAGCTTGAGTGCTCCAGGTCTCCATTTTCTTGAAATGAGCACAAGGTTTGTTGTAGGTCTGCAAGTGCCTCCAGCTGCTGCTTCATCTGCCTCTGCCTTTCTTCAGATTCACACACTTTGCTCTTGATTACTTTAAAAGACAGAAAGTGGCCTCAGTGTATGCAGGGATTTCATTAGGAAGAGTGTACGGTCTCTAGGCTGGATCGGTTCAAATATATACCTTATAGTAACTGGGCCTCAAGTAAGAAGACAGAGTGCTCTGAGGAGACAGTCTGTCCCATCTCTGCTGCCTTTCCTGTCTCATGATGGACAGCAGCATGTGTCACATGGCTTTGATACCTTCACGGTACAACAAGGTTACAGTGTTCATTCATTCAGAGGCTATAGAACGCGGCTGGCCTTCCAGTGACAACTCTTTCATGAGCACGTCTCTGGCTCTAGCGACATTTGGTACAGCTCAGCTTTAGGTGAGATTTAGGAACAGAAAATGTTGACTGTAGAAGCCTCCCAAGGTCATTGGAGTTGGGTTTAGAGTCCTCATAATTGAGTCTTTAATTTCTTAGTTGTCAGAATGACTGCATACCTGCAGTTGGCTCGAAATCCTGGGCTGAATTAGCCAGACCAGAATGTCACCATGTCAGTATCTCAGGGTGCCTCTCTCATATGCAGTGTGACATTTTACAGACACATAATTTTCATGCTAGGTGACACATTTAAGTACCAAAGGAAATACAGGTTTTGGAGGTTAGGTTTTTTTTAAAAGCTAGTTTTATTAACAGACATTCTCAAGTGATTTTTAAAGTAACTTCTCTGGTGACTACAACTGAATATTCCAGAGTTCAAATGAGAACAAGTAACAGAAAATCAAAATGCGAGAGGCTGGGCATATTGAGGTGACACAGGCAGCCTGACTGCTCTTTAGGGTAAACCTGCTGCCGTGTGGTTTTACTGAGAGCCACAAGTATAGAAAGAACACTGTGGAGCAGTGTGCTCTGCAATAACAGTGGAGAAGCTACTCATGCCAATCCTGTGTGGATCTGTCCCTCACCCATATCCAGAGGTGCAGCACATGGACGTGTTTAGTACTCAAAGAGTAATAAATACAGACTCCTTATGGCTTCTCTGACAAGGTCTCACTGTGTAGCCTAGGCTGGCAATCCTCCTGCCTCACCTTTCAACTGCTGGGATTACAGGTGTGCACCACAACACACAGCTAAATGCATTTTTGAAATACGAGGTCTCCCTATTCCTGGCTGCACACTACCATTAAAAACGAGAAAGAAAAACACACACATGAAATAAAAACAACCACCCAAAATCCTTCCTGATTATTCTTGTTTTTTTTTTCTTGATTAATTTTAGAATTATAATACTCAGTGCTTCAAGAGATGAGATTTGAAGACAAACCTTAGGAAAAGAACTGGACATCTCTTCAGCGGAGAGGGAGGCCACAGGCAGGGTCACAGTTCCCTCCAGCTTGCCATCTTAAGGCAGAGAGGCTGCAGGAAGCCTCCTCAGCTCCAAGATCTGCCTGTCTATAAAGGGTCAAAGTACTCTGAGTAAAGAACTTGGGTTGTTTCTCCCTTGTCAGCGATCTCAACTGTGTACTTTGTGTATTTGTGTGTTTACCTGGAAAATATAGCATTGTGATCAAACCACCCACAACTCACTGCATTTTCTATAGTGACCTGTCTGTCTACCTATCAATTTGTATATCCTCTGTCTGTGTGTGTGTGTGTGTGTGTGTGTGTGCGCGTGCGTGCGTGCGTGCGTGCGTGCGTGCGTGTGTGTGTGTGTGTGTGTGTGTGTGTATGTACTCTTTTGCCTGTCTTTCTTCTGTCTGTATTGGGCTTTACTGTAATGGACTTTCTCAAAGTTTGACAAACACTGTCTTTAAGAAGAATGTTCACTGTTTTGTCACCTGACATTTGATCTGAATGATAAATGTTATTTATTTTCTGAATCACCTACCTTCTTGGAATTTTCTTAGTGTGTCTCCAAAAAATCCACTGTCAAACAGTAAGGTCTCGATCCCTTCATAGTCTAGAGGGAGAAGCAATTTCCTATGTTAATTTTATTGTGAATAAATCACACATGGAGAAGGAGAAAGAAACCCCAATAGGAAGAGAGCAGATCAGAGGAGGACAGCTCAGTGCACACCCAGCAGGAACCCAGGAAAAGCATCAGCTCACTCTCTGTGCAGCTGGGCCTGCTAGGGAGGGGACACCTGGGTTCCAGGGAGCCCCCAGGTGATTAGGAGGCACCCACAAATTTGAGCATTCTTGGTCTTGAGAAAATTACTAAATAAAATTATGTAACTAATGGGCTCCTCGAACTGCTTACTGGTAATTTATCATTTGGTTTTGTCATAGAGAAAATCATGTGAAATACCCAGATTCCCCTAACGAGGGGAAAGCTTTGAGCCCATTCAATTGTAGGCTACAGGAGGTCACAGAAACCATATACTTGAACACTGTATATGGACTTTTCATTCCCTAGGAGCCATTCAGAAAGAATCTTCCACTACACAACAATCTAAACGACTACTCCATGGCTTGGCAAGAAGACTCAACAGGGAGGGCTGCTTGCTGCTGCCTGATGGCTTAAGTTCACTCCTTAGAACCCACACGGTGGAAGCAGAACCTGCTCTGTCTTATCCTTGGTCCTGCATCTGTGTGCTGGGACAGGGCACAATGTAATATGTAATGTTTTAAAAGAGACTTAGACGTGTGTGTGTGTGTGTGTGTGTGTGTGTGTGTGTACATGGGTTAGAGTCCATAAAAGTGTCAGATCCCCAGACGAATGAGGTCCAGGCAGTTGTGAGCTGTCAGACATGAGTGTGGGAACCAAATTCAGATCCTCCTCAAGATTTATGTGCTCTTAAGTACCGGGCTATCTCTCTACTCCTGTAATAATTTTTGCAATCCCCTGGATTTATTAAGACATAGAACTTGAAGCACATCAAAATTATAACCTAAGGGCCGGTCCCCATCACCCATGTTGGGTGGCTTACAACTGCCTATAACTCTGACACTAGAGAATCATGTAGTTCTATTCTCTGTGGATACTTGAAAATCCATGTACATGTAAACACACACACACACACACACACACACACACACACAAATTAAACATAATTTTTTAAAAGTATATCCAAAAATATCAGCTGTATCCACAACAAAACCAGCCAAATTAGCACAGCAGTTTCAATGATGTCCCATCCAGCTGTGCACACCTGGAAAACAGACCTCCTGGCCTCAGTGGATTTTTTGCCTCTAACTAAAGAATCTGTACCTTTCATATTTTGATGATTAACTTAAATTCTTTGGACTATTTTTTATTTTGTGTATGAGTGTTTTGTGCCCATGTACATATGGGTACCATATGCATGTCTAGTAACTGGACAGGACAGAAGATGGCGTTGGGTTCCCCTCAAACTGGAGTTATGGAGTGAGCCACGTGTAGATGCTGGGAACTGACCTTGAGTCCTCTGCAAGAGGAACAAGTGCTCTTGACCACTGAGCCATCTCCCCAGCCCATGATGTGTGTTCCTAAAGAATGGGTTAAGGAAGGGCAGGGAAAGCACGGGGAGGCGTGTTTTCGAGAATGCGCTTACATTTAGTTTTCAGTACCTGACACTGAGGCAGTCTCATCCATGAATCTTCCATGAATTGATTCCATTTTTTCTAGGATCCGTTCAAATAATTCAGTAAGAAGTCCTGCTTCCTGGCATTTCTTAAGAAAAGGAGCTTTGACAGCTGCATCTAAGAACAGAGAATGCATCTTTAGGAGGAAATGGACAGCTATTCACATCATGTGGTCACTTTATACTTTACCAGTTGATGGGTGAGCATACTTGTCTCATTTTTCTGTTGCTCAAATAGTAAATGGTCCAAAAAATGAAAACATTTCTCTGCTTATAATAACTATATGAAGTGAAGCAGTTTTGTAAAATTTACTTTGAATGCTTGAGATGACAGCCCCTCATATTTGTCACAGATTTTGTGTTGTAAGGATATTTATTTCCTTTATAGAACAAAAGCTACCTGTTCCTGGGAGGGGTGGCATCCCACTGGATTCTGGCTTCCAACAAACCTATGGGCAGAGAGTTGGGCAGTCCTATCATTCTCATCAAGTGGATGCTTCCTCATCCAGAGTTTCGTCATTTATAGTCTTTGACCAGTGATTTTTCTTATAGCATTTGTACTAAACAGTACAGTTATGAAGTGCTAAAGTTTACAGAGAATACTTTTATTTTGAGATAGGGTCTAAGTATGTAGCTCAGGCTGGCCTGGAATCAATCAATTCTCTCTCTCTCTCTCTCTCTCTCTCTCTCTCTCTCTCTCTCTCTCTCTCTCCTTTCCTCTCTCCCTCCCTCCCTCCCTGTGTGTGTGTCTGAGTATAATTATAATGTCTGTGTATACATTATTATAATCATTTTCTGTCAACTTACAGTAATAGGAAAAAAAACCCTTTAATGGTACTTTTCAATCAGTTAACGATTACAGCTAGATAAGGCTCAGTGGTTAAGAGCACTTGCTGCTCTTCCAGAGGACACAGGTTTGGTTCCATGGTTACACCCATCTGTAACCAAATATATTGCTACAAAAAGTGTGCACATAACTTTCAAATGAGAAAATATCAGATTCGCCTACATAATTAACTTTCTTTAAACTCACTTTAGAAACTTACCATGTTGTGTGGGTTCTGGACCCTCTGGAGCATGTCGTTGGCAAAATAATCTGAAAATATAGATGTTCAAAGAATCACTGAATATTTTAATTTGTAAAGATCCTCTGACCTTTGTCTCCCTGATGCTGGCTTAGAGCTGCAGTCACACTGGCTGAAACGTATTGAAGTCCATGTCAAATCGTTGGCCCACATCCAGTGTGGGTGAGGGTGGCCATTGTTTTTTCTGTCCTTTGAAGGGGACTCTGGTCTGTGAAGGTGTGAACACTGGGTGACTATTTTGAGCAATCCTAGTTCCCCAGAACTAAGGTCTCAGACATCAAGCTCCAGTCTGACTGCCCACGATTTTGCTGATCCTCACAGTTCACACGGACACACGTGCAGGACTGTGGAGAACGACTTTCCAGGATCAGAACATGCCTCCACTGGATTTGGCAAGTGTCTTCAGAGAGAAGGCAGCATAGCAGGCTAGAGACCTGGAGTGAGGCAGCGGTCAGGGACTTCTCTGCCCAGGCTCGCCTTTGTTTGTCTTCGCCCTTGTGAGACTGAGGGTCCTCCAGTCACCCCAGTGCCCTCCATGCAGCCTTCCCAGCAGCACGCAGCTCAGTCACCTCCTCTGGATCTGGGACCTCTGGGCACCTTTCGTTTGGTCTCAAGCGCATTCCCAGAAGGACTGGGATTTGTGCCCTCCTCTCTCCTGTACATTGATATTTTAGGCTTCTGCTACCATGGTTGCCTATGAGATCTTGTAACGCATAAAGAAGGATAGAGAATACTAGGATAGACTCTCACCTGTGTCCTCCCAATCTCCAGTGCCAGTGATTATCAAGTCGGGGTGAAGCCCCTTGCGTCAGCCCCTCCCATGAGCCACTGTTCATCATGGCCTCAGCACCAGTCCCCCAGCCTGATGATACCTCATTGGGTCCATTCTCTCTGAGTACCCCTCAGCACCTTGTGAAGGATCTCAGTTATTCTACACACATCAATGTTTAAATTAAAATTTTAACAGCAGAGAAACCCACTTGTTCCTTACTGAAACAATAAAAATGGGTTTTTTTTTGTTTTTGTTTTTGTTTTTAAATAGAGTATTTTCATTATGGTTAATGAACATTTTTCTAAAGTTATCTCTATAATTTCAAGGTCAGCCTGCTCTACTTGGTGAGATACTGTCTCAAAAAATAAAAACTTGTTACAACATGGATTAGTCATGTGTTTAAAAATGACTGTCATAATAAATTGAGCTCTTTGTAAACATAAACAATAACAGTGAAATTCTAAGAATGCAATCCCCTGTTGGTTTCTCAGTAATTCAAACATAAAAAGCACTGTTCAAAACAGAATGAACTTTTATGAACAGTAACAAGCTGGGGGCTGTGGAGATGACTCTGCAGGTGAAGGGGCTTGCTGTCAACTTCGACAACCTCAATTCCATGCCTGGGTCCAACACGGAAAGCAGAGAGCTCATTCCCACAAGGTGGGAAGACAGACCCATGACCTGGGGATGTGTGAGTGAAGGAAGGCGTCTTCCTGTTGGAGAAAACAGGCCTGAACTGGCTCCTGTCTCTTGTAGAACATGCATACTGCCATTATGAATGAGGCTTTCCCAGGAAGAAGAGAGTTCAGAGAAGATTTAGAAAGTCAAACAAACCCTTGAGTAGTTTTTTTTTTCCTGTCATGAGCAGAAATGTGAAGCCAAGTTCCTGCTGGTGTTGCATAATCCTGTTCTCATGTGAATCTCATTTGCATAAATTAAGCTGGAAAAGTTTGTCACAGGCTAACCATTCCTTAAGCACCCCTACCCCTCCACCATGGAGTTTTAAAGCTATTGGATTACTTATAAGTTCCATGTTCTTCATCAACTTGTAGAACTGCATGGTCTTTCTTGGCACAGAGCAAGTGGTAATTCTTGGCACAGGACTGTAAATCACATCCCACGGTGGCTCCTCTGTTACTACAAAATGAGCATATCTATAGAAGAATAGATCACAGTGAGTTAGTACTGCCTCTTTGCTAAAAAGTAAGGATGCCATTGAATATCTTCTAAGCCAGCAGCCTGGTGTTATTGTCCTGACTATCTCTGGCATATGCAGCCTCCATACCCACACTAGATAGGAGTTAGATTTGGCAACCCATGAGGAAGTTTCAGCAAAAGTGCTGCCAACTGGAATCAAAGGCCTGGCATAGACAGTTGTGTTATGGTCTACATATCTGCAAAAACATTAGATGATTTCAAAAACAGTCTCCCCTTTAATAGAGACTTTTTTTTGAAATAGCAAAGCTCCCAGCCTTCTTCATCACGACCCTTGATTCAGTTCCCTTGAGCCTGAGGCCAGAGCAGCTCCTTTTTGTGCCACTAAGGCATGCCTGTCCTCAGCTGGCACTTGCTATGACTTCCTCCTAGACATTCCTCCCTGGAAAGGTGGTGCTTGTGCTACAGATTAGCAGTTGAGGTTTATGTACAATAAAGTACACCAGTTTCAAATTTGTAGAAACTAAACAATAAAAACACAATTGAATACAGTATTTTCTTACTCCCTTGATTTTATGTCTCTAACATGTCTTATTGGAAGGTGCTGTAGAGACAGTTAGGCATTGTGTGGCTGCAGGAAGCCCTTCAAGCAGTACTACAGCCTTATGCTGAAATGAGGGGCAAACCAGCCATGACCAAGTCTGATTGACACCATCCTTTGGCTAAATGAGGTCCAAGCACACTGAGGCCACTCTATAGAGCAAGAGGCAGCACTTACGGGATTCCAAGTAAGGATCGCCTGATAATACATAAGGAAACACAAGGACAGTCAAGTGTGGGTAGAAACCAAGATTAAGATATAGAGTTCCAAACCAGCGCATCCATGAGCAGTTATATAGTTGTATAAGAGCAATGTAGCAGTGTGACTAGTGAAGAAGATGAGCTCCCACATAGTACACTTGCTGACAGTTATGCAAGGAGGTCTACTCATCAGAGAGAGAACCTCAAAGGAGAAAATTACTCCAGAAAACCAGGCTGTGGGCATCCCTGTTGGGCATTTACATAATTAGTTATTAATGTAGGAGGACCCCGCCCCTTGAGATCGGAGCCATCCCTGGGCTAGTGGTCCTGGGATCTATAAGAAAACAGTGAGTGAGTAGCTCTCATCTTGTGTGCCTTTTGCATCGCTTTGTTACCCCACATTTCCAGTGCATCTCAGTTTCCCAATAGGACAGACCATGGAAACTCTCAAGGTTAACAATCTCTTTCTCAATATTCTATGTATTCAAGTGCCCTCATTCTGGACAGGGGCTGTTTCCATGTAGGCAAACTCTACAACTCTAAAACAGTGGTTCTGCAATTGTGGGTCACGACCATTGGAATACATATTTCTGGTGGGCATAGGAGCTAAGGATCAGCTCAGTGTTGAAATTACATATATAAACTACCAAAGAAAATAAACTTACACTTGGTGGTTCCTAAGACCACCTGAAATGTGTGTTTCCTTTTCATCATGCTCCACACTATGAGAACCGCAGTTCTAGAATCTCATGGTACCCTTCCTCCACTACCCGTGAACAGCCTCAAATCCAATTATCACAGAATGATAGAAACGTTGGAGTTGACATTGTCTAGCCACTTTGTAATTAGAAGAATTTACATGAAGCATGCTTGTGCAAGTACTTTGGAAAAAGAACATACCAGTGTGTCTCCAGTCATTGACACCTTACTGTGGGTGTGGTCAGCCATACGGAACTCAGACTTGCCATCCTGTTTACTCATCTGCAAATGGCCTTTTATAAATGTAGCCACGGACACATTTGACCTCAGAGATACAGCCTTACCCACCCTTCCTTCCTGGTTAGACCCCTGCTGCCCTCAGCTCCCAGGCAGACACTGACAGTGATGACCACCCAGAACTGCTGCAGAGAGACATGCAGCCACCCTTGACATTCAGAAGGCACCTTACTCCATGTCAAGGATAACGCCCTTTGCTCTGGATGCTGCCTGCAGCTTTGTGGCAGCAAGAGGACCAGCTAGCTGCTTTGGGGCAGGAGAGCAGAGGCACCTAGGTGGCGCTGGTGAGCTGTGAAACGAGTTAGCCCTGCTGCAGTGACAGCAAGGACTTGACACAGCCTGTGTGAGCAGAGAGTTTCCACTCAGACACAAGCATCTCGAGCCTGCTCTCCTGATGTGTGGGACAGTGGGTTGTAAGCAGACAGCGTCAGCTGAGAGAGTGCCCCACAGTCCACCTTCCAGCTCTCCACAGGTTTCTCAAACCCTGCCTTACCACAGACTATGTGATTAGGTAGGTAAAAGATTCGTTTTTTTATTTTTACTCCTGTGTATGTGTGTCTGAGAGACCAAGCATGTTGGTGCATGTGCTGTGGAAGCCAGCAGGGGCTCAGATGCCCTGGAGCTGGGGTCACCAGGAGTGGTGAGTTGCCATTTGGTGACTGGGGACCAAACTCAAGTCTTCTAGAGGGACAGTGAGCAACTTTAAGTGCTGAATCCTCTCTCCAGGCCATCATGGACTGTCCTTTGACTGTAGCCCCCAAGACTCATAATTTATGAGTAATAAAACTTATCAACTTACCAATCTTCTCCCTCTCCAGATCTCTTTCTTTACTGATTTGACATCAAAGTTTCTTGCTGTATTAGGTGGATAATGGGCCTCACACTCCACCAGTCCCGAGGAATACAGCTGCAGAATAGGAAAAAGGCAGAGCTGGTGTGAAGTAGCCCTGACCCACACAAGGCAGCGATGGCTCTCAACAGGGCTGCAGAGGAGCACGGTGGCCCCGAGCACTGGCCACTGTGCAGCAGATGAGCAGACACGAGCCATGTGACTCCTGTGGGAAAACTCAGTGTGCAGACACAGTTGTCCTTGGTGACAGGTCTAAGCCAGGCAAACAGTGGCTCCTCCAGCACTGTTCTCTGCCTAGGAATGCAGAGCAGGCTCTGGGAATGCCGGAAGCCAAAGCAAGGGACAGAGGACACTCCTAGTAGCTTTCCAGGCCTTCTTCTTAGACTTCAAGGTCCGTGCCTGCCTCTACAACCATACTGCAGACCTTTACTCTTGTTGTTGTTGTTGTTGTTGTTGTTGTTGTTGTTGTTGTTTAGATAGGGTCTCACTGTAGCCTACCTGGGCTGGACCTAAAACCATACACTAATACACCCGGATTTTATGATTTTTTTAAAAGATAGATTCTTGCTTTATCTAAGTTTATCTTGACCCTTGGCCTCTTCCTTGGCTTCTAAGCAGTGGAAATGCATGTATGGGTGATCATAGGTAGCCCCCAACTCCCTGTGTGTTTTAGTGGCCACAAGTCTCTTTCCTCTTTAGCATTTTAGAGGATGGAGAGAGGGCTCCATAGTTAAACATGTCCACTGCTCTTCCAGTGTTCCAGAGGATCTATATTCTGCTCCCAGGTCCAGGTACCAGCTCACAAGTGACTGAATATCAGCTCCAGAGGGACACACACACACACACACACACACACACACACACACACTTAAAATCTTTCCAAAAGATATTATTGAAAGATTAAAATTATTTACTAAAAGATTATAGAAGCCGGGCAGTGGTGGCTTGATATTACACGCCTGTAATATCAGCACTCTGGGAGGCAGAGGCAGGCAGATTTATGAATTCGAGGCCAGCCTGGTCTACAGAATGAGTTCCAGGACAGCCAGGGCTATACAGAGAAACCCTGTCTTGAGAAAAAAAAAAGATTCTAGGAAGACTAGTTTGAAGCTCCCAGTGCAAGACACTAAATAGCAAAAACAGTCACTGAGGGGACTGAAGCAGTTCTTCTACATGCAAAGTCAGAATAAGCTTATGAGAAAACAAACATCGACAGCCTTCTGTGATCAGTGGAGTAGCTGGGATGGAAGTCTTCCTGCCACCATTTGCACCAGGGAGCCAGGAGACTCCACAGCCTTCTGTGCATAGCCCACCAGGAGGGAATGATCTCCCAGCAGGCTTTCACTTTTGAGCTCAGAGGTGAGATCTCCACCTTCTCTCTGCAGAGGACCAGCTAGGAACACACAGGGCCTAAGATCAGTGAAGCAGCTGAGATGGAAGTCTTCCTGCCCGCCACCATTTGCACCAGGGAGCCAGAGGACTCCACAGCCTTCTGTACATAGCCTGCCAGGAGAGAGAGAGAGAGAGATCTCCCAGCAGTGCTTTCACTTTTGAACTCAGAGGAGTAAGGACACAGGCTTACAGGCCCACATGAGGAACAAACTACAGCCAGAGACAACAATACCAACTAGCACCAGAGATAACCAGATGGCGAAAGGCGAGCACCAGAACCCTACCAACAGAAACCAAGGCCACATGGCAACATCAGAACCCAATTCTCCCACCACAGCAAGTCCCAGATACCCCAACACACCAGAGAAGCAAGAGTTGGATTTAAAATCATATCTCGTGATGCTGATAGAGGGCTTCAAGAAAGACTTAAATAACTCCCTTAAAGAAATACAGGAGAACATCAGTCAACAGGTAAAAGCCCTTAAAGAAGAAACACAAAAATCCCTTAAAGAAATACAGGAGATCATGGGTCAACAGGCAGAAGTCCTTAAAGAAGAAACACAAAAATCCCTTAAAGAATTACAGAAAACACAAACAATCAAGTGAAGGAACTGAACAAAATTATCCGGGATCTAAAAGTGTAAGTAGAAACAATAAAGAAATCACAAAGTGAGGCATCTCTGGAGATAGAAAACCTTGGAAAGAATTCAGGAGTCATAGATGCAAACATCAGCAACAGAATACAAGGGATAGAAGAAAGACCCTCAGGTGCTGAAGATACCATAGAAAACATGACTCAACAGTCAAAGAAAATGCAAAATGCATAAAGCTGGTAACTCAAAACATCCAGGAACTCCAGAACACAATGAGAAGACCAAACCTAAGGATTATAGGTATAAAGGAGAATGAGGGTTTACATCTTAAATGCCCAGTAAATATCTTCAACAAAATTGTAGAAGAAAACTTCCCTAACCTAGAGAAAGAGATGGCCATGAACATACAAGAAGCCTTCAGAACTCCAAACAGACTGGACCAGAACAGAAAATCCTCCTGGCACATAATAATCAAAACACCAAATTCACTAAACAAAGAAAGAATATAAAAGCAGTAAGGGAAAGGGGGCAAGTAACTTATAAAGGCAGACCTATCAGAATCACACCAGACTTCTCACCAGAGATGATGAAAGCTAGACGATCCTGGGCAGACCTCATACAGACCCCAAGAGAACAACACAAATGCCAGCCCAGGCTACTATACCCAGCAAAACTCTCAATCATCGTAGATGGAGAAGCCAAGATATTCCATGATAAAAACCCAATTTGCATAATATCTGTCTACAAATCCAGCCCTACAAAGGATAATAGAAGGAAAATGCCAACACAAGGAGGGAAACTACACCCTAGAAAAAGCAATAAAGTAATCTTCCAACAAACCCAAAAGAAGATACCCACACAAATATAAAAATAACATCAAGAATAACAGGAAACAGCAATCACTATTCCCTAATATCTCTTAACAGCAACAGACTCAACTCCCCAATAAAAAGACATTGACTAACGAAATATTTCTCATTTAAATCTTCAATTTTATCAGAAAATGTTTGCAATTCCCCTTCTAATTAATTTGGTAATTTCTTTTATGTCTACCATTTTATTTGCATTATTTTTCATGATAATCTTCAATTTTAGTATGTTTTCCTATATACTTCCTTTATTTTATCAAAAATGTTTTCAATGTAAATCTTTGATTTTATCACAGATGCTTCTAATTCCCCCTTCAATTAATTTAAAAAGAGTTTTTACATCAACCATTTTTTATGTAAAATTTTCCATGAAATAGTCAATTTTAATGTGTTTGTCTATTTATTTCTTGAATTTTACCAGAAATATTTTCCATGTAAATCCTCAATGTTATCTGAAAATTTTTACAATTCCACCTTCAATCAACTTAGCATTATCTTTATGCCTATCATTTTATCTATATAATTTCCAAGATAATCTTTAATTTTAACATTTTTCTATATATTTCTACAATTTTATCAGAAATATTTTCCCTGTAAATCTTCAAGTTTATCAGAAAATATTTATAATTCCACTTTTAAAAAAACAAACTAAGTTTAAAAAAAACTTAGAAATACTTTTATGCCTACCATTATTATATGTATATAAAACTTTCCATGATAATCTTCAATTCTAACATGTTTTTCTACATTTTTCTACAATTTTATTGGAAACATTTTCCACGTAAATCTTTGATTTTATCACAAAATGTTTCTATCCCATATTTTAATTAATTTAGCAATGTTTTACATGTTTACCACTTTACTCCTTAATTTTCTATGAAAATTGCCAATTTTAACATTGTTTATCTGAAATATTTTCCATGTAAATCTTTAATTTTATCATAAAGTGTTTTTACTTCCCTTACTTCCCTTTTCAGTAAATAAAAAGAAAATTTAAAAAAGAGAAGAAAGAAAAAAAGAAAAAACGATTATAATACATTTTATTAAATATGTGTGTATTCTGTGGTGTGTGTGTGTGTGTGTGTGTGTGTGTGTGTGTATTCTAGTGTTTGGGTGTGCATTACGGATTTTTTTTTAATGAAAATGAGTGTTCTGCCTGCCTCTATCTATGTGTATCCCATGCAGGCTGGTTTCGGCACAGGTCAGAAGGTACTGCATCCCTGGAAGTGGAGTTATACATGCTTGTGAACTCAGCCCTATGTGCTGGGAACTGAACCTGGGCCCCCTGCAAGAGCAGTGTAACCATAGAGCCATCTCTCCAGACCCTCTCCATCTTGTTTTTTGAGATAGCCACTCCCTGAACATGGAGAACTCACAAATTCAGCTCACTTGGTTGGCCAGCAGGTTTCTAGAATCCTCCATGCTCCACAGCATGGGATTGGAGGCAGTAAGTTCACATGTGTCCTGGGGATGGGAGTCAGGACTCCATGCTCATGTCCCCAGCACCTCACTAACTCAGCCACCAGCTTTCTAGCTCCAGATGGCTAAAGTTCCTGAGTCACATAAACCTAAACAATCTGCTTGCTTCAATTGAAGGTTAATGTCACAGAGAAACCCGAAAAATAAAGAGCACGAGAAACACAAGAAAAAAATTGTGACACTTTCATAGGCAATGATTTTTTTTATATAAGAATGAGAAATAATGCAGATGTGAATCCTTGCATGTGGAAGTCAGAGAATGGCCCTGGGAAGTAGTTCTGGCCTCCCCACATGATTTGAAGTTAGGATCTCTGTGTTTCTGCTGCTCTGCTCCAGTTGCAAGCTTAGCGCATGGATATGTTGTACTTTGTCAAGATTAAACATTGCTCTCTAAAAGATGGTAAGAGAAAAACGCGGGCCAGTGAGTTGGCTTCTCAAGAAAAATCACTTGCTGCCAAACCTGACAAACTGACATTCATGTCATGGAGGAGAGAAGTGAATCCTGCAGGGTGACCTCCGACCTCCACCTGCATCCTGTAGTACATGCATAAAGAAATAAAAGAGATGCTGTTTTTAAAAGGCCAGCCAGGGAATAGGAAAAACCACAATATATATATATATATATATATATATATATATATACATACATATATATATATATATATATATATATATATATATATATATCTGATCAGAGGCTTTTGTCTAGAACACAGGAAATTCTTACAACTTGATCAGACAATTCATGTTAAAATGGACAAGTGGCAGGGGGCAGGAAGACCCTCAGTGAGTAAAAGCCTTGGCTGAGCAAGCCGGACAAGCTGGACTCAGTTCCAGGAGCCCCTGTAAAAACATAGAGGCTATGGCTCAAACCACACATCTCTAATCCTAGGGTCCTACAGAGGCAGAGGAGACCATCATCCAGAAGACTGTGTTATAGTAAGAGTTCAACATCCCAGAAACAAGAAGATAGCCAGCTCCTGAGAGAGCTACCCTCTGAGCTCCAGGTACATGCTGTACACATGCATGTACAAACACACACACACACACACACACACACACACACCATAAGATCTGGCTGTAGGGGATTTTCTTAATTAGTGACCAACAGAGGAGGGTGGGCCAAATACAGTGCTGGGATTACAGGTGTGCGCCACCACTGCCTGGCTCTCTGCATGCCTTTCTATATGCTTAAATATTCTTTGGAATTAGTGCAAATGCTATGGAAATGTTGTCTGCTATCGCTGTTAATTCGACACAGTAAGAAGAAGTTCATGTACATTCACTATAGGCATATTTATCCTGAATAGTTTGGCTGAGTGTATAGGTGCAGAACGCACACAAGGCCTAGGAGACTCTCCACAACACTGATGAGCAGAGAGTCCACACACTGAAAGGTCCATGCTGTAGCACCCCTGTCCTGTGATCTCTGAGAAAAGATCAATCTAGAGGACGTTGGAATAAGTGTAGGCTGACGACAGAGGCGTGAGGGGATGTTCTGGGGTCCTGGGAGCTCTCTGAATAGTGGCAGTGACTGTATGGAGCAAGCATGTCTGCACACTTCGGCCACCGCATTTCTTAATGAAAAGTATACCAAGAAAGTTGACTAAAATGTTGGCAGATCAACAGACCATGAGAAAGGACCCAACAACAGGAAAAATTATAAGTATACAAGAGGTTAAAGGGGAAAGGCTTAAGGGATGGACGCTCCTGCAGCCCATGCACTTGCACCTTTGCCCTATTGTTGGGACAACTGGTAAAAGAAAACTTAAGTGTGGGTTCTAGGTGAGCTTGATCCTAATTAGCATACTAATGCAAATTAGGCAATGCTAATGTCTGACTTTCACGGGTAAATTGAACCTATGTGACACAAGGTCCTTGATGTAGAAATACACACTCAAGCCTACAGGACAGATAACACATAATTTAACACAGATAAGACAGCTCCATAGGTCCATACATACCATGAGTCTCAGCACTCGGGAGACTGGGACAGATAGACCTCAGTGAGCATTTCCACCTCAAAGGCCCTCCGCCCCTGAAGACATCGTGATTCATGTCATCATAGTCTTCTAGCAAAGATCTTCCATAGTGGTTGTGAGCCACCATGTGAGTGCTGGGAAGGGAACCTGGTTCCTCTGGAAGATTATCTGGTGCCCTTAAACACCGAGCCATCTCTTCAGCCCTAAACATGGAGTTTTGAAGTTATTTACCAGTAACTCACCAGACAGTTTTCATGAGCAGCTATATTCACTGATGGTGCAAAGTATATCTGACTCCACTCATGGCCTTCAGGGCAGAGAGCACATGTTCTTTGTTGCATCATTTCTGGAACCTCACAGTCACCTACAAAAAACATCCAGGTTGAAAACAGAAAAGCATTTTATGGCCTTGCTACCTCCTCCAGTCTTGAAGAAGTGGCCGGGGCCCTCTTCTTATGTTAGAGTTTCAGGGACGGAAGGATGCTTTTGCCAAAGGTAGTGACTTCACTTGGGCAGTGATCACTGCTATCACTGTAGCTTGAAAGGGATGAGAAGGTTTGGCATTAGTGCCTTCCTATCTTGTCTGTATTTCCTGCTTTAACCTTTTGGTCAGGTTTCTACTGAAGAGACAGGGTTGGGGCAGGACTGTACTAGCCTGTCAACACCAGCTTTGGTGTTATTCCTGTCCTCTGTGCATTATTTCTGTCTCTTTACCCAGACAGGACATCCTCGCCATTCTTGAGTTCATCATTTTCTAAGATGGTTCCAGAAGCCTGTGGACCACAAACCTGACAAAAACCTGGATCATCATGCTCTTATGATAAGAGAAAACCATCTCAAGGAGATTGTCACCATGGGTGGCCCTGAAATATCAGCCTGCACAACACAAGCTTTCAGGGCACTGATACTTATAGGCAACTTACACCCCCAAACTGGTTCTCAGTATTCGCCAATTTCTTTCGAAGACTAGAGTCTCCTTTCCAGGTTTCCAGCATCCCCAAATAAAGTCTACCTTCCCTTCCCAACAGCGTGTCTTGAGTATTAATTTTACAGTGCAGAGCTCCCAGATCTGTGAAGCGAGAACCCAAGAGGATAGAAGAGCTTTCAGCTTCCTGAGTTCCCCAGTACTTATGGATCTCCCAGGTGCTGTAGACCCCACTCCACCCTCAAGTAGTATCCTGCTGTCTCTCTGGGGGGAAGTGGAGTGTGGGAAATTCCTGCTGACCCTCACCCTGGAACTCACCATTGGGGACTGGGTTAGAGCATCCTGGTTTCTCTTGGGCCATGGCTGGGTACTTGCACTCTTAGTGCCTCTGCAAGTTTCTAGGTTCTAGTTTCTTTTTCTCTAAATCTGGGTGGAGTCTGCAAACAGTAATCTGAGAGGAAGTGCAAGTGGAGGGCAGTGTGCTGGCACGTTTTCAACTCTGAGTAGTCAGTTAAAAAATGCTCCAGTGTGATTTCTCTGTTGATGTAATAAAAGCCAAGGTCCAAAATAACTTAGGGGAGGAAAGGCTTCATTTGAGCTATGTGGGCCAGTGGACCATGAGAAGTAGCCTGGGCCTTTTTTTTTTTTTTTTTTTTTATTTATTTTGTTGTTGTTAGTTCAAATAGTTTAATCTGTACTCCAGAAATTCTATTGTAAGTTTTATCTTTACAAAATAGATTTCAAACAATTATTTACTTTAAAAAGGGTAATTTTGAAGTTAAGAATTTCAGAACACTACTTGCAATAATTATATACAAGAGGAACTGGGTACCACTGGCATATTAGCATTCTGTAGGGGAGTGGCTTCCTGCAACAGAAAATGGTAAAATGAACTATATGACAGTATTTTCTACAAGTCATTTGTGGCTAATTCCTCCATAAATCTAGTGATTCTCCCAGCAACAATCCCAAATAGCTTTAAATACAACTTTTAAAGTAAAAACAATGACTTCCAAACATCATGAGGCAAATTATATCCTAAACTCCTTTTTAAATATCTGGCTAGATCTGGGTATTCTCATACAACATTCAAGCCAATTCACTGACTTTCCCTTCCAGTCTTCACTGACTGAAGAAAATTTAACTATGTGATGCTTTAGGATATTGACATCACTATGGTACTGCACAAAAACACAGCTAAACTTTAACCTTTGTGTTTAAATGTGTAATGCCAAGCAGTGCTTAGGTGTGACAGTGTGTATGGAACAATACCAATCTTGGGAACAGTGCTACTAATTGACAGGCTGTTCCAATTAACAACAAAAAGAGAGTAACCATTTGTATATCCAACCAAGAAATCTGTTAGCAGAGAACATCAGTTCACCTTGAATGTGAATTAGTTCCACATCATAACCAAATTAAGTCAATAAAAGCTTATCTAAACATATAATTCTTCCTTCAATTAAACATGCTTGGAGGAACAGGTGACAAAAAAAATCATGCTTTCTAAACTGCTGTATATGAGAAGGTAACCTGGCTTTTAAAGAAAACATTTCTTAAATACATGAGGTTTTTAGAACGTCACATTCCAATTCACTCAACAGTTTGGTTGATTGCATTGAAATTATGCACTTATGTTTTTGCTCCCAGTAATATTTCAGTTTGCTCAAGAAAATACAAACTCTCATGGAAAGTTTTCAAAGTTTTCCCTCACATCTTCAAGTCACATTAAGGCTGAACAAACATGTATGTATTCCCCAAGTAATCATTATAAGAGAATATTTTCCAAATGTATTTTTCCTTTAAAAAAAATCCACACAAATAATCGCCTAAGTCTTGTTCCCAATAGCTCAGTGGTTTTATAGCAAGTAAAAATGGCATAAGTATGTTAAATGTGTGTGTGTGTGTGTGTGTGTGTGTGTGTGTATTCAAACTGATAGGCACTGAGCACACAGGGCCTCTCTTCCCATGTATGTATTGGTTGTTCAGTTTGAGTAGTTATCGAATCAGAAAAATGAATTATGCAGTCATTAGAATTCAGAGTAAAATATCTATAAATTTATGGTATACATAATTTGGTGCACTAAGAAGCCTACTTTAGGCCACCATAATATTCAGAATCTCAACGTACTAATTTAAAAATTACATGTACCTGCGGTCTCCATCTTGCTGCCCGTTCACCAGTAGAGAGGCTCAGGTATCCAGACTTAATCTGTGATTACCATCGCTCAGGTGGGAACCTGCCAGGCTCTCTCCAGTGGCCAGTGCCAGGGTGGCTTGGTGGGATATCTCCACGGCCGCAAGGCCGTGCACCAATGCGAATGGGGGCTGCCTCCATCGCGGTCCTCCTGGAGCCCTTGCGGCCACCAGGCCATGCACCAACTCGGTTGGGAACCGCCTACTCTGAGGTCCTCTCAGCACTCGCAGCAGCGGTCTCCATTTTGCTGCCTGGTCATCAGTAGAGAACCAACAGGCAGGCCCAGCCTCACGGGAGGTTCAAACACAAGCCAGTGACAACAAGGCCAACTAATGCCAGAGAGAACCAGATGGCAAAAAGCAAATGTAGGAACATTACTAACAGAAATCAAGGCAGCATGGCAGCATCTGGACCAAGATAGCCAACAATAGGAAGTTCTGGATGCCCCAAAACACCAGAAAAACAAGATTTGGATCTAAAATCACTGGTCAGGATGCTGATAGCAGAACACATAGATAAATCTCTTAAAGAAATACAGGAGAAAATGGATTAAAAGTTAGAAGCCCTTACAAGGCAAACACAAAAATCACTTAAAGAAATTCAGGAGAATATGGATCAAAAAATAGAAGCCAATAAGGAGGAAATACAAAAATCACTTAAAGAAATATAAGAGAACATGGGCCAACAAGTAGAAGTTATGAAAGAGGAAACACAAAATCTCTTAAAGAATTACATGAAAACACAAACAAGCAAGCGGAAGATCTGAACAAAACCATCCAGGATCTAAAAACAGAAGTAGAAACAACTAAGAAATTAAGAAATCGCAAAGGGAGACAACTTTGGAGATAGAAAACCTTGGGAAGAAATCAGGGGCCATAGATGCAAATATCAACAATAGAATACAAGAGATAGAAGAAAGAATCTCAGATGCAGAAGATACCATAGGAACCATTGATTCAACAGTCAAAGAAAATGCTAAATGCAAAAAACTTGTAACCCAAAACATCCAGGAAATCCAAGACACAATGAGAAGACCAAAGCTAAGGATTATAGGTATAGATGAAAGTGAAGATTTACAATTTAAAGGGCCAGCAAATATCTTCTATAAAATTATGGAAGAAAACTTCCCCAACCTAAAGAGAGAGATGCCCATGAATATACAAGAAGTCTACAGAACTCCAAACAGACTGGACCAGAACAGAAATACCTCCCATCACATAATAATCAAACCCCCAAATGTACTAAACAAAGAAAGAATATTAAGGGCAGTAAGAGAAAAAGGCCAAGTAACATATAAAGGAAGTCCTATCAGAATTACACCAGACTTCTCACGTGAGACCATGAAAGCTAGAAGATCCTGGGCAGATATCATGCAGACTCTAAGAGAACACAAATTTCAGCCAAAACTACTATACCCAGCAAAACTCTCAATCGCCATAGATGGAGAAACCAAGGTATTCCATGACAAAACCAAATTTGCACTATATCTTTCCACAAACCCAGCCCTACAAAGGATAATAGGGGGAAAAACACCAACACATGGAGGGAAACTACACCCAGGAAGAAGCAAGATAGAAACCTGCTCTCATCAAACCCAAAAGAAGATAACCTCTCAAATATAAAAAATAATTTCAAAAATGTCAAGAGATAATAATTACTATTCCTTAATATCTCTTAACATCAATGGACTCAATTCCCCAATAAAAAGACACAGACTAACAGACTGGGATCTGGAAACAGGACCCTACATTTTGCTGCATACAGGAAACACAGTGTCAAAGACAAACATTACCTTAGAGTAAAAGGCTGGAAGACAATTTTACAAGCAAATGGTCTCAGGAAACAAGCTGGAGTAGCCGTTCTAATATTAGATAAAATTGACTTTCAACCTAAAGTCATCAAAAGAGACCCGGAAGGTCACTTCGTGCTGGTCGAAGGGAAAATCCACCAAAAAGAACTCTCAATACTGAACATCTATGCTCCAAATGCAAGGGCACCCTCATTCGTAAAAGAAACTTTACTAAAGCTTAAAGCACATATTGTACCTAACACAATAATTGTGGGTGACTTCAACAATCCACTCTCCTCAATGGACCGATTGGGAAAGCAGAAACTAAACAGGGACTCAGTGAAACTAATTGAAACTTTGGGCCAATTGGACTAATAGATATATATAGAACATTTCACCCTAAAGCAAAAGAATATATGTTTTTCTCAGCACCTCATGGTACCTTCTCCAAAATCGATCATATAATTGGTCACAAGACAGATGTCAACAAATACAAGAAGATCAAACTACTCCCATGCCTCCTATCTGATCACTATGGAGTAAGAGTGGTCTTCAATAGCAACAAAAACAACAGAAAGCCCACATACACATGGAAACTGAACAATACTCTACTCAATGACAACTTACGCCCAACACTCTCACAGCCACAGTGTGAGGCAAGTACAATCAAACTTCCTGAGTTCTGTCTCCCTAAGCTGTTGTCCTGTTCTGTGGCAGGTCAGATACAGGACCACAACCCTACAGGAATACAAGTTGCAGACATTATCCAGAGAACAAGGAAAGAGAGCAGGAGCAGGGCCTTTCTGGCTACTTCCCTTGGCTCTCTAAACCTGCTGTGTAGTACAGCCCACAACTGCCTGCCCCGTGCTGCTGCTGCTGCTGCTGCTGCTGCTGCTGCTGCTGCTGCTGCTGCTGCTGCTGCTGCTGCACACAGTGGCCTGTCCCTTCCTCCATCAATTATCAGTCAGGAAAATGCCCCACAGGCCACTCTGATGGAGTCAAATATGGAGAAGGATCCTCTTCCCAGGTGTGTCAAGTCATCTTCAACCACAATAGCCATCAAACACCTGATATATTATTGAGAACTCATTCATATCCCCCTGTGTTTCTGTGTCTCTCTCTCACAGCAACTGTCAGATCTCTAATTGGTGTCAAGTCCTGTTCAACAACAAGGACATCATGCTTGGTCCTGGAAACCTAGCACTGTGCACAGGGATAGTGAAGTCATAAATTGTGGAGGAGAACTGAAACCTGCCACCTCACCAATCCAGCAGGATCCCTAAGTGCATTGTAAATATGGTCCCTTAGACCCATAGATGAGTATAGCTCTCACCCTTCATCAAGGAAACTTCTCTTTGCAAAAGCAGATGGAGATCTTATAGCAAACTACAACCGATCAACAGCAGTTGCAGAGCCCAGCCCCAACTAAGGCCTCACATAATACAACTCTCACACCTGAGGATCACTGTGGAAGAGGTGGAAAGACTAAAGGGCCAGATGAACAGGAAGTCTGCTGTGAGGTTGTGTCTCCTGGAACTGACAGAAAAGCTACAGCCATGAAGTCTCACCATCATGGCTGCCTAAACACAGGCTGAACAACGGACACGAAAGGGCATGCTAACATGGGAAGGGAAAGCCCAGAAGGCCTCAAACCTCCACGAAGAACTACAGATAACCCAGGAGTGCTGAAAGCAGAAGAAATAAGTCTTCCCCAGAGAAGAACACATCAATTGTTCAATAGCAACCTTGAAAACTCGTACATACAAGTATCATTATACAGACTAAGCACAGTGTATTTACTTAGACATCAGTGCTCTGGGGCACTGTGGGAGCTATCATTCTTCAGGTAAACACCCAAGACAGAAACAGTGCTCTGTAGGAATATATGAAGGACATTTGCTTCTCATGAGCCTCTTTTTTCCACACCTCGTTTCTAAATATGTATGTTTTACATGTGATTTTCTTACACTTAGATAAACATTGAAAAAGGATGAAAGGTTTGTTGCTTTTGTTTTTTTGTTTTGCTTTTTTTGTTTATTTTGATGAGAGGATGTTTTGAACTTGTTTTTAAAAAGTAAGTAAAACATCCCTCCCCCAATTACCCAACAGTGCTTAACTAGGGCTGTGTTTGAGACCAGGGTGCACACCACCTTCCCCTCTCCCTATAATAACTCACATACTCTACACAGTTGCTCTTTTCTGACTTGATGTGATTGTCAAAGCCACCCTTCTTACAGGACTCCATAGAATGCTCACTGTTTTAAGTGGTGGGAGGAGTCTGGGCGAGATTCCATCAAAACTTAATTGAAGTTTCACCTTCACCTCTCCAGATTTTGTTTTTATCTTTCTATAATTGTGTTGGCAATCCATCTGCCATATGTTAAGTTAGGGCTCTCTAGGCATGCTTTCCCTGAGAAGGTCATTTGTAAAAGACTGGATCAGGCTGGATGGTGACTGAGGCACCAAAGACAGGCAGGCAGGTTGACAGACAAGAGAAACAGGAACCAGAGCGCAAAGCCCTCTTCCTGATCATGTCACAGCTGCTGCCTGGCGCATTGGTAAGTGACAACTGCATCCTCGGTGGCAGTTTTCCTGGCCAGGATGATGAGTGGACATGAATTTGAATTGCTGTAGGAGATCATCTGTAGAACCACAGTCCTGTGGACTTAGGGCCTCAAAGCAGAAACTTTACAACATTTACTGGTGGTCATACTTGAAAAACTTCTCCACAGAAAAAGCACAAATTATAGCTGCAAATCCACACCCATAGACAGTACCTGACAAAAACATACTGAGTTCCTGATCCAGCTGAAGACACACTTTTAGCTTGATGAACAGCTATAGTATGTAAATGTGTGTGTGTGTGTGTGTGTGTGTGTGTGTGTGAGTGAGTGAAAGAAGTGTTCTTTTAACAGTCTGAGTTTTTTAATGCATTCTTAATGTTTCATTGATTTTGTTTTTTAATTTATTTATCCACTTTCCAACCCAATATTAGCCCTTCCTCTCCTCCCAGTACTCCCTCACTTAAGTTCTCACCCCATTCGACCTTCCCCATCTCTTTTGATGTCCCTCAACTGAGGTATTGATAAGTAAAATCTGGTTCATTTACACAGTGGAATACTACTCAGCCATTAAAAACAAAGACACCATGAATTTTGCAGTGAAGTGGATAGAAATAGAAAATATCATCCTGGCCGGGCATGGTGGCGCACGCCTGTAATCCCAGCACTTGGGAGGCAGAGGCTGGCAGATTTCTGAGTTTGAGGCCAGCCTGGTCTACAGAGTGAATTCCAGGACAGCCAGGACTACACAGAGAAACCCTGTCTCGAAAAAACCAAAAAGAAAAAAAAAAGTAATGAAAATATCATCCTGAGCGAGACAACCCAGACCCATAAGAACATGCATAGTACGTACTCACTGGTAAGTGGACACTAGCCACAGGATACCTATGTTAAAATCCACAGACCCAAAGAAGCCAAATAGCGAGGAGGGCCCAAGGGAGGATGCTTGAATCTTTCTCAGTAGAGGAATTAAAATAGATATTTCAGAATGATTTTGTTTTTAATCATAGAAAACTAAAATCTATACTTGGAATTAATGTTTTCTTCTGATGTAATAATGAAAGGCAGGAAGTTACGTTTCCTGAAAGACACAAAACTGTATCCTTGAACTTATTAGAACAATGCTTGACAGTCCAGTATTTAGGATGCATTTACGTAATTTCTTGAATGGCTTTGATAAACAGTTTCTTAAGACAGGCATGCACAGTGGTGGCTGGTTTTCTCCTTTAGAATATACTACTGTCTACCCTGAAAAGGGGAGGCAGTTGATATCTTGATGCAACATGAATTAATTTGTGAATTTAAGTGAAACGATAAGACATCCCCAAACAACAAGTAGGAAATGATCCAGTTCCTGGAGGGAGAAAGGGCGGCTGTCGGGAGCTGGGAGAGGACACAGATGTTAAATGTGGAGTTCCTGTTCTGAGAGGTGAAGTGGTTTGGGATGAGTAATAATTTTGACTAAATTTTATGCTCCTGAACTATATATTTATAAAAGGGTCGTTATGGAGAAAGAACAAACAAAAAGGGGTGAGATGTTAAATTTTGTTTCTTGCATTGTATCATAATTTCTAGCATCGATGTTAGAATAAAGGTAAGGGACCACTCTGAATGTGTCAACTAGTTCTCAACTGCCTCATGATCTTATTTCTGTTAGAAGAGGACATGTGAACCATCAGATGGAAAAAGCCACTATCGTTGGGACACACACCTGTTCTTAGAGGAAAGCTGAGATAGGGCTAACCACCAAGGGTACAATGTGACATGTAAAGATTTCAACATGGAAGTTGTACATGGCGTTGCGCATGTGCCAGGCATCCTTGTGGAGGTCAGAGGGCAACTGTTAAGTCAGCTCAGCTGTCTGGGCTCTGGTATGAAGATGAGGTGTGTGATTATTCGGCTCATTTTTCAGTAATAACAGCAGGTTTATTTTAGCAGTTTGCCCAATATACGCCTACATTATGAACACCAAACAACTGGTGCTTTTGTGCCGTAGAGTTTAGTGAGATGAACAGACTCCAGGTGAATGTAAAGCAGCAGAGGAAGCACTGACATAAACGTGCCCCAGCTGGTTCTGCTGGGTGCGCAGATGGCAGTCATTCCAGTTGATGCCCTGTGAAGTGGCTCAGGCTGGCCTTGTAACCGCAGTATTACACCAGGAATGATTCCTTCAAAGTGTGTGTGAGCACTCATTACAAACCTAACACCATGCTGGGACACGGCTCAACCCATTCTGACAGGTGGCCCAGAGGATCATGGGAGGAAATTAGAATATAAATGTGAGAGGAGTCAAGGGTCAGGGGCAGTGTGGCACACAGATCTGATGCGTACTGTCAGGAAGGGAAAGTCATTTTTTTTTTTACAATTTTTTTTTATTTTCTATATTTTTTGTTTACATTCCGAAGGCTTTCCCCTTTCCCCATTCTATATTCTTTGTTTACATTCCGAAGGCTTTCCCCTTTCCCCCCTCACCATATGTCCCATATGTCCCCTTCCACCCCAACCCACCCCCGCGCCTATTCCCCAATCACCACCCCACCATTTCTCTGCTCTATTCTGGTACTCTCCTACAAAACTGGATCCAGTCCTTTCAGGACCAGGGTCCTCTCAGGAAGGGAAAGTCTTAGTGCTCCACAGTCCCTGCTCTGAATTAGTGCTTATTCAAAGAGCCCAGTTCTAAATGCTGGAGTTGCTTTTGAAGATGATTGTGGGGTGGTGATCTGTGATAAACAGCCTGGTCCCTGGTCAAGCTCAGGCTGAAAACCTCGGTGACCCAGCAGGTGACTGTCACATGCAAGGGACATCAGGCATTTGGCCATGCCCCTTGGGCCACTGGGTCCTGTCACACACACCCTCCTTAGAGAGGCCTATGGCTATTGGTCACATAAACACCAAGTCCTCCCACGTGCAGATAAGGTATCTCCAAGCTCTCGGACAAACCCAAAAGAAGTTCCTGCTGTCAGACTCCAACCCACAAAAACTTTATATAAGAATCCTATCTAGAAGGAATAAAGGTGTGTGAGAACTACGTCATCACTTGAGAGCTTCAGTCATAAGAGCTGTAATACTGCCACTTGTGAAGAGGTCTGCTCTCCCAAAACACCACCTGAAGCTCCACTGCAATCCTCACTGGGTATTCAGCCTCTCCTTGGCCCAGCCTGGCCTGCCTTGGTGCAGGGTGAACTGGGGTGACTGAGACAGCAGCGGTGGAGCCAGCTGCAGCAGTGGAGGAGGTGGAGATGATTCCCCCTTCCTGTTTTCACTCTCTCCTTTTTGCCAGAACCCTCACAGCGGGCTGGGTCAGAGATCTCCATGGAAAGTCTCTGGTACACAGGCCCACAGATGATGCATGCCCTTGTAATGACTGTGGCCAAAAAGACACTTCTAAAAAGACTCCAGTGAAGACCCACAAACTTGGTAAGCACAGAACAGTGCATTGTGTCTTGTTACAGCTGAGGGCTGCTGGGGACTGTGTTAAAGAAACTGTCCACTCTTCAGTGTTTTTTGACAAGCATTTATTATGTGTGCTAAACACTGGGAATGGGGTAATGAGCAGAAACCCAGGGTCACAGCGAGCAATGCACAGGAATGAGTCTGCTCTATTGTGATGGAGTTATTAATACTGAGAGGAGACCATGGTGAGACCTTCTGCAGGAGCAGAGGAAGCAAGAGAAAGCTCTAAGATTCCACAAAAGGATGGCCACAGGCTCTGGTGTTGCTGCCCTTGACTGGGGTATGTAGGGTGGGTAGGAAGACTTCCTCACTCCTTGGAGAACAAGGAGGCCTGATACAGTTGACCTGAGGAACAGCTTTTACTGTCAGGGGAAAGCAGGACAAGTGAGGTGAGAAGAAAGGAGACAAGAAACACCCAGTCAGGTACTGAGCAATGGGTGAACAGTAGCAGGTCAGAGTGAGACAGGACTGTGGGTCTGTCACAGGCTCTCTCCTGAGCCTGCTTGCACCTCAGGAGACCCCTGGCATCTGACCTGGTGGTCCTCAGGAGGTAGCGAGGATCCTGAAGCAGAGCTTGAGTGGTCCAGGTCTCCATTTTCTTGAAATGAGCACAAGGTTTGTTGTAGGTCTGCAAGTGCCTCCAGCTGCTGCTTCATCTGCCTCTGCCTTTCTTCAGATTCACACACTTTGCTCTTGATTACTTTAAAAGACAGAAAGTGGCCTCAGTGTATGCAGGGATTTCATTAGGAAGAGTGTACGGTCTCTAGGCTGGATCAGTTCAAATATATACCTTATAGTAACTGGGCCTCAAATGAGAAGACAGAGTGCTCTGAGGAGACAGTCTGCCCCCATCTTTGCTGCCTTTCCTGTCTCATGATGGACACAAGCATGTGTCACATGACTTTGATACCTTCATAGTATAACGAGGTTACAGTGTTCTTTCATTCAGAGGCTATAGAACGCGGCTGGCCTTCCAGTGACAACTCTTTCGTGAGCACGTCTCTGGCTCTAGGGACATTTGGTACAGCTCAGCTTTAGGTGAGATTTAGGAACAGAAAATGTTAACTGTAGAAGCCTCCCAAGGTCATTTGAGTTGGGTTTAGAATCGTCAGGATTGGATCTTTAATTTCTTAGTTGTCAGAATGACTGCATACCTGCAGTTGGCTTGAAATACTAGGCTGAATTGTCCAGAACAGAATGTCACTAAAATGTTAGTAACTTGAGGTGTCTCATATGCAGGGTGACATTTTCCAGACACATAACTTTCATGCTCAGTGACACATGTAAGTGCCAAAGGAAATATAGTTTTCTGAAGGCTGGTATTTTTAAAAGTCTTATTCACAGATATTCTCAAGTAACTTTTAAAGTAACTTCTCTGCTGACTACTACTGATTATTAAAGATTACAAATGAGAACAAGAAGTAGAAAATCAAAATGAGAGAGGCTGGGCAAATTGAGTTGACACAGACTGTCATATAGGCAGGAAAGCCTGATGTCTAATTGTTTTACTGACAGGAACATATTAGAAAAGAATACTGTGGAGCAGTGTATTCTGCAACAACAGTGGAGAAGCTACTCATGCTAATCCTGTGTGAATCTGTCCCTCACCCACATCTAGAGGTGCAGCACATGGACATGTTGAGTACTGAAAGAGGCCATAATAAATGCAGGCTCCTTATGGCTTTTCTGACAAGATCTCACTGTGTAGCCTAGGCTGGCAATCCTCCTGCCTCACCTTTCAACTGCTGGGAATACAGATGTGCACCACAACACACAGCTAAATGCATCACTCTTTTGAAAGACAAGGTCTCCCTATTCCTGCCTGCACACTACAATTTAAAAGCAAAAATAAAACCAACAACAATAAAAAAAGCTGTCTTGGATAGTCTTGCTTTTTTTTTCTTTTCCTGATTAATTTTTGAATTATAGTATTCAGTGCTTCAGGAGATGTGCTTTGAAGACAAACCTTAGGAAGAGGACCAGACATCTCTTCAAGAGAGAGGTACATGGGTTGTGGAATGGACCACTAATCCTTCCATCTTGCTGCCTTGAGGTGAGAGGCTGCAGGAAGCCTCCTGAGCTCCATCCAGGCGATGCCTGTCTACACAAGGGTCAGAATACTCTAGAGTCAAAACCTTGGCTTGTCTCTGCCTTATTAGTAACCTTTTCTGTAGACAGTTACTTTTATGTCTCACTGGAAAAAAAAGAACAGTGTATTCCAGCCATGTGCAAATAACTGCTATTTCTATACAGTGGTATATCTGTCTGTATGTCTGTTTCTCATCTATCTGTCTCTCAATCTGTCTTACTGTCTATATTTCTGTTTATTTTTCTATTATCTATGTCTTTCTGTATATATACTACTATGGGGTCTTTTGCATTTTTTCCCCTGTTCCTGACAGGCCGATTTTATAATGGGCTTTTTCACTTGACAAAAACTGCCTTTGAGAAAAATGTTCACTACTTTATCATCTGTCATTCTGATCTGAATGATAATTGTCTCTAAAGCACATGTCCCTTATTTTCTGAATCACCTACCTTCTTGGAATGTTCTTAGTGTGTCTCCAAACAATCCACAGTCAAACAGTAAGGTCTCGATCCCTTCATAGTCTAGAGAGAGAAGCAATTTCCTGTGTTAATTTTTATGTGAATAAATCACACGAGGAGAAGGAGAAAATAACCCCAATAGGAATAGAGAGTATCAGAGGAGGGCAGCTCAGTGCAGACCCAGCAGGGAACAAGGAGAAGCATCAGCTCACTGGCTCTGTGCAACTGGGCCTTCTGGGGAGGGAACACCTGTGTTTCAGGGAGCCCCCAGGTGATTAGGAGGCACCCACAAATTTGAGAGTTCTTAGTCTTGAGAAAATTAGTAAATAAAATTATAAAACAAAGGGGCTCCTTGAAATGTTTACTGCTAATACATCCTTTGGTTTTGTCACAACTAGCATGTGTATGCTGTGGGAGGGGCACAAATAATATTTCAAAATAGGTTTTCGTGTGTGTGTGTGTGTGTGTGTGTGTGTGTGTGTGTGTGTGTGTGTTCTAGAGTCCATATGAGTGCCAGATTCCCAGAAAGTTGAGGTCCAGGCAGGTGTAAGGTGCCAGACATGGCAGGAAAAAACTGAACTCAGGACCTCTTCAAGCGTATGTGTTCTTTACCACCAAGCTAACCCCTTCACCCCTCTTATAATTTTCTTAAGACCCTTGATTTATTAAAAAATAGAATTTGAGGCACTTCAAAATTATAACCTTGGTGCTGATTCACAGCACCCAAGTTGTGTGGCTTACAACTGTCTATAATTCTGGCTCCAGGGGGATACACAGTTCTATTCTCTGAGGGCACTTAGACTCACATGTCCATATACTACATACATACATACATACATACACACACACACACACACACACACACACACACACACTTAAATATAATAAAAGTATACCTTCAAACAGCAGCTGCAGCTGGGACAATAAACCAGGCAAACTAACAGAACAGTTTCCATGGTTTCTCCACTCAACTGTGTGAGAAAACCTCTGACAAAGGGACTTCCTGGCCTCAGAGCATTTTGGGCACTAACTACAGAATCTGTAACTTTCATATCTTCTTGATTGGTTAACTTACAGTCTTTGGATTATTTTCTTTTATTTTGTGTGAGTGTATTGCTCACATGTATATATGGATACTATGTGAATGTCTAGTAAATAGACAGGACAGAAGATGGCGTTGGGTTCCCCTCAAACTGGAGTTATGGAGTAAGCCACGTGTAGATGCTGGGAACTGACCTTGAGTCCTCTGCAAGAGGAACAAGTGCTCTTGACCACTGAGCCATCTCCCCAGCCCATGATGTGTGTTCCTAAAGAATGGGTTAAGGAAGGGCGGGGAAAGCACGGGGAGGCGTGTTTTCTAGAATGTGTTTAGTTTTCAGTACCTGACTCTGAGGCAGTCTCTTCCATGAATCTTCCATGAATTGAATCTATTTTTTCTAGGATCTGTTCAAATAATTCAGTAAGAAGTCCTGCTTCCTGGCATTTCTTAAGAAAAGGAGCTTTGACAGCTGCATCTATGAACAAAGAATGCATCTTTAGGAGGAAATGGACAGCTATTCACATCATGTGGTCACTTTATTCTTTACCAGTTGATGGGTGAGCATACTTGTCTCATTTTTCTGATGCTCAAATAGTAAATGGTCCAAAAAATGAAAACATTTCTCTGCTTATAATAACTATATGAAGTGAAGCAGTTTTGTAAAATTTACTTTGAATGCTTGAGATGACAGCCCCTCATATTTGTCACAGATTTGGCATAGTAAGGACACGGCCACCTGTCACTGTGAGGGGTAGCACAGCACAGAACTGTGGCCTCAGGCCTTTTTAAGTTTGTCTTCTCATACTGAGAAAAAATGGGCCATTCCAGCTCCAATAATTTTGATACAGTAGGGTTGTAATGGACTGCATAGTTATAATAAGGATTTATGTACTTATTATGTACATACCAGAAGCCCACAAGAATAAAGGTCAAAGCATAACAACATTTCTATAAATATTTGGAGGCACCACATTTGTACCACCATCACTGAGAACAAACCTGTGTGGCGATGAGGCTCTTCCATCATGTGTCTTTTGAAGCTACCGAATTTCATCTTTTTTGACTGGAAGAGAAAACCAAGATTATACTGACTTTTCATATTGACCTGGAATACCACACAAAATAAAAATGTTCTGTGACATAATTGAGTCTATTAATCAAATCTAACAAAAAGATGTATTATCTATCTCTATTATCTATCTCTTTCAGTTTGGTCTTGATGAACTCCTGGATCCAAATGGCACTCTCAAATAGCTAGGTCCTGTAGGATATGTTGTTTGTGGCCTGAAAAACATCTGTTGAACAAGAGGGAGAGATTGTTGTCTGATACTAATCAATGTATAGAAACTGATATAAAAACGGTCTCAAATCTCTCCAAATTCTTTTACATTTTATATCTACTAAACCAGAAGTTTTTAAGTTAGGAATTTGGCAGGGTGTGGAGCAAGTAGCTGGGAAACACTTGGTTATGAACAAATGCTTGCCTGTACTCTCAGCCCATTTAGGACTAAGTGTTGTGAAAGGACACGTGTTTTCACTAGCCTGGTTCAAGGACTGATTGACAGAAGCTGAGGGAATGACGTCATCCCCTGAGCCTCTAGCCTCTCACTACTCTTCAGTGCGCTTCTTCTACCATGTCAGGATGATCAGTACTTCCTAGTTCAACATTCTCCCCACGATGCCACCCTAAGTCTAGCTTCAGCTCCAAGAGGAGAGGACACACATGAAGGATGGTGTGCAAATGCCAACTCCTCCAATGACTTGAAAACCGTGAGTCTCTGGCATTTAGAATTGTAGGTAAGGACATTATGTGAAGAATTAGGTATATAAGTCAAGTTACCTCTGTGGGAGGGCCTGATGAGAGGCGCTTCTTCCTTCCTCTCTTCTTCATGCTTGGGCTATCAGCTAAAAGAGAAACCACTTAAAGGTTGGAATATGTAAATCACGGTTGCTGAGTGGTTGTGGTGCACACCTTTAATGCCAGCACTTAGGAGGAAGAGGCAGGGGACCTCCTAGTTGAAAGCAGAGTAAGACCCAGGACAGCCAGGGCTGTCTCAAATGTGTCTGCGTGTGTGTGTGTGTGTGTGTGTGTGTGCATTTGTGTATGAATATATATATATATATATATATATATATATATTCACACAAGAGAGAGACAGACACAGACACAGACACAGACACATACACACATTGCTATCTTCATTCCCTATCAACATACAGTGAGAGTGAGCATCACTTTAAGGGTACTTTTCAATGAGTTATAAACTAATGGCAATGACTAGAGATGGCTCAGTGCTTGCGAGCTCTCACTGCTCTTTCAGAGGACCCAGGTTCGGTTCCTGGCACCCACAGGTTGCTCGCAACCATCTGTAACCTAAGGCATCTGCACAAACAGGTGCACATAAAAAAAATCACGATTGAGAAGAAATTAGATCATCTCAGGTTTTCCTTAAGGAATTAGCTTTCTTTAAACTCACTTTAGAAACTTACCACTTTCAGGGGTCTCTTCTTTTTGTGGGGGATGTTCTGGGCAAAATACTCTGAAAATACAGAATTTCAAAGAGTCACTGAACCTTTCACTTTGTTGAGAGCCTCTGCATCCCCAGTGCGGGGAGGGAAGCTGCATGCCACGACACTGGCGGAAGCACTCATTTTAAAAAGAAATGTGCTCTGTAGGAGAGTATCAGAACAGAGAAATGGGGGGGGGGTGATTGGGGAATGGGCGGGGGGGGAGAGGACTTATGGGACATATGGTGAGGGGGGAACTGGGAAAGGGGAAAGCCTTTGGAATGTAAACAAAGAATATATAAAATAAAATAAAAAAAAGAAATGTGCTCAAGTCTATGTCAAATTGTCAACCCGCATCCAGTGTGGGTGAGAGTGGCCATTGTCTTTGTGCTCTTTGAGCAGGAGAAATAGGGTTTTAGTCTCTGAAGGCATGAATAGTGGGTGAATGTTTTGAGCAGTCCTAGTTCCTATGCTGTGACGAGAGGCATCTAAGGAACTATGGTCTAAGATTTGAAGCTTCAATCTGACCACCCACAATTTTGCTGATCTTTAAATAGAGTAAGTATTTCTAGCATGGTTAATAAACATTTTTTAAAGCTATCTCTGTAATTTCAAGGCCAGTCTGGTCTACTTCGTGAAACACTGTCTCAAAATAACAAAGAAAAGAAAAAAACAAAACAAAACAAAGCAAAAAACCTTTATCCAGCGGGAACTTCAGTCCCTTTTCATTTGATTACGTGTATAAAAACGACTGTCAGAGTAACGTGAGTTCTTTGTGAACATAAATAATGAATGTGAAGTTCTTCTATAGGTTTCTCAGTAACTCAAACATAAAAAGCACTGTTCAAAACTGAATGAACTTTTATGAACAAGCGGGGGGCTGTGGGGATGACTCTGCAGGCAAAGGGGCTTGCTGTCAGCTCTGACAACCTCAGTTCCATGTCTGGGTCCAACACAGGAAGCAGAGAGCTCATTTCCACAAGGTGGGAAGACAGACCCATAACCTGGGGATGTGTGAGTGAAGGAAGGCATCTTCCTGTTGGAGAGAAGAACAGGCCTGAACTGGCTCCTGTCTCTTGTAGGACATTATGAATGAGGCTCTCCCAGGAAGAAGAGAGTTCAGAGAAGATTTAGAAAGTCAAACAAACCCTTGAGTAGGTCTTTTTCCTGTCATGTACAAAAATGTTCCTGGTGGTGTCCCATAATCCTGTTCTCACTGAGAACACATTTTCATAAACTGAACTTGAGAAGTATGTAGTGGGACCATGAAAGACAGCCTGTTTTCTGGTCAAGCTAGGTTTAAACCCCGGAGATCCAGCAGTTAACTCTACAAGGTACAGAAGACGTTTTCCTGACACACTCCTAGACACCAGGCCCCTGACACAAGGCCTCAGCTCTCCATAATTCTGTTGGCCATCAGTCATGTAGGGCAATACCCCAAGCCTTTTCACAGGTAGAGGATGTGACCATAGATTACATAGCCTCAAGACATATCTCCATTTTAACGAGGTACCTAAAAGCCTGAAGGGCTTAGCCAATTAAGATCTCCTTCTCAGACACTCCTCCCTGAAAGTTTATTTCTCAGGCCTGCCCTGAGGAAGTGGGGTACAGTTTCACTCATCTCAACTCTCCGCCATGACAGTGAATGCTTTAAAACCATGGACTGCCTCTTTGCATTGGATCCTCTGTGGGGAGTAATGGAGCAGGTCTTCCTCTAAAGAGCCACAGGTAGTCTCCCACAGAAGGCCTCTCAGTCCTTCCAGACCCAGTTTCCACCAAGCCAGGCTGCCCATCCGAGCAAGCCAAGGACACTCTCGTCCCTGGGGGTCCCAGAGGGCCTCTACTCCATTCTCAGCTCTTCTGCATCATACAGCTGTGTCTGTGGTGTCCAAGAGCTAGAACCTGCCGTCCCTGACCTCCATGCAGCCTGGGGACCCACAAGCCCGGTTCCTGGCAGTTCCCCAGGTTCCTCCTCACCCCTGGAGTGGGGTCCTGTGGCTTCTCACAGCTCTATGCCGACCTGGTGGTGCACAGTCAAACTTCCTGCATCAGTGGCCCATGCCCTGTGGCAGGTCAGATGTGGGCCACCATTTTAACCCACAGGATGTCCCAGTCTAGCTATTCCTTACACACCCCACCCCTCCATCATGGGCTTTCAAAGCTATTTGGTTACTTGTAAGTTCCATGCTCTCCATCAACTTGAGGAACTGCTTGGTCCTTTTTGGCACAGACATAGTGGTAACTCTTCTTACAGTGTGACAGGTCACATCCCACTGTGGCGCCTCCTTCATTACAGAATGAGCATTTCTACAGAAAAACAGATCATAATGTCTTAGTAATCTTTCTTTATTAAAAAGTAAGGCTGTCACTAAGTATTATTTAAGCCAGGAGCCATGTGGTTTTGTCCTGGATATCACTGGCATATCCCAGTCTTCATGCCCACAGAAAAGGTCACTTAGATTTGACAACTAATGAGGAAGTTTCCACAAAACTGGAGCCAGCTGCAATAGAAGGCTGCCATACACAGTCGTATCATGCACCGCACAAAGGCGAAGCATGGAGGTGGTTACAAGAAACATTCTTAAACAAGAAAAAAAAATTTTCAATAAAGTTTTCTTGGAGAGTGATATCCAGAGGGGAGGTCCCCTTTCCAAAAGCGAAGCAGAAGGAAGGTGGGATTGGGGGAGGACTTTCATGATGGGCTACTGGGAGGAGAGGAAGGCTGATATGGGTTATAAAGTGAACAAATAATTTTTAGAAGAGTTGTTTCTTTTTAAGCAAAGCTAGCTATCTTCTTTAATCCTGGGCCTGGAGCTGGTTGGGGAACTTTGAGCCTGATGTCAGAGCAGCTCCTACTGTGCTACTAAACATGATCTCAGCTGGCACTTTCTTTTATTTATTCTTTTTTTTTAAGATTTTTCTATTTATTATATGTGAGTACACTGTAGCTATCTTCAGACTCTCCAGAAGAGGGAGTTAGGTCTCATTACAGATGGTTGTGTGCTACCATGTGTTTGCTGGGATTTGAACTCAGGACCTTCGGAAGAACAGTTGGTGCTCTTAACTACTGAGACATCTTGCCAGCCTTGGCACTTTCTATGACATCCTCTTAGATAGACATTTCTCCCTCTGCTGTGGTACCTGCTCTACAGAGTTGCTATTGACGGTAATGTGAAATAAAGGGGTCCTGTTGTGAATGTATAGAAAGTGAACGACACTGAAAACACAACTGAATAACAAAGTATTTCTCTTGAACTCCTGTTTTCATTTCCCCACCTGGTGTTACATGAGCGTGGGATAGAGATGCTTAGGCACTGTGTGGCTACAGGACGCTTCTGTGGACTATTAGAGTCTTATCCTTAGGCCAGCTAGCCATGACCAAGGCTGATTGGCTCCATCCTTTGGCTAATGGATGTCTAAGCCCAATGAGGTCACTCTATAAAGCAAGATAGAGCAGTCGTGGGATCCCAGGTAGGAGTCCCATCATAATACATAAGGGAATATACATAATACACATGGGAAAAAGTCAAATGTAGGTGACTAACAAGATTAGCATATAGGTGGTATTCCAAATCAAAGCTCCTGGTTTAGAGCTCTTATTTAACAGTGGAGGAACAATATCTCCACATGAACAGAGAAACACATGAGACTGCTACCTCACAATACACTTGCTGCCAGTTCTGCAATGAGGACAAGTCCTGTGAGAGGACAGAACTTCAACTGACAACATGCCTACAGACGAGTGGACTGTAGTCAAGCCTGTAGAGAATTTACTTAATTAGTGGTGGATAGGGAATGGTTCAGACTATTGTGGATGGAGCCATCTGGGCTGGCATCCCTGGGTCCTATAAGAAAGCAGACTGAACAAGCCATGTGTAGCAAGCCATTATGCAGGTCCCATCCATGGCCTCTGCCTCAGCTCCTGCCTCCAGGTTCCTGCCCTCTCTGAGTTACTGTTTGGCTTAAGTCATGAAGTTGACTATGAGTTGGACATATAAGCCAGATAAACCCTTAACTCCCCAGCTAGCTTATATCCTTGTGCTTCACCACCGCAATGACAACCCCAACGTAGACACTTCCCTGGGGAATTCCTTACCTTTTCCACACCTTGAAAGGGTTCAAAGGCCCTACTTTATGAGGGGCCTTTGTGTGAGAATAATACTGATCCCCCCACCCCAAAGCATGTGCATGGCTCTTCTGTTACTGCCTGGGCACTGGCCTCTCCCCTCCATGAGGTAGGCACCCAGCATTTGTGCAGAAACCAAGGTTCTAGAAACACTTGTCACTGAGTGAATAGCTTGCACCTCGTGCCCCTTTTGCATCCCTTTCTGTTTCCCTGCACTTTCAATGCGTCTCAGTTTCCCAATAGGAAAGTCCATGGAAACAGTCAAGGATAACAACTGCTTTGCAATATTCTATTTACTCAATTGCCCTCATTCTGGCTAGAGCTGTTTCTATTTGGCAAACTCTCCAACAGTGGTTCTCTAGTTGTGGGTCATGACCATTGGAATATGTATTTCTGATGGGCTTAGGAACTGGGAATCAGCTCAGAGTCTAAATTGCAGTTATAAAGGTCCAAAAAATAAATCTATGGTTGGCAGTTTCTAAGACCAGTTGAAATTTGTATTTACTTTTGAAAAGGTCACACAGGTTGAGAGAGAACCACCATTATAGAATCCAATGGGAGCTTTCCTTAACTCTTTTCATGAACTGCTGTAAAACCAATTAGCACAGAATAATAAAAATTATGTTTTAGTTGATGATATGCCACTTTCTAATTAGAAGGGCATAAGCCTGCTGGAACAGATACTGATACTTTGTAACCTAACATGGGAGGGTGTCTCCAGTTGACACCTTACTGTGGGTGTGGTCAGCCGTGAAACAGTCAGACTTGCCAACCTGTTTACTCATCTGCAAATGGCCAGAGACCCAGCGGACCTCAGAGATGCAGCCTTACCCGCCCTTCCTTCCTGGTTAGGCCCCTGCTGCCCTCAGCTCCCAGGCAGACGCTGACAGTGATGACCACCCAGAACTGCTGCAGAGAGACATGCAGCCACCCTTGACCTTCAGAAGGCACCTTACTCCATGTCAAGGATAACGCCCTTTGCTCTGGATGCTGCCTGCAGCTGTGTGGCAGCAAGAGGACCAGCTAGCTGCTTTGGGGCAGGAGAGCAGAGGCGCCTAGGTGGTGCTGGTGAGCTGTGAAACTGGAGTTAGCCCTGCTGCAGTGACAGCAAGGACTTGACACAGCCTGTGTGAGCAGAGAGTTTCCACTCAGACACAAGCATCTCGAGCCTGCTCTCCCAATGTGTGGGACAGTCGGTTGTAAACAGACAGCGTCATCTCGAGCCTGCTCTCCCGATGTGTGGGACAGTGGGTTGTAAGCAGTCAGCTGAGGGAGTGTCCCACAGTCCACCTTCCAGCTCTCCACGGGTTTCTCAAACCCTGCCTTACCACAGACTCTGTGATTAGGTAGGTAAAAGATTCGTTTTTTATTTTTACTCCTGTGTATGTGTGTCTGAGAGACCAAGCATGTCGGTGCATGTGCTGTGGAAGCCAGCAGGGGCTCAGATGCCCTGGAGCTGGGGTCACCAGGAATGGTGAGTTGCCATTTGGTGACTGGGGACCAAACTCAAGTCTTCTAGAGGGACAGTGAGCAACCTTAAGTGCTGAATCCTCTCTCCAGGCCATCATGGACTGTCCTTTGACTGTAGCCCCCAAGACTCATAATTTATGAGTAATAAAACTTATCAACTTACCAATCTTCTCCCTCTCCAGATCTCTTTCTTTACTGATTTGACATCAAAGTTTCTTGCTGTATTAGGTGAATCATGGGCCTCACACTCCACCAGTCCCGAGGAATACAGCTGCAGGATGGGAAAAATGCAGAGCTGGTGTGAAGTAGCCCTGACCCACACAAGGCAGCGATGGCTCTCAACAGGGCTGCAGGGGAGCAGAGTGGACAGTGGCCCTGAGCACTGGCCACTGTGCAGCGGATGAGCAGACACGAGCCATGTGACTCCTGTGGGAAAGCAGAGTGTGCAGACACAGTTGTCCTTGGTGACTGCTCTCTGTTGACTCTGGAGCCAGGCAGAGAGTGGCTCCTCCAGCACTGTTCTCTGCCTGGGAATGCAGAGCAGGCTCTGGCAATGGCAGAAGCCAACGAAAGGGACAGAGGCCACTCCTGGTGGCTTTCCAGGCCTTCTTCTTAGACTTCAAGGGCTGTGCCTGCCTCCACAACCATACCACAGACCCTCACTCTTGTTGAGATAGGGTCTCACTGTAGTCTAGCTGGGCTGGAACTCACAGAGTCCACCTGTCTCTGCCCCTAAGTGCTGGGACTAAAGCCATACACTAATACATGGGGATTTTATGATGTGTGTGGCTTTTTTTTTGTTTTGTTTTGTTTTGTTTGTTTGTTTGTTTTTTGTTTTGGTTTTTTGAGACAGGGTTTCTCTGTGTAGTCCTGGCTGTCCTGGAACTCACTCTGTAGACCAGGCTGGCCTCGAACTCAGAAATCCACCTGCCTCTGCCTCCCAAATGCTGGGATTACAGGCGTGTGCCACCACGCCCGGCCATGATGTTTTTTGAAAAGACAGGATCTCGTTATACATCTCAGTTTATCTGCACCTTGGCCTTTTCCTTGGCTTCTAAGCAGTGGAAATGCATGTATGGGTGACCATAGCTAGCACCAAACTCCCTTGTGTGTTTTAGCAATCACAAGTCTCTTTCCTCTTCTTCATTTTAGAGGATTTTAGGATAGCTCTGTTTAGAGGATATTAGGATATCTCTGTTTCTTCCAGTTTTCCACAGGATCTACATCCAGCTCCCAGCCCCAGGCCACCAGCTCAAAATAGTCTTAGCTCCAGCTCCAGAGGGTCACACACATGTATACACACATACATTAAAATCTTTCTAAAATTTTACTAAATGTGTGTGTAGGCATGTGTGTACATTTGTGAGTGTGTGTGTGTGTTCTCTATGATGTGTGTATATCCTGGTGTGTTCCTGTTCATGAGTATGTGTGTGTGTGTGTGTGTGTGTGTGTGTGTGTGTGTGTGTGTTATGTGTCTGCATGTAGAGGACAGAGATTTACTTTGGCTGACATTCTCTACCGCTCTAAGATTTTTTTTTTTAATGAAAATGAGGGTTTTGTCTGCACGTATGCATGTGTATCCCATGTGGGCTGGTTTTGGCAGAGGTTAGAAGAAGGTATTGCATCACTGGAAGAGGAGTTGCAAATGCTTGTGAACTCACCCCTGTTGTGCTGCTTTCTACCTCCAAGTAGCTAAAGTTCCTGAAGCACATAAACCTAAACAATCTTCCTGCTTTCAATTGAAGGTTAATGTCACAGATACAGATAAAAAAGAAAGAAAGAGAATATGAAAATATGAGAAAAAAAGGTGTGACACTTTCATAGGTGATGGTTTTTTATAAGAATGAGAACTCATGAGGCGAACATTAAGAAATAGTTCTATTCTCCCCCATGATTTGGAGTTCGAATCTCTGTGCTTCTGCTGCTCTGCTCCAGTTGCAAGCTTAGTGCATGAATATGTTGGACTTTATTGTGACTAAAAGTTGCTCTTTGAAAGATGTTGAGAGAAAAAATTGGACCAGTGCTAATGTCTGATTTTGATTGTTAAATTGTACTGATGTGAGAGAAGGTTCTTGCACACTCAGGCATACAGGACAAATGATACATAATTTATAATAGGTCAGTACTGGCTGGTTTTGTGTGTCAACTTGACACAAGCTGGAGTTATCACAGAGAAAGGAGCCTCCCTTGAGGAAATGCCTCCATGAGATCAAGCTGTAAAGCATTTTCTCAATCAGTGACCAAGGGGGGAGGGTCCCTTGTGGGTGGTACCATCCCTGGGCTGGTAGTCTTGGATTCTATAAGAAAGCAAGCTGAGCAAGCCAGAGGAAGCAAGCCAGTAAGCAGCATTCCTCCATGGCCTCTGCATCAGCTCCTGCTTCCTGACCTGCTTGAGTTCTAGTCCTGACTTCCATTGGTGATCAACAGCAATGTGGAAAGTGTAAGCTGAATAAACCCTTTCCTCCCCAACTTGCTTCTTGATCCTGATATTTGTGCAGGAATAGAAACCCTGACTAAGACACAGGTCTGAGAGCTCAATGTGACTATACATACCTCGAGTCTCAGCACTCAGGAGACTGGGGCAGATAGACCTCGATGATCATTTCCACCTCAAAGGCCCTCTGTGCATAAAGACATGATTTATGTGATGATAATCTTCTATAAGTGATCTTCCATGGTGGTTGTGAGCTACCATGTGGGTGCTGGGAAAAGAAACTTGTTCCTTTGGAAGAGCATCTGGTGCTCTTAACCACTGAGCCATCTCATCAGCCTTTAAACATGTGATTTTAAAGTTATTTACCAGTAACTTACCAGACAGTTTTCATGAGCAGCTATATTCGCTGATGGTGCAAAGTATATCTGACTCCACTCATGGCCTTCAGGGCAGAGGGCACAAGTCCTTTTTTCCATCTTTTCTATAATTGGACAGTCGCCTATAAATAATATCCAGGTTAAAACAGAAAAGCATTTATATGGCTTTGCTAGCTCCTCCCACTTAAAGGAGCAGGCAAGGCCCTCTTCTTAGAGTCTTAACTCCTGGGACAATTACAAATCAACAATCTAATCGGTGAATCGTAGCACCTCTTGTGTGGTACAGCCTCTCTTTAATACTGAAGACCAGTGCTGTCAACAGAAACAGAACAAGCCACAAAAGTCGGATATGGTATCACTGAGAAGCTTCTAGAGGCCTTACTGAAATGAATAGAACACATTTGAAAAATCTCTGATGATGTCTGAGAGCCGGACTTACCAATGGGGAAAGCTAGGAATGTAGAGCAAAGCTTGATTCCATGTCTATTCAGGAGCAGGTTCACCTCTGAGCCCATGAGCTCCCTTGCCGTGGGATCTTGGTCAGACCCCATGTATGAGGCACGCGCCTCCTCCTGCTGGCCCTAACTCCAATTAGAAATCAGGTGGTCACCCCTACAGCACCGTGTCACTCTTGTGCCCAGGAACATATCTTGTCATGTTGGCTGTTATTGTAGCTCAGTGCTCACAGCTGTGTGAGATTGTGGATTACTGTTCTTCTCCAACAAGCTACATGGCTCCTTTCAGTAATAGGAAAGCTAACCAACAGGGAAGAACCTCCTGGTTATTGCTTAATTTCTCTGTGTCCTGTGCCAGATGATGTGGTGTCTTTGGCAATTAGTATCAAGTTTTTACCTTGTCACTGTACAGGGAATAAGTGTCTGTGGAATGCTGAGCCATGAATGAGACAACTAACAATCACACCACTGACCCCAAGGCTCAGGGAACGTGGGGGAAGCTGGGATGGAAGGATTCTAAGATCTATAGAAACAGCGTCTTCTAGACATGACAGAAATGCTATGATCATAAACTCAAAGCAGCTGTGTTTGCAGCCAAGGTTGCCTGTGAAAGGCCTGCATAGGATCAAGCCAGTTAAAATTCTAGCTGTATGGTGGTAGAGGTTAGGAGAGGGGCAGCTCTCACTAGCATCCACCCCTAAAAGGAGATCTATCAGATGATGGTTTGAGGGGAAGGGTGTGGGGTGTGTTGGTTTTCCTGTAGGGTGTGGCCCCTGTTAGGCCTACCATGCTTCTGTGGTTGAACACACACCACACACACACAAACAACACTAAGTGTTCACCACAATCTGGAGGTAGTAAACTAAACTAGTCCAGATGGAGAAACAAGCAAAGGAATAGTTGAGAAACACAAGATAAAGGCTGTCAACAAGGCAGGAGCAAGATGAAGATCCCAGTGGATATGCCAGAACACCCCATCTCTGTACAGGACAGTAGATATACAAAGATGGGAATTCTATACATCTGTCCCCATGGAAGTTTTAAGCTTAATACAATCTCAATGTATATGCATATATGAATACATACATACATACATACATACATATATACATACCAGAGTATAGAGTAATAATAGCTCTGTAGACAAATGCTCTTATTTGTCTTATAGAGAATCCAGGCTCAGTCCCTAACGCCTACTTGGTGACCTATAAACATTTCTATCTCTAGGTTCAGGAGAGATCCTTTGCCTTCTTCTAAACACCAAATCATCAAGTACATGGAGGCTATACAAACATTTATTCAGGCAAGACAATCATACACAAAATAAACCTCAAGAATATACTAGTTGCAGGATGGTTATAAGCTGAAATAAATCACTAGTCAACTGTAAATTTGGCTGTAGACATCTGTACCAAAAATAATGTATCCCTGGGTTGTTTCAGGGACAGAAGGATGCTTTTGCCAATGGTAGTGACTTCACTTGGGCAGTGATCACTGCTATCACTGTAGCTTGAAAGGGATGAGAAGGTTTGGCATTAGTGCCTTCCTATCTTGTCTGTATTTCCTGCTTTAAGCTTTTGGTCAGGTTTCTACTGAAGAGACAGGGTTGGGGCAGGGCTGTACTAGCCTGTCAACACCAGCTTTGGTGTTATTCCTGTCCTCTGTGCATTATTTCTGTCTCTTTACCCAGACAGGACTTGCTCGCCATTCTTGAGTTCATCATTTTCTAAGATGGTTCCAGAAGCCTGTGGACCACAAACCTGACAAAAACCTGGATCATCATGCTCTTATGATAAGAGAAAACCATCTCAAGGAGATTGTCACCATGGGTGGCCCTGAAATATCAGCCTGCACAACACAAGCTTTCAGGGCACTGATAGTTATAGGCAACACACACCCCAAACTGGTCCTCAGTATTCCCCAGCTGCCCACAATGACCCACACTTCCTTTCCAGATTGCCAGCACCCCTTTCTCCTTGCTAGCCACCTTTCCCAAGAGCATGTCTTGACTGTTCCCTTTATAGCGCAGAGCTTCCAGAACTTTGGAGAAAGGACCGGATGTGGTGGAACAGGCCAACATAGGGGTTTCATGTTCCTGAGGTCCCCAGTACTCACAGCTTTCCCAGATATTTTAAGCCCAGCTCCCACCCTCAGCAGCATCCTGCAATCTCCATGGGGTTGGGGGCAGTGAAGTGTGGCGTGAACCTGTGGGCCATCACTCGAGTACTCACCCGATAAGACCGGGCCACATGGCTGAGCTGTCTCTTGGGCCATGATGGGGTACCTGCACTCCTGTGAGTGCGACTGAGTTTCTAGTTTCTGGTTTCCAGGATCTACTTCTAGCTTCCAGTTTCGTTTCTCTAACTCTGTGCGGTGAAAGCAAAGACCTACTTGGCAGGAACTGCTTGTGTGTTGAGAGCAGTGGGCTGGCAGATTTTCAACTCTGAATAGTCATTTGAAAAGTACTCGGTTTGGTTTCTCTGCCAATGTGATGAAAATCAGGGCCAAAAATAACGTAGGGGAGGAAATGGATGATATGACTAACAGGATGCAGTCATCAGCCAGAGAACAAGGAAGAAAGCAGGAGCAGGGAGGCTTTCTGGCTGCTGCCCTTGGCTCTCTAAACCTGCTGGGCAGTACAGCCCATAACCACCTGCCCCGTGCTGCTGCTGCTGCTGCACACAGTGGCCTTTGCCTTCCTACACCAACTAGTAGTCAGGAAAATGCCACACAGGCCACTCTGATGGAGTCAAATATGGAGAAGGATCCTCTTCCCAGGTGTGTCAAGTCATCAACCACAAATAGTCATTAAACAGCTGGAGAAAAACCATACCAGACACCCCTACTGTGCCTGTGCTTAGTTTATGAAACAGCTGGACTGTACTTCTGAATATTGTAGTGCATTGTTTGGCCTATGTGGGAGTATCTTTAAAGGACACAAAATTAATAGGTCCTAGACCCAGGTGACAGTCTTTATATGTAGTCCATGGGCTACAAGGCACCACAGAAATGTAGATCTTTCAGTCCCAGTGACAAAGAGAAATGTTCAAGTAGGCACCAACATACAGGAAGTAGAATTTTAAAAGTTCATTCTTTAGGGGGACTGGGGGAAGCAAAGATAGATTCTAGAGGGCATGCCGGTGCCCGGCAGAAGAAAGGCAACTAAACAGGGCAACATGGACAGCCTGGGCAAAATGCAAGGTCCTAGCACAGGATGGCAAGGGCCTTGGGCCGGTCCTAGAGAAGGCCTTTCTCACACTATCAGGAAGAAGAGATGAGCAAGGTCTGTGCTTCTGAGGAAAGTCTCTAAGTTCCAAGATAAAGACCAGGCACGTATAGGGGAAACAGACACTTAGGGGGACAGGAGCCTTGAAGGGAAATATCCCATGGATGCGCGTGCGTGCGTGCGTGCGTGCGCGCGCGCGCGTGCGTGCGTGCGTGTGTGTGTGTGTGTGTGTGTGTGTGTGTGTCTGTGTGTCTGTGTCTGTGTGTGTGTCTGTGTGTGTGTGTCTGTGTGTGTCTGTGTGTGTCTGTGTGTGTCTGTGTGTGTCTGTGTGTGTATGTGTACACATAGTCATTGAAATAGTATATTAAGCTTATACTGCATGTTATTTTGTGTGCATTTTAGACACATGACATATAGGGCAGTTAAAGTCACTTCAGGTTAAAGTAATTCTCTTCTATCACGTGGGTGCCAAGGTCTGATCAGGCTGTTATGTTGGCAGTATATGCCTTTGCATGCTGAGTCATCTCTTTGGTCCACACCTAATGTCTTAAAAGACAAAGTACTATTAAAGCACAGAACAAAACAGGATTCTTAAAAGGAATCTCCTGTAACCAAAGTACCTTCAAGACAGAGTCAGGCCAATCTCTATGAGCTACATAGTGAGACCCTGTCCCAAAAAAAACCACCACCACCACCACCACCACCACCACAACAACAACAACAACAACAAACCCCAAAAGAATCTTAAAAGAAGAAAAAGAAGCTCTTAGCAAGAAAATTAACATGGGCTGGAGAGATGAACCAGTGGGTAGAGCAGAGAAGTATAGAGACAGTTCCTGAGTTCTCCTTTCATTAGTCCTTAGAGTCAGGGGTGGGTTGTGCACTAGTGACCGCAGGACTTTAAAGGACAGAGACAGGATGGTCACTGGGCTTGCTGGCTACCCAGTGTAGATGAAATGGCAAGCCAGGTTCAGAAAAGACTTTCTGAACAGAACAAGTTGGAGATTGATAATGTGTGACACCCAATATCCATACTCAATCATATAAACTAAAAGGAAAACAAACAGATTAGAAAACTGCAGCGCAATTGTTGTGGGGCAGGGCACAGATTCAGATGGAAGATAGATGATAGAGGGAATTCAAGAGCAGAGAATGTGAATCTGGACTCACTCTTCATAAATGACTCGGAGGGGATGTGCATTCATTTGTTGCCTTAGTAGAGCTCCAATGGATGGTTGGCAACTCAGTGTTACTTCCTAATGTGCTTGTCTAATACACAGTAACCAACAGATCTCTAATTGGTATTAAAGCCTGATCAACAAAAAAGCATCATGTTTAAGCCTGGAACCTAGTCACGTACTCAGGGCTAGCGAAGTCATGGATCTTAGAGAACAACTAACAATTGCCACCTTACTAAATCAGCATAATCCCTAAGTACATTGTAAATATGTGTCCTTACACCCATAGATGAGTATCTCACCCTTCATCAAGGAAACTTCCAAAAGCAGATAGAGATCCTTATAGCAAACTACAACTGACCAAATTACAGCTGCAGAGCTCAGCCCCAACTAATGCATCATAGACTACAACTCCTATGCCTAAGGATCATTGTGGAAGAGGCAGAAGGACTGTTGAGAGCCGATGAACAGGAAGTCTGCTGTGAGATGGTATCTTCTAGAATTGACAGAGAGGCCAAGCCATGAAGTCTCACCATCATGGCTGCCTAAACACAAGCTGAACAACAGACACCAAAGGACATGTTAACATGAGAAGGGAAAAGCCCAGAAGGCCTCAAACCTCCACAAGGAACTACAGATAACCCAGGAGTGCTGAAAGCAGAAGAAATAAGTCTTCCCTAGGGATGAACACACCAATTGGTCATCCAGTAGCGACCTTGAAAACTCATACATACAAGTATCATTATACAGACTAAGCACAGTGTATTTATTTAGACATGAGTGCTCTGGGGCACTGTGGGAGCTATCATTCTTCAGGTAAACACCCAAGACAGACACAGTGCTCTATAGGAACATAAGAAGGACATTTGCTTCTTGTGAGCCTCTTTTCCACAATGCCTGTTTCTAGATATGTATATTTTGCATGTGAATTTCTTACACTTGGCTGAACATTGAGAAAGTATGAAAGGTTAGTTGCTTTTGATTTTTTTAATTTTGATGAGAGGATTTTTTTTAACTTGTATTAAGAAAGTCAGTAAAACATCCCTGAACCTTTGTCCACAAGCCTTTCCACACAGCCTGTGGAGGGCAGACCCTGCCCAGTGCTCCCTGAGGGCTGCTCACCATCACCACTTTCCTGTGGGGGCACCAGCACTGTGGGGGTCTGAAGGAAAACTCTTGAATATGCTTTAAACCCACTTAAAGAGTCAAGATATATTTAGTTTTGTTGGGCTGCTGTTAAAATGGAAAGATGGCTCTCTGCAGGTCAAGGTTCTCATCACTAATTCGGGTAACTTAACTTTAGTCCCCAGCATCCACATGATGGAGAGAACATATATAAGTTGTCCTCTGATGGCTATGCATGTACCATGACTGCACACAATAAAAAAGAATAATAAAAAAGTAAAAGATTTAGGTACCTAGAGAAGTAACTAGAAATACCTGTGAGACACTGATGATAAAGGAGCTTTGCTTGGAGAGGAGAGTGTTCCAGAGATTAGACCCCCCCCCATTATGCAACAGTGCCTCACTAGGGCTGTGTTTGAGACCACGGTACACACTCCCCTCCCCTCTCCCTATAATTACTCACAAACACACTCTACACAGCTGCTCTTTTCTTACTTGATGTGATTGTCAAAGTCACCCTTCTTACAGGACTCCATAGAATGCTCACTGTTTTCACTGATGGGAGAAGTCTGGGCCAGATTTCATCAAAACTTGATTGAAGTTTCACCTTCACCTTTCCAGATTTGTTTTTCTCTTTCTATAATTGTGTTGGCAATCCATCTGTCATATGTAAGCTAAGGCTCCCTAGACATGCTTTCCTGAGAAGGTCATTTGTAAAAGACTGGATCAGGCTGGATTGTGACTGAGGCACCAAAGACAGGCAGGAGGGTTGACAGACAAGAGAAACAGAAACCAGAGTGCAAAGCCCTCTTCTTGATCATGTCACAGCTGCTGCCCGGCGCATTGGTAAGTGACAACTGCATCCTCAGTGACAGTTTTCCTGACCAGGATGATGCATGGACATGAATTTGAATTGCTGTAGGAGATCATCTGTAGAACCACACTCTGTGGACTTAGAGCCTCAAAGCAGAAACCTCAGAACATTTACTGGTATTTTTTCTTGAAAAACTTCTCCACAAAAAAAGCACAAATTACAGCTGCAAATCCACACCCATAGACAGTACCTGACAAAAACATACTGAGTTCCCGATACAGCTGAAGATACACTTTTATGTTACTGGGCAACTAGAGCGAGTGTATGAGTGTTTGTGTGTATGAGTGTTTGTGTGTGTGTATGTGTATATGTTTGTGTGTGTGGTAGTGAAAGAAGTGAACTCTTTAATCTTTGTGCATTATTTTTTTATTTTTTACATTTTTTTATTTTCTATATTCTTTGTTTACATTCCGAAGGCTTTCCCCTTTCCCCGTTCCCCCCTCACCATATGTCCCATATGTCCTCTTCCACCCCCCAACCCCCCACCTCCCCCCCACCCCCCACCCCCGCCCGCCTATTCCCCAATCACCACCCCACCATTTCTCTGCTCTATTCTGGTACTCTCCTACAAAACTGGATCCAGTCCTTTCAGGACCAGGGTCTTCTCCTTCCTTCTTCTTGGGAACCTTTTGACTTGCTAATTGTGCCTTGAATATTCAGAGCTTCTGGGCTCATTAATATCCACTTATCAGTGATTGCATTTCATGTGTATTCTTTTGTGATTGGGTTAACTCACTTAGGGTGATATTTTCCAGATCCAACCATTTGCCTACAAATTGCATGAATTCATTCTTTTTAATTGCTGAGTAGTGTTCCATTGTATAAATATACCACATTTTCTGTATCCATTCTTCTTTTGAGGGACATCTGGGCTCCTTCCAACTTCTGGCTATTATAAATAAGGCTGCTATGAACATAGTGGAGCATGTGTCTTTATTGTATGAAGGGGAATCCTCTGGGTATATGCCCAGGAGTGGTATGACAGTGTCCTCTGGGAGTGTCATGTCCAATTTTCTGAGGAACCGCCAGACTGATTTCCAGAGTGGTTGTACCATCTTGCAGTCCCACCAACAATGTAGGAGTGTTCCTCTTTCTCCACATCCTCACCAGCACCTGTTGTCTCTTGAGTTTTTAATCTTAGCTATTCTGACTGGTATGAGGTGGAATCTCAGGGTTGTTTTGATTTGCATTTCCCTGATGACTAATGATGTTGAACATCTCTTAAGGTGTTTCTTGGCCATCCGAATTTCTTCTGGCGAAAATTCTTTGTTTAGCTCTGTACCCCATTTTTGATAGGGTTATTTGGTTCTTTGGGATGGTTCAATATACGGAAATCCATCAATGTAATCTACTACATAAACAAACTAAAAGAAAAAAACCACATGGTCATCTCATTAGATGCTGAAAAAGCATTTGACAAAAATCAGCATCCTTTCATGCTAAAAGTCCTGGAAAGATCAGGAATTCAAGGCCCATGCATAAATATAGTAAAAGCAATATACAGCAAACCAGTAGCCAACATCAAAATAAATGGAGAGAAACTTGAAGCAATCCCACTAAAATCAGGGACTAGACAAGGCTGCCCTCTCTCTCCATATATTTTCAATATAGTACTTGAAGTTCTAGCTAGAGCAATTAGACAACATAAGGAAGTCAAAGGGATACAAATTGGAAAGGAAGAAGTCAAACTATCACTATTTGCAGATGACATGATAGTATACTTAAGCGACCCAAAAAACTCCACCAGAGAACTCCTACAGCTGATAAATAACTTCAGCAAAGTGGCTGGTTATAAAATCAACTCAAGAAAATCGGTAGCCGAGACCAGCGGTGTAGCGGCGGGCCTCCATATTGCAACCAGGACACAGCTGGAAAGGCCCAGGTAAACACCCCTTCCAGGGCTACACTCACGGGGGTATCTGCTAGGGTCTCGGAGCCAAGCAGGCAGAGTCCCGCCTAGGCTCTGTGGGACATCCCTGAGCCCTCTGGTGAGCACCAAGGCTGCTTCTGCAACCAGCTCGCTGGCCCCTGGACCAGCGGTGTAGCGGCGGGCCTCCATATTGCAACCAGGACACAGCTGGAAAGGCCCAGGTAAACACCCCTTCCAGGGCTACACTCACGGGGGTATCTGCTAGGGTCTCGGAGCCAAGCAGGCGGAGTCCCACCTAGGCTCTGTGGGACATCCCCGAGCCCTCTGGTGAGCACCAAGGCTGCTTCTGCAACCAGCTCGCCGGCCCCTGGACCAGCGGTGTAGCGGCGGGCCTCCATATTGCAACCAGGACACAGCCGGAAAGGCACAGGCTCTGTGGGACATCCCCGCCCTCGGGTGAGCACCTAAGCTGCGTTCTGCAACCAGCTCGCCGGCCCCTAGACCAGCGGTGTAGCCGGCCCCTAGACCAGCGGTGTAGCGGCGGGCCTCCATATCGCAACCAGGACACAGCTGGAAAGGCCCAGGCTCTGTGGGACATCCCCGCCCTCTGGTGAGCACATAGGCTGCGTTCTGCAACCAGCTCGCCAGCCCCTAGACCAGCGGTGTAGCGGCGGGCCTCCATATCACAACCAGGACACAGCTGGAAAGGCCCAGGCTCTGTGGGACATCCCCGCCCTCGGGTGAGCACCTAAGCTGCGTTCTGCAACCAGCTCGCCGGCCCCTAGACCAGCGGTGTAGCGGCGGGCCTCCATATTGCAACCAGGACACAGCTGGAAAGGCCCAGGTAAACACCCCTTCCAGGGCTACCCTCACGGGGGATCTGCTAGGCTCTCGGAGTTCCTTGCAACCAGGACACAGCTGGAGAAGCCCAGGTAGACAGACTCCAACAGGGGCTACAATCGCATGGGTGGCAGCCAGCTTATGATCCCTTAAAGCAGCAGTCACACATATTCACCAATAGAGAAACAACAGGTGAGCCCAGCCTCACAGGAGATTCAAACACCAGCCACTGACAACAAGGCCAACTAAAACCAGAAATAACCAGATGGCAAAAGGAAAACGAAGGAACGTTACTAACAAAAATCAAGGCAACATGACAGCATCTGAACCCAGTTCTCCAACAACAGGAATCCCTGGATACCCTAAAACACCAGAAAAACAAGACTTGGATATAAAATCACTGGTCAGGATGCTGGTAGCTGAACACATAGAAAAATCTCGTAAAGAAATAGAGGAGAAAATGGATCAAAAGTTAGAAGCCTTTACGAGGCAAATACAAAAATCACTTCAAGAAATGCAGGAGAAGATGGATCAAAGAGAAGAAGACAATAAGGAAGAAAGACAAAAGTCACTTAAAGAACTACAGAAGAACGTGGGCCAACAAGTAGAAGCTATGAAAGAGGAAGCACAAAAATCTATTAATGAAATACATGAAAACACAATCAAGCAAGCGAAAGATCTGAGCACATCCATCCAGATACTAAAAACAGAAGTAGAAACAACTAAGAAATCACAGAGGGAGACAACATTGGAGATAGAAAACCTGGGGAAGAAATCAGTGGCCATAGACGCAAGTATCAACAATAGAATACAAGAGATAGAAGACAGAATCTCAGAAGCCGAAGATAACATAGGATCCATTGATTCAACAGTCAAAGAAAATACTAAATGCAAAAAGGTGGTAACCCAAAACATCCAGGAAATCCAAGACACTATGAGAAGACCAAACCTAAGGATTATAGGTATAGACGAGAGTGAAGATTTACAAGTTAAAGGGCCAGCTAATATCTTCTATAAAATTATGGAAGAAAACTTCCCCAACCTAAGGAGAGAGATGCCCATGAATATACAAGAAGCCTATAGAACCCCAAACAGACTGGACCAGAACAGAAATACATCCCGTCACATAATAATCAAAACTCCAAATGTAATAAACAAAGAAAGAATACTAAAGGCAGCAAGAGAAAAAGGCCAAGTAACATATAAAGGAAGACCTATCAGAATAACACCAGACTTCTCACCTGAGACCATGAAAGCTAGAAGATCCTGGGCAGATATCATGCAAACTCTAAGAGAACACAAACTTCAGCCAAAACTACTTTACCCAGCAAAACTCTCAATTGCCATTGATGGAGACATCAAGGTATTCCATGACAAAACCAAATTTGCAAGATATCTCTCCACAAATCCAGCCCTACAAAGGATAATAGGGGGAAAACACCAAGACAAGGACGGAAACTACACCCGGGAAGAAGCAAGATAGAAACCTCCTCTCATCAAACCCAAAAGAAGATAACCTCTCGAATATAAAAAATAAATAAGATAAATAAATATAATTTCAAAAATGTCTGGAGGTAATAATTACTATTCCTTAATATCTCTTAACGTCAATGGACTCAATTCCCCAATAAAAAGACATAGATTAACAGACTGGATAAGGAAACAGGACCCTACATTTTGCTGCATACAGGAAACACATCTCAGTGTTAAAGACAAACACTACCTTAGAGTAAAAGGCTGGAGGACAATTTTACAAGCAAATGGTCTCAGGAAACAAGCTGGAGTAGCCATTCTAATATCAGATAAAATTGACTTTCAACCTAAAATCATCCAAAGAGACTCAGAAGGTCACTTCTTGCTGGCCAAAGGGAAAATCCACCAGGAAGAGCTCTCAATACTGAACATCTATGCTCCAAATGCAAGGGCACCCTCCTTCGTAAAAGAAACCTTACTAAAGCTTAAAGCACACATTACACCTAACACAATAATTGTGGGTGACTTCAACACCCCACTCTCCTCAATGGACCGATCAGGAAAGCAGAAACTAAACAGGGACACAGTGAAACTAATTGAAACTCTGGACCAATTGGATTTAACAGATATATATAGAACATTTCATCCTAAAGCTAAAGAATATACCTTTTTCTCAGCACCGCATGGTACCTTCTCCAAAATAGACCATATAATCGGTCACAAGACAGATGTCAACAAATACAAGAAGATCGAGCTAATCCCATGCCTCTTATCAGATCACCATGGAGTAAGAGTGGTCTTCAATAGCAACAAAAACAACAGAAAGCCCACATACACATGGAAACTGAACAATACTCTACTCAATGACACCTTGGTCAAGGAAGAAATAAAAAAAGAAATCAAAGACTTTTTAGAATTCAATGAAAATGAAGGTACAACCTACCCAAATCTATGGGACACAATGAAAGCAGTGCTAAGAGGAAAACTCATAGCTCTAAGTGCATCCAAAAAGAAACTGGAGAGAGCATACACTAGCAGCTTAATGGCACACCTTAAAGCCCTGGAAGAAAAACAAGTTAATTCACCCAGGAGGAGTAGAAGACAAGAAATCATCAAACTCAGGGCTGAAATCAATCAAATAGAAACAAAGAGAACCATACAAAGAATCAACAAGACCAGGAGCTGGTTCTTTGAGAAAATCAACAAGATAGATAAACCCTTAGCCAGACTAACCAAAGGACACAGAGACAGTATACAAATTAACAAAATTAGAAATGAAAAGGGAGACATAACAACAGAAACTGAGGAAATTCAAAAGATCATCAGATCCTACTACAAAGGTCTATACTCAAAACAACTGGAAAATCTGGAGGAAATGGATGATTTCCTAGACAGATATCAAATACCAAAATTAAATCAGCATCAAGTAGACCAGCTAAATAGTCCCATAACCCCTAAAGAAATAGAAGGGGTTATAGAAAGCCTCCCAACCAAAAAAAGTACGGGACCAGATGGTTTTAGTGCAGAATTCTACCAGACCTTCAAAGAAGACTTAACACCAATACTCTCCAAACTATTCCACAAAATAGAGACAGAAGGGACACTGCCCAACTCATTCTTCGAAGCCACAATTACACTAATACCTAAACCACAAAAAGATCCAACAAAGAAAGAGAACTTCAGGCCAATTTCTCTGATGAATATAGATGCAAAAATACTAAATAAAATTCTTGCTAACCGAATCCAAGAGCACATCAAAACGATCATCCACCATGATCAAGTAGGCTTCATCCCAGGGATGCAGGGATGGTTCAATATACGGAAATCCATCAATGTAATCCACTACATAAACAAACTGAAAGAAAAAAACCACATGGTCATCTCATTAGATGCTGAAAAAGCATTCGACAAAATTCAGCATCCTTTCATGCTAAAAGTCTTGGAAAGAGCAGGAATTCAAGGCCCATACCTAAACATAGTAAAAGCAATCTACAGCAAACCAGTAGCCAACATCAAAATAAATGGAGAGAAACTTGAAGCATTCCCACTAAAATCAGGGACTAGACAAGGCTGCCCTCTCCCTCCATATCTTTTCAATATAGTACTTGAAGTTCTAGCAAGAGCAATTAGACAACATAAGGAAGTCAAAGGGATACAAATTGGAAAGGAAGAAGTGAAACTATCATTATTTGCAGACGATATGATAGTTTACCTAAGCGACCCAAAAAACTCCACCAGAGAACTTCTACAGCTGATAAACAACTTCAGCAAAGTGGCAGGTTATAAAATTAACTCAAGCAAGTCAGTGGCCTTCTTGTACTCAAAGGACAAGCAGGCTGAGAAAGAAATTAGGGAAATAACACCCTTCACAATAGCCACAAACAACATAAAGTATCTTGGCGTAACTCTAACCAAACAAGCGAAAGATCTGTACAACAGGAACTTCAAGTCCCTGAAGAAAGAAATCGAAGAAGACCTCAGAAGATGGAAAAATATTTCTTGCTCCTGGATTGGCAGGATCAATATAGTAAAAATGGCCATCTTGCCAAAAGCAATATACAGATTCAATGCAATCCCCATCAAAATCCCAACTCAATTCTTCATAGATCTAGAAAGAGCAATTCTCAAATTCATCTGGAGCAACAAAAAACCCAGGATAGCTAAAACTATTCTCAACAATAAAAGGACTTCTGGGGGAATCAATATCCCTGACTTCAAGCAGTACTACAGAGCAATTGTGTTAAAAACTGCATGGTATTGGTATAGCAACAGGCAAACAGATCAATGGAACAGGATTGAAGACCCTGAAATTAACCCACAGACTTATGGTCACTTGATCTTTGATAAAGGAGCCACAACCATCCGATGGAATAAAGATAGCCTTTTCAACAAATGGTGCTGGTTCAACTGGAGGTCAACATGCAGAAGAATGCGAATTGACCCACTCTTATCTCTTTGCTCTAAGATCAACTCCAAGTGGATCAAGGACCTCCACATAAAACCAGACACACTGAAACTATTAGAAAAGAAACTTGGGAAGACCCTGGAGGACTTGGGCACAGGGGAAAAGTTCCTGAACAGAACACCAATAGCGTACGCACTAAGATCAAGAATTGACAAATGGGACCTCATAAAATTACAAAGTTTCTGCAAAGCAAAGGACACTGTCCGAAGGACAAAACGGCAACCAACAAAGTGGGAAAAGATCTTTACCAACCCCACATCCAACAGAGGGCTAATATCCAATATATACAAAGAACTCAAGAAGTTAGACCGCAAAGAACCAAATAACCCTATCAAAAAATGGGGCACAGAGCTAAACAAAGAATTTTCACCAGAAGAAATTCGGATGGCCGAGAAACACCTTAAGAGATGTTCAACATCATTAGTCATCAGGGAAATGCAAATCAAAACAACCCTGAGATTCCACCTCACACCAGTCAGAATGGCTAAGATTAAAAACTCAAGAGACAACAAGTGCTGGAGAGGATGTGGAGAAAGAGGAACACTCCTCCACTGTTGGTGGGATTGCAAAATGGTAAAACCACTCTGGAAATCAGTTTGGCGGTTCCTCAGAAAATTGGGCATGTCACTTCCAGAGGACCCTGCCATACCACTCCTGGGCATATACCCAGAGGATTCCCCTACATGCAATAAAGACACATGCTCCACTATGTTTATAGCAGCCTTGTTTATAATAGCCAGAAATTGGAAGGAGCCCAAATATCCCTCAAAGGAGGAATGGATACAGAAAATGTGGTATATTTATACAATGGAATACTACTCAGCAATTAAAAATAATGAATTCATGCAATTTGTAGGTAAATGGTTAGACCTGGAAAATATCATCCTGAGTGAGCTAACCCAATCACAAAAGAATGCACATGAAATGCAATCACTGATAAGTGGATATTAATGAGCCCAGAAGCACTAAATACTCAAGACACAAATAGCAAGTCAAATGATTCCCAAGAAGAAGAAAGGAGAGGACCCTGGGCATGTAAAGATTGCATCCAGTTTAGTAAAGAAACCGAGGGGGGAGGGGGAATGATTGGGGAATAGTTGGGGGGGGAGAAGAACTATGGGAACTATGGTGGGTGGGAACTGGGAAAGGGGAAAGCCTTTGAAATGTAAACATAGAATATAGAAAATAAAAATAACTAAAAAAAAAAGAAAGAAAGAAAGAAAATCGGTAGCCTTTCTGTACTCAAAGGACAAGCAGGCTGAGAAAGAAGTTAGGGAAATAACACCCTTCACAGTAGCCACAAACAATATAAAGTATCTTGGCATGACTCTAACCAAACAAGTGAAAGATCTGTATGACAGGAACTTCAAGTCCTTGAAGAAAGAAATCAGAGAAGACCTCAGGAAATGGAAAAATATTTCATGCTCTTGGATTAGGAGGACCAATATAGTAAAAATGGCCATCTTGCCAAAAGCAATCTACAGATTCAGTGCAATCCCCATCAAAATCCCAATTCAATTCTTCATAAATCTAGAAAGAGCAATTCTCAAATTCATTTGGAATAACAAAAAACCCAGGATAGCTAAAACTATTCTCAACAATAAAAGGACTTCTGGGGGAATTAATATCCCTGACCTCAAGCAGTACTATAGAGCAATTGTGTTAAAAACTACATGGTATTGGTACAGCAACAGGCAAGTAGATCAATGGAATAGAATTGAAGACCCAGAAATGAACCCACAGACTTATGGCCGGTCACTTGATCTTTGATAAAGGAGCTACAACCATCCAGTGGAAAAAAGATAGCCTTTTCAAGAAATGGTGCTGGTTCAACTGGAGGTCAACATGCAGAAGAATGCGAATTGATCCACTCTTATCTCCTTGTACTAAGATCAACTCCAAGTGGATCAAGGACCTCCACATAAATCCAGACACACTGAAACTAATAGAAAAGAAACTGGGGAAGACCCTGGAGGACATTGGCACAGGGGGAAAGTTTCTGAACAGAACACCAATAGCTTATGTTCTAAGATCAAGAATTGACAAATGGGACCTCATAAAATTACAAAGTTTCTGTAAGGCAAAGGATACAGTCAGAAGGACAAAACAGCCATCAACAAATTGGGAAAAGATCTTCACCAACCCTACATCCGACAGGGAGCTAATATCCAATATATACAAGGTCTTTGTGCATTATTTAATGCAATCTTATTCATTTTTTCTTGATTTTGTTTTTAATTTATTTATTCACTTTACAACCCAATATCAGCCTCTTCTCTCCTCCCAGTACCCCTCAAGTAAGTTCAGCATCTAATGAAATGACCATGTGGGTTTTTTTCTTTGAGTTTGTTTATATAGTGGATTACACTGATGGATTTCTGTGTATTGAACCATCCGTGCATCCCTAGGATGAAGCTTACTTGATCGTGGTGAATGATCATTTTGATGTGTTCTTGGATGCGGTTGGCAAGAATTTTATTGTGTATTTTTGCATCATATTCACAAGGGAAATTGGTCTGAAGTTCTCTTTCTTTATTGAATTTTTATGTGGTTTTAGTATCAGCATAATTGTGGCTTCATAGAATGAATTGGGTAGTGGTCCTTCTGTTTCTATTTTATGGAATATTTTGAAGAGTATTGGTATTAGGTCTTGTCTTAGTTAGGGTTTCACTGCTGTGAACAGACACCATGACCAATGCAAGTTTTATAAAAGACAACATTTAATTGGGGATGACTTACAGGCTCAAAGGTTCAGTCCATTATCATCAAGGCAGAAACATGGCAGCATCCAGGCAGATATGGTGCAGGAGGAGCTGATAGTTCTACATCTTCATCTGAAGGCTGCTAGTGGAAGACTAACTTCCAGGCAACTCAGGTGAGGGTCTTAAGCCCACACCCACAGAGACACACCTGTGGAGAGCAGGTGTGGCAGCCCCAAGATGGCACCTGGGACTCCGGCTAAGTCTCGTGACTAACACTTGATTGCCTCCTGCTCCTGAGTTTGCCACACCTTTCCAGATGAACTGCGCAGGTGCACCCGATGATGCAGTATCAGGCCATGTTATGTGGACCTATCCACAGAGATTATGTAAAGTGGACTGATGGGGTGGAGCTAGAGCAGATAAAAGGACTGTGCTTTGGGGTGGAAGGGGCTATCACCTTTTTTCCTGTATTCATGCTGTAAGGATCCTGAATAAACTGCTTTGAGAAGAATGCTGTGTCGTCACTCTTTTTCAAGGGTCAGAAGTGACAAGTGGTGACCCATATGGGGAACCTCGTTCAGAACTCATTGCAGTCAGGGTGGCTAGCCGGTAAGTTCCCAGGTAACTGGGACAATTAAGGTTCTCAGTTTGAGACAATAAGGCTCCCGGTTTGGGGACAAGTTCCACCAAGCACGATGGGGAATTCATCATCAGCTCAGACGGCCCACCAGGCCCTCAAAGATTTGTTAAGAACGAAAGGAATCAGGCTTAAGAAAGGAACAGTGGAGAGTTTTTTAAAAGCAGTGGACTAGGTTGCCCCGTGGTTCCCTATGTCAGGGCACCTTACTATGTCCAGCTGGGAGAAGTTAGGAAAAGATTTGAGGTTTTCCGATGAGCAGGGAGTATTACCAAAAGGGGTGCTGCCCGTGTGGAAGTTAGTAAAAAACTGCATCAGCGATGAGGTGAGGTGTGGCGCAGAACTACAGAAAGGCAATGAGGCATTAAGTCAAGTAAGGGAAGAAAGATCTCAAAAGTCAGAAGGGGAAGAAAATTCAAGCGAGGGAGAAATGTCGGAAGATGATTTAGAAAGCCTCGTGGATAGACTGGAGAAAGTGAAACTAAGAGTAGAGCCATCAGCTCCAGGGCCACCAATACCGCCTCCGTATGCTCCGGGTGGGGCAGAGGGACATAGTTTGCACCCGGAAATGTGGAGGGAGTTGTGAGCCCAATGCTTCCCTGTATATTTTAGAAACCTGAGAGAGAAAGAGAAAGAGAGAAGGAAAATGGATTTCAAAACTCTCCTGGGGACAAGGGGAAACATGGAGACGTCCTGTTTCATCTATGGACCCCAATGGAGATATTCTTAGTACTGGTACAAGTGCTCTTCCCTCTCTGTGTATTGTTTGACTTTGGTGCACCAATTTGTCCATGTGTGTCTGTCTTTGTTTTGTTGTTTGAGTGATTGTTGTTTTATGTTTCATGTTTTAAAAAAATGGTAAAAACTTTGCTGGAGGTCCATCTCTTGATCCAGTGTCAGTTTACACAGCAGAGACTGATTTAAGCTGCCCTGCATTTAGCTAGGAGTCAAGCACAGCTGGAGAAAAACTGCTTTTAAAAGGGCCAGCAGCTTCTCAATTTCTAGGGCAAGTAAGCTGATGGTTATTTCTCCTATTAGGTGCAAAGTGCTTTTTTTCTCTTGAAATTACAGCTAAAAAATTATTTGGTTCAAATTTATAAGTGTCATGTATTTCCTTCATTTTTGTTTCTAATTGGTCTTAAAGGTATAAATATGTTTTGCATGTCTTGACTATAGAGTATTGGCTTATAGGTTATTGAGCATGATTAAAAATTATTACATTGGCAACAAAAAGTTTAAAACTGGTAACTCAGGGTTGGAGTTATCTTAAACGATAATATGTGGCATGACCCAACCCAGGAATAACAGGCCTTTAAAGATACTTCTAAATTGGCATAATGTTTTGTGTAATTCTTATCCTAGAAATTAGACTTATAAGGGATAAGATTTAAAACAATGTCTCTTTAATGAGGTATTATAAGTTGTACTGTCATGAATTCAAACATAAGAACTTGCAGACAAACTTTGTAATGTGAAAGTAACATGTTTACCATTGATTTTAAAGAGAATAGATTGTTTAAAATTGGGTTTTGCTTTCCAAAGATTTAGTTGCTCTAATATTGCAAGAGAAAGTTAAGAATTATGGTTAACAACTTCCAATGTACCACTGACTGCAGTTTGCAGTCTGATCAAAAGCTTACAATTCTTAACTCACTCATATTTTGTAATTAAGATAATTTCAAGAATAAGTTAAAAACAGCTGTGGCCAGTATAGGTCTGTTGGCACTTTTTCACAAGTTTTGTTGTATACAGTAGTAGAAGCAAAATTTAACTCCCCAAGATTGAAAAGGAGAACTCAGTGAGAATTTATTTGGTATCAAACAGGCTACTTTTGAACTGTTTCAAAAATTTGAAGATATGATTACTAAAAACAGCTAGTAGAATTTTTCTGGGAACCTTCAAATTTCAGGTTCCTTTTGTTATTCAAACATCATACAATGGGGTCCAGTTGCAGGCTACTGCCCTACAGCACAGGTGAGTGTTGGGCCTGGACTTGGCCAATAGGCTCAGATTAGAAAATAATTTACAGTTGAGTAAATGAAAGGCTCAGAGCTGCCTCAGTGGAGGCTTGTGAGACACTGCTTTTATCTTGCAATTCCCACCTAGGAAGTTTCAGGCCCCAAACAACATTATTGACAGATCTATCCAGGTGTGGTTCAGAATACAGTTCTATGAAAGGTTAACAAGGTTATGGAGAACTTATGAAGGCATTAAAATCTGGCCTGCCTACTCCATACAAAATTATTATGGATTCAGAAGGTTGTCTTTTGCTTTGCATCCTGATAATTGTAAAACATTTATTGGATAGGGCATTGCTCTAAGCTTACCACAGGAGGACTTAAACCTCTGTTCTCAAGGTGTCATGCAAATTAACTGGCATTTGGCAGGGTCCTGATCCAGTGTTGGTTTGGGTGAGAGGGTCTGTATGTGTGTTTCCCCAGGATCGTCGACAACCACTGTGGGTCCCAGAGAGGCTGCCCAGAGCGGTCCAAGATGAACAGGGAGAAGTTATTATGGATGTTCCTGGTGATGCTGATGCTTCCTGTGGTGATGACTGAAGATTTGCGTTGGGGCTTTTATTTGTATTTCCTAAGCCTTTGCCACTTACCCATTCTGCACAAGTATTTCCCTGGTTTTTTTGCCACCAATGCTTCATTGCAATTATGATGAAAAGATTTTAAGTTGTAGCATTGGCAATCATTATTATGATGGAGCTTGTGCAATTGGGCTGTGAATGGAAATATTCTGGATTGTGTGTTACCTCGATACCATTTGTGAATGCCAGCCGTGCGGCTCGGTTATCACATAATATCTCCCAGTATCTTACAGGAAATTGGTCCCAGCGTTTTGATGGTTTGGTGCGAGAGCTGCGTCAGTCCATTGTTCACATCAACTCCACCAGAGTGGATCTGTCCCTCGCTGGGGGTTAGCAGAATGAATCACTGTGGCCGCATCTCGACTGAAAGAATGATGGACTAGCTGGACTTGCCCTATGCCTGATTCTTATTAGCGTCTTGGCCTTTTGGTGCATGTGCCGTATGCAGTTCAAACAGCGCAGAACACAAGCCCTGATGATTCAGACTTTTGCAGCAGTGGAGACTGGCCAGTCTCCTCAAGTGTGGCTTGGCATGCTAGAGAAGTAGTCAGTGACGGGTAAGACTCCCTAGACACATCACCAACCTAAGACAGGGGTCAAACCTATGCTGTTTGTTCTCCCAATGATGGGTAAGGGATGTTGCGCCAGGGGGCAACCTAAGCCAGACATTCTCTCTGCCAATACATAAAGAAGTTCTAATTGCCTTATAAGCACTCCTGCATAGAGAGCATTCTTGTCACAACCATTCCAGCCAGGACTCCAGAAGGAGCCCACAAGCTTAAAGCACCAGTTATATAACATTGCTGGGCAGTGAGCCAAAGACAGGCACCTTCCCAGGACCACACCCACCTAAGGCAGGGGTCTCTGGAGGCTGGCAGAGACACCCAGAGATGGGAACGTGTTGATGGATGATCAGGTTGTATCCTAAGACAGGCACTGTCCCATTATCCTGGTGCCTCAACTGCTTTCTATCAATGGTTGTCTGACCTCTGCTCTCTATTAAATAAAGAAGGGGGAGATGTGGAGAGCAGGTGTGGTAGCCCCAAGATGGCACCTGGGACTCTGGCTAAGTCTCATGACTAACACCTGATTGCCTCCTGCTCCTGAGTTTGCCACACCTTTCCAGATGAACTGTGCAGGTGCACCCGATGATGCAGTATCAGGCCATGTTATGTGGACCTATCCACAGAGACTACGTAAAGTGGACTGATGGGGTGGAGCTAGAGGAGATAAAAGGACTGTGCTTGGGGGTGGAAGGGCCCACCACTCTTTTTCCTGTATTTATGCTGTAAGGATCCTGAATAAACTGCTTTGAGAAGAACGCTGTGTCATTGCTCTTTTCTGAGGGTCAGAGATAGAAGTGACACACACCTACTCCAACAAGGTCACACCTCTTAATAGGATCACTTCCTGGGCCAATCATATACAAACCATCACATTCCACTCCCTGGCCCCCATAGGCTTGTTCAAACTTGAATCTATGGAGGCCAAACTTAAACATAGCATAATGCAAAATATATTTAGTCCAACTTCAAAAGCCCCTGTAGTCTATAGCAGTCTTAACTAGTCCAAAGTTCAAGGTCTCTTTTGAGATTCATCCAATCACTTAACTGTAATCCCCCAAGCATGACTGAAAACCAACTGGGCAAAGTCCAAACTCTGCATCTCCATATTTAATGGCAAAGCAGTCTTCAGATATCCAACACTTTTTTCATCTTTGTTGACTGCAACAAGGTTCTTTCTCCTGGCTTGTTCCACTCCCTGTTAGCAGCTTTCCTTAGCAGGCATCCTGTGGCTCTGGCATCTTTAACATCTTGGGGTCCCCATGTCTATTTCAGCTTCACAGCTTCTTGTTCCAATGTCTGAGATCCACACATGATTTTCTGTGCATATCCAAAGAGCTGTTGTGACTTCTCCAGCTCTGCCCTCTGTAGCACTCTAAGTTCAGGTTGATCCACTCTGCTGCCACTGCTGTTCTTGGTGGTCATCCCATGATACTGGCATCTCCAATATGTGAGGGTCCACTGCAACTATACTTCACCAAAGCCTCTCATAGGCTCTCTTCATGGTACCAAGCCTCAACTCCTTTGCATGACCCCTTCAGTCCTGGGCTGTCAATTACAACTGAGGGTGAACTTTCACCAATGGCCTTCCATGGCCTCTCACAGTGCGAAACCTCAGCTTTTCTTCATGAGGCCTTCATGCTTTCAAAACCAGTACCAACTAGATGGTTCTTACAACAAATTGGGAAATTCTTCCCAACAAATTGGGAAAAGATCTTCACCAACTTCACATCCGACAGAGGGCTAATATCCAATATATACAAAGAACTCAAGAAGTTAGACCCCAAAGAACCAAATAACCCTATTAAAAATGGGGTACAGAGCTAAACAAAGAATTTTCTCCAGTTTCTTTTTGGAAGCATTCAGTTCTATGAGTTTTCCTCTTAGCACTGCATTCATTGTGTCACATAAGTTTGGGTATGCTGTGCCTTCATTTTCATTAAATTCTAAAAAGTCTTTGATTTCTTTTGTTTACCAAGGTATCGTTGAGTAGAACATTGTTCAGCTTCCATGTGTATGTGGGCTTTCTGTTGTTCTTGTTTCTATTGAACACCAGCCTTAATCTGTAGTGATCTGATAGGAGGCATGGGATTATTTCAATCTTCTTATATCTGTTGAGGTCTGTTTTGTGACCAATAATTGGTCAGTTTTGGAAAAGGTACCAAGAGGGCTGAGAAGGTATATTCTTTGATTTTGGATGAAATGTTCTTTTTTTCCCCTTTTTTAGGATGAAATGTTCTATAGATATCTGTTAAATCCATTTGGTCCATAACTTCTGTGTTTCACTGTATCTCTGTTTAGTTTGTGTTTCCCTGATCTGTCCATTGATGAAAGTGGGGTGTTGAAGTCCCCCACAATTATTTTGTGAGGTGTAATGTGTGCTTTGAGCTTTAGTAAAGTTTCTTTTATGAATGTGAGTGCCCTTGCATTTGGAGCAGAGATGTTCAGAATTGAGAGTTCTTCTTTGTAGATTTTTCCTTTCATGAGTATGAAGTGAACACATACTTCCTTATGTTTTTTGATGACTTTTGGTTGAAAGCCAATTTTATTTGATATTAGAATGGCAACCCCAGCTTGTTTCCTGGGACCATTTGCTTGGAAAATTGTTTTCCAGCCTTTTACTCTGAGGCAGTGTTTGTCCTTGACACTGAAGTGTGTTTCCTGTATGCAGCAAAATGCTGGATCCTGTTTACATATCCAGTCTGTTAGTCTATGTCTTTTTATTGGGGAATTGAGTCCATTGATGTTAACAGATATTAAGGAATAGTGATTGTTGCCTCCTATTATTTTTTGTGTTATTTTCATGTTTGTGTGGTTATCTTCCTTTGGGTTTGTTGAAAGAAGATTACTTTATTGGATTTTTTTTAGGGTGTAGTTTCCCTCCTTGTGTTGGTGTTTCCCATCTATTATTCTTTGTAGGGATGGATTTGTGGGAAAATATTTTTGAAATTTGGTTTTATCATGGAATATCTTGGTTTCTCTCTCTATGGTAATTGAGAGTTTTGCTGGGTATAGTAGTCTGGGCTGACATTTGTGTTCTCTTAAGTTCTGTATGAGATTTGCCTAGGATCTTCTAGCTTTCATGGTCTCTGGTGAGAAGTCTGGTGTAATTCTGATAGGTCTGCCTTTATATGTTATTTGACCTTTTTCTCTTACTGCTTTTAATATTCTTTTTTTGTTTGTTTAGTGCATCTGGTGTTTTGAATATTACATGATGGGAGGAATTTCTTTTTTGGTGCAGCCTATTTGGAACTCTGTAAGCTTCTTGTATGTTCATGGGCATCTCATTTTTTAGGTTAGGGAAGTTTTCTTCCATAATTTTGTTGAAGATATTTACTGGCCCTTTAAGTTGGAAATCTTTGCTCTCTTCTATACATATACTCCTTAGGTTTGGTCTTCTCATTGTGCCCTGGATTTCCTGGATGTTTTGGATTAGGAACTTTTTGCTTTTTTGTTTTCTTTGACTGTTGATTCAATGTTCTCTATGGTATCTACAGCACCTGAGATTCTCTCTTCTATCTCTTGTATTCTGTTGTTGATACTTGCATCTGTGACTACTGATTTCTTTCCAAGGTTTTCTATCTCCAGAGTTGTCTCCCTTTGTGATTTCTTTATTATTTCTACTTCCATTTTTAGATCTTAGATGGTTTTGTTCAGTTCCTTCACTTGTTTGTGTTTTCCTGTAATTCTTTAAGGGATTTTTGTGTTTCCTCTTCTGCCTGTTGACCCATGTTCTCCTGAATTTCTTTGAGGGAGTTAGTTACTTATATCCTCCTTGAAGTCCTCTATCAGCATCATGTGATGTGATTTTAAATCCAGCTCTTGCTTTTCTGGTGTGTTGGGGTATCCAGGATTTGCTATTGTGGGAGAACTGGGTTTGGATCGTACTATGTTGCTTTGGTTTCTGTTGGGAATGACCTTGCGTTTGCCTTTCACCATCTGGTTATCTCTGGTGTTAGTTGGCCCCACTGTCTCTGGCTGGAGCTTGTCCCTCCTGTGGGACTGGAGGCCTGTCTCAGCAGCCCTGGGAGACCAGCTCTCCCCTGGCACAGAAGACTGTGGAGCAGCTCAGCTCCTGGGTTCAGATAGAGCCTGGAAGGACCCTGTCCCAACTGCTTTGCCACTCCCATGTTCCCTGCGCTCCTGACCATACCTGCCTGGACAGTCACAGGAGATAAAATGGTGGTCTCACCACTAACCCTGGGAGTCAAAGCACTCCCTGGAGACCAGTTCTTCCCTGGAAGGATCGGTGCAGAGAAGGCTGTAGAGCAGCCCACCTCCTGGGTGCAGATGGAGCCTGGAAGGAGCCTGACCCAGCTGTTCTGTCATTCCTGTGTTCCTTGTGCTCCTGGCCATACCTGCCTGCATAGTCACCAGAGAGAAAATGAGATTCCTGATCTCTTATCTAGGTTTTCTCTCTCCGGGATTGTCTCCCTTTGTGATTTCTTTATTGTTTCTATTTACATTTTTAGATCCTGGATGGTTTTGTTCAATTCCATCACCTGTTTGGTTGTGGTTTCCTGCAATTCTTTTTTTTTAATTGGTTTTTTGAGACAGGGTTTCTCTGTGTAGCCCTGGCAGTTCTGGAACTCACTCTGTAGACCAGGCTGGCCTCGAAACTTTTTTTTAAAGGTTTATTTATTAAATGTATATGAGTATATTGTAGCTGTCTTCAGACACTCCAGAAGGTGGTATCTGATCCCATTACAGATGGTTGTAAGCCACCACGTGGTTTCTGGGAATTAAACTCAGGACCTCTGGAAGAGCAGTCAGTGCTCTTAACCACTGAGCCATCTTTCTAACCCTTTCCTGTAATTTTTTAAGGGATTTTGTGTTTCCTCTTTAAGGGCTTCTACCTGTTGACCTATGTTCTACTGGCTTTCTTTGAGGGAGTTATTTATGTCCTTCTTAAAGTCCTCTATAATCATAATGAGATGTGATGTTAAATCAGAGTCTTGCTTTTCTGGTGTGTTGGGGTATCCAGGGTTCACTGTGGTGGGAGAACTGGGTTCTGATGATGCCATGCAGCCTTGGTTTCTGTTGCTTATGTTCTTGCCTTTGCTTTTTGCCATCTAAATATCTCTGGTGTTAGCTGGTCTTGTTGTCTCTGACCAGCTTGTCCCTCCTGCAAGCCTGTATGTTATTACTCCTGGGAGACCAGCTCTCTCCAGGCAGTATTTGGTTAAGGAGCATTGTGGCACAGGGTCAGCTCCAGGTACAAACAGAAACTGGAAGCCTTTCCAGTGGTTTTCCCAGAGACTGTCTAATCATTTTCAAGTCATTCAAGACTTCTTCAACTTTGAAATAAACCTTTTCCACTCTGAGGCTGTGGTAAAAACTGTGATCTCAAACACTTCTTACTTGGGCTCACTGTCTGCTGCCATCTTGAGGAGTGGAGTCAGCAATGTGTAACATTTTTAACATGAACTTTTGTACATGGAGGTGTGCATATGCCATGGCATCCTTGTGGAGGTCAGAGAGCAACTGGTTAAAGTCAGTTCAGCTGTGTAGACTATGATATTAAACTGAGGAGTGTGATCACTTGGCTCATTTTTCAGTAATAACAGCAGGTTTATTTTAGCAGTTTGCCCAATATACGCCTACATTATGAACACCAAACAACTGGTGCTTTTGTGCCGTAGAGTTTAGTGAGATGAACAGACTCCAGGTGAATGTAAATCAGCAGAGGAAACACTGGCATAAACGCGTCCTAGCTGGTTCTGCTGGGTGCGCAGATGGCAGTCATTCCAGTTGATGCTCTGTGAAGTGGCTCAGACTGGCCTTGTAACCGCAGCATTACACCAGGAATGATTTCTTCACAAGTGTGTGTGAGCACTCATTACAAATCTGACACCATGCTGGGACACAGCTCAACCCATTCTGACAGGTGCTATACTGTGGCCCAGAGGATCATGGGAGGAAATGAGAATATAGATGTGAGAAGGTCAAGGGCCAGGGGCAGTGTGGCACACAGATCTGATGCGTACTGTCAGGTAGGGAAAGTCTTAGTGCTCCACAGTCCCTATTCCCTATGATGCTCTCTATTCAGAGCCCAGTTCTAAATGCTGGAGTTGGTCTTGAACATGAAGCGTGCCCTTGGAATGACTGTGGCCAAAAAGACACTTCTAAAAAGACTCCAGTGAAGACCCACAAACTTGGTAAGCACAGAACAGTGCATTGTGTCTTGTTACAGCTGAGGGCTGCTGGGGACTGTATTAAAGAAACTGTCGACTCTTCAGTGTTTTTGATAAGCATTTATTATGTATGCTAAACACTGGGAATGGGGTAATGAGCAGAAACCCAGGGTCACAGCGAGCAATGCACAGGAATGAGTCTGCTCTATTGTGATGGAGTTATTAATACTGAGAGGAGACCATGGTGAGACCTACAGGAGCAGAGGAAGCAAGAGAAAACTCTAAGATTCCGCAAAAGGATGAACACAGGCTCTGGTGTTGCTGCCCTTGTCTGGCGTGTGTAGGGTGGGTAGGAAGACTTCCTCACTCCTTGGAGAACAAGGAAGCCTGATCCAGTTGGCTGAAGAATAGCTTTTACTGTCAGGGGAAAGCAGGGCAAGTGAAGTGAGAAGAGAAGACCAGAAACACCCAGTCAGGTATGGAGCATGGATGAGCTGTAGCAGGTCAGAGTGGGAGGGGACTGTGGGTCTGTCACAGCATCTCTCCTGAGCCTTCTTGCACCTCAGGAGACCCCTGGCATCTGACCTGGTGGTCCTCAGGAGGTAGCGAGAATCCTGAAGCAGAGCTTGAGTGGTCCAGGTCTCCATTTTCTTGAAATGAGTGCAAGGTTTGTTGTAGGTCTGCAAGTGCCTCCAGCTGCTGCTTCATCTGACTCTGCCTTTCTTCAGATTCACACACTTTGCTCTTGATTGCTTTAAAAGACAGAAAGTGGCTTCAGTGTATGCAGGGATTTCATTAGGAAGAGTGTATGGTCTCTAGGCTGGATCAGTTCAAATATATACCTTATAGTAACTGAGCCTCACGTGAGAAGACAGAGTGCTCTGAGCAGATACTGTTCCTTTCACATCTTTTCTGCCTTTCCTGACTCAATATGGACACCAGCATGTGTCACGTGTTCTCTCCTTCCTGCCAGAACAAGATTGGAGTGTACTCATTCAGAAGTGACAGCATGTGGCTGGCCTATGAGTAATAACACTTTCATGAGCACACCTCTGGCTCCAAAGACATTTAGTATGGCTCAGCTTTGGGTGAGATTTAGGAACAGAAAATGCTTACTGTAGAAACCAACCAAGGTCATTTTAGTTGGGTTTAGAATCTTCACAATTGAATGTTTAATTTCTTAGTTGTCCGAATGACGGAATACCTACAGTTAGCTTGGAATCCTGGGCTGAATCAGCCAGACCAGAATGGCGCCATGTCAGTATGTCAAGGTGCCTCTCTCACATGCAGTGTGACATTTTAAAGATACATAACTTTTATGCTAAGTGACACATGTAATTTCGACAGAAATACATCTTTCTGAAGGCCATTTTAAAAAATGGCTATTGTTATTAACAGACATTCTTAAGTGATTTTTAAAGTAACTTCTCTGTTGACCAAATCTTATATTGCTGAGTTCAAATGAGAACAAGTAACAGAAAATCAAATGAGAGAGAGAGAGAGAGAGAGAGAGAGAGAGAGAGAGAGAGAGACTGGACATATTGAAGTGACACAGGCCTCACGGCTCTTTAGGGAAAACCTGCTGCTGTGTAGTTTTACTGCCAGGAATCTGTGTAGAAAAGATCATGTGGGGCAGTGCATTATAAATAAGGGGGAGAAGATACTCATACCATTCTGTGTGGATCTGTCCCTCACTCATATCCAGAGGTGCAGCACATGGGAGTGTTTAGTATCGAAAGGGTCTAAATACAAACTATGGCCTTCAGACACGGTCTCACCAGCTCTCAATCCTCCTGTCTCACCCTTTCAACTGCTGGGATTACAGGTGTGCACCACAACACACAGTTAAATGCATCATGTTTTTGAAAAACTAGGTCTCCCTATTCCTGCATACCTACTATCATTTAAATAAAACAGCAAAACACAAAACCTAAAACAACAACCAAAAACCTGTCTTGATCATTCTTCATTTTGTTTTTTTCTTGTTTTTTGTTTGTTGTTGTTTTTTTTGTTTGTTTTTTACTTGATTAACTTTAGAATTACATTACTTACTGCTTCAGGAAATAAGGGTTTTGTTTGTTTGTTTGTTTGTTTGTTTTTGGTTCTTTTTTTTTTTTCAGAAACAGGGTTTCTCTGTATAGCCCTGGCTGTCCTGGAACTCACTCTGTAGATCAGGCTGGCCTCGAACTCAGAAATCCGCCTGCCTTCTGCCTCCCAGAGTGCTGGGATTACAGGTGCTGGGAGATAAGTTTTGAAGACAAACCTTAATAAAAGAACTTGACAGCTCTTCAAGAAAGGGGGAGTCGGGCTGCAGGATGTGTCACTGTTGCCTCCACATTGCTACCCTTGGGGCAGAGAAGCTGCAAGAGCCTCCTCAGCTCAGCCTATGCCTGTCTATAGAGTCAGAAACTTTGGTTGTTTCTGCCTTTTCAACCTGTTTTTTTTTGTACACAAAAGTATTTGTTATGTCTACCTGAAAAACACAGCATTGTGATCCAACCACCCACAAATTACTGCATTTTGTATAGTGTGGTCTGTCTGTCTGTCTGTATATCTATATATCAACATATAGTCTGTGTATGTGTACACAACTTTTTTCATATTTTTTCTCTCCATGTGTTGTGCTTTTCTCTAATGGGCTTTTTCATTTGACAAAAATTCTCTTCAGAATTATTTGACTGTTCTGTGGCCTGTCATTTGACCTGAATGACAAAATGTCTCTAAAGCACATGTTCCTGTTTTTCTGAATCACCTACCTTCTTGGAATTTTCTTAGTGTGTCTCCAAACAATCCACAGCCAAAGAGTAAGGTCTCGATCCCTTCATAGTCTAGAGGGAGAAGCATTTTCCTGTGTTAATTTTATTGTGAATAAATCACACAGGGAAAAGGAGAAAGTAACCCCAATAGGAAGAGAGCAGATCAGAGGAGGACAGCTCAGTGCACACCCAGCAGGGACCCAGGAGAAGCATCAGCTCACTGTCTCTGTGCAGCTGGGCCTGTTGGGGAGGGAACACCTGGGTTCCAGGGAGCTCCCAGGTGATTAGGAGGCACCCACAAATTTGAGCATTCTTGGTCTTGAGAAAATTAGTAAATAAAATTATGTAACAAATGAGCTCTTGGAAATGTATACTGCTAATTTACGTTTTGGTTTGTCATAGAGAAAGTCACTTATTTTACATTGTCCCTTACAGTATGAAACACTCAGATGACCCTAACAAGGAATTATAAGGCTTGTAGCTCATGCTGTATGTTACAGGTCACAGGAGCCCATATACTTGCACATGGTAAGTGGACTTTTTATGCCCTAGAAGCCATTCAGAAAGAATCTTCCACTACACAGTTGATCTAAACAAGACATTCACAGCCTAGAAGATGGCTCGGCAGGGAGGGCTGCTTGATGCCACTTGATGACTTAGATTCACTCTTAGAACCCGCGTGGTGGAAGCAGAACCGACTCCTCTGTCTCATCCCCTGACCTGCACCTGTGTGCTGGGACAGGGGCACAATGTAATATTTAAAAAAGACTTATTTGTAATGCTTGTGCACACGTGTGTGTGTGTGTGTGTGTGTGTGTGTGTGTGTATGGTTAGTTATCCTCAGAGTCCTTAAGAGTGTCAGATCCCCAGGATCTTCAGGTCCAGGCATTGTGCACTGCCATATATAGATGCGGGGAGCCACACTCAGGTCCTCTAAGAATATATTTGCTCTTCATCACTGGGGTGTCACTTCAGCCTCTACAATAATTTTAAGACCCTGGACTTTTTAAGGATAGAATTTGAGGTACATCAAAACCATAGCCTAGGGGCTGGTCCCCAGCTCCCATGTTGTGTGGCTTACAACTTCCTATAACTCTGACTTCGGAGAATCAGATAGCTTTGGTTTTTTTGGGGGGGGGGCACTTGCACTACCATGTGTGTATACTAAGCATAATAAAAGTATATTTTTTAACAACAAATGCAGCAGCAACAAAAACAGCCACACTAGCACAGCACAATTTGAAGGTCTCCATACAATTCTGTGCACCTCTGGGAAACAGACCCTCTGATCTCCATGCATTCTTGCCTTTAACTAAAAATCAATAACTTTTCTTTATCTTGTTGATTTATTAATGTAAAAATTTTAGATTTATTTATTCTTTTCTTAGTGAGTGTTTTTCAAACATGTACATTTGGATACCATGTGTATGCCTGGTAACTGGACAGGACAGAAGATGGCGTTGGGTTCCCCTCAAACTGGAGTTATGGAGTGAGCCACGTGTAGATGCTGGGAACTGACCTTGAGTCCTCTGCAAGAGGAACAACTGCTCTTGACCACTGAGTCATCTCCCCAGCCCATGATGTGTATTCCTAAAGAATGGGTTAAGGAAGGGCGGGGAAAGCACAGGGAGGCGTGTTTTCGAGAATGCGCTTACATTTAGTTTTCAGTACCTGACACTGAGGCAGTCTCATCCATGAATCTTCCATGAATTGATTCCATTTTCTCTAGGATCCATCCAAATAATTCAGTAAGAAGTCCTGCTTCCTGACATTTCTTAAGAAAAGGAGCTTTGACAGCTGCATCTACGAACAAAGAATGCATCTTTAGGAGGAAATGGACAGCTATTCACATCATGTGGTCACTTTATTCTTTACCAGTTGATGGGTGAGCATACTTGTCTCATTTTTCTGTTGCTCAAATAGTAAATGGTCCAAAAAATGAAAACATTTCTCTGCTTATAATAACTGTAGGAAGTGGTGTGGTTTTGTAAAATTTACTTTAAAATCTTGAGATGACAATTCCTCGTACTTGTCCCAGATTTGGCATAGTAAGGGCACTGCCACCTGTCACTATGAGGGGCAGTACAGCACTAGATTACAGCCTCAGTCTGACCTACCTGCCTTCTAAGCCTGTCTTCTCAGAATGAGAAGAAATGGTTCATTCCAACTCAAATAACTTTGATATGTTATGGGTTCTAATACAGTACATAGTTATAATAAAGATTCATGTTCTTATTAAATACCAAATGCCAAGAAGAATAAAGATCAAAGCATGGAACCAGCTTTAAGTTCTATGGGTCACCATTTCTCCGCGTATTTTGATCTATTATTGTCACACGGCCATCACTGAGGACCAACCTCTGTGCCTGAGAGGCTCTCCTGTCATGCGTCTTTTTGATCTCATAAATTTCACCATTTTTGGCTGAAAGAGAAAATCAAGATTCTATTTAATTTTCATGTTGGCCTGGAATACCACACAAAATTTAAAATGTTCTGCTACATTATCAAATCTATTAATTAAATCTACCAAAAATTGTATTAGACAAAGGTTATTTTTGGCCTTGATGAACTCCTGGATTCAAATGGCACTCTCAAATAGCTAGGACTTATAGAGTTTACTGTTTGTGGGAGAGATACTAATCTGTCCCGATCCACAGGACAGTCAACAGGGTCCCCGGACCACCTAGGAGAGAATGTAGAGACAAGAGATGTACAGACAGCAAGACAGTATTCTGATCAAGCTGTCAAATTTTATTTTTTACACATGGCAATATAAAGGGAAGCAAGCAAGGTGTAGGGAGGGGTGAAGGGGGCAAGACATTGTATTTGGGGAACAGTTTCTCAGAATTGTCTCTCAGAATCCCAGGGAAAAGCTGACTATTGCTGCAGGAAATTGGCATAGTAAATTGATCACGAGGAGGTGAGGTGGAAAGAAGTTGCTATGGTAGCCTAACCACAGGTGAGCTCTGTTTATTTTAGCCCACTGAGGTGAGCTCTGCATGTACTGACCACTAGGCTACTTGACTAATCTTGAAAGCTAGTATTTTTCCTTCTAAAAGCAGGCTTGAACACGAAAGGAGGAGGTTTTGAAGTCTATGTGAGAATGGCTCCTGGCACTAATCAGTTTATAGAAACTGATATAAAATCTTTTCAAATCTCTCCAAATTCTTTTACATTTTATATCTACTAATCCAGAAATTTTTAAGTTAGGAATTTGGCAAGGTGTGGAGCAAGTAGCTGGGAAACACTTGGTTATGAACAAATGCTTGTCTGTACTCTCAGCCCATTTAGGACTAAGTGTTGTGAAAGGACACGTGTTTTCACTAGCATGGTTCAAGGACTGATTGACAGAAGCTGAGGGAATGACGTCATCCCCTGAGCCTCTAGCCTCTCACTACTCTTCAGTGCGCTTCTTCTACCATGTCAGGATGATCAGTACTTCCTAGTTCAACATTCTCCCCACGATGCCACCCTAAGTCTAGCTTCAGCTCCATGAGGAGAGGACACACATGAAGGATGGTGTGCAAATGCCAACTCCTCCAATGACATGAAAACTGTGAGCCTCTGGCATTTAGAATTGTAAGTAAGGACATTATGTGAAGAAATTAGTCTACAAGTCAAATTACCTCTGTGGGAGGGCCTGATGAAAGGCGTTTCTTCCTTCCTCTCTTCTTCTTCATGTTTGGGCTATCAGCTAAAAGAGAAACCATTTAAAGGTTGGAATATGTAAAGCAAAAGATTGCCAGGTAGTTGTAGTGTAGCTCTTTAATCCCTGTCCTTGGCAGGTAGGTAGGTAGAGCTAGGTGGAACTCTGAGTTCAAGGCCAGCCTGATCTTCAGAGTGAGTTCCAAGATAGTTAGGTTTACACAGAGAAACCTCAAATATATGTATATATTTATATATAAATATAAATATAAATGCATTGAAGTTTGCATAAAATAAAAAAATATGTGCCAAAGTTATCACAAAATCAGAAGACTGGCAAACTTGAACCTAAGCATTTGAGACTTAAAACTAAAAATTGAATTTAATCATAAACTCATAAGCCTGTGAACAATTGAAATGGAGGGTGTTTTGTGGCTCAGAAGAGTCAGCTTGTGTCATTGGTGACTGTTGAAAGGTGAAGAAATAACAAGTTTCGCTCATCAGGCTGACATGTTCTTCCTTGAAGTCTTGGAGGGATGTGGCCAGTCCTCTTTTCCTTATCTAAAGAGACTTTTAACAAGATAAAGAGCCAGTGCTGGTCCAGAGTTTCATAAGTTATATTCTATGACCAGTGATTTTTCTTGTAATAATTGTACTTAATAGTATAGGTATGAAGTGGAATGAAGTTTCATGGGGAATAGTAAGTACTCTTTTGACACAGGGTCTAGCTATGTACCTCAGCCTTGCTATGAACTAGCTCTTTTTTATAAGTGTGTGTGGGGGGGGGTAGGGTGGTGTGTGTGTATGAACATACAGTGAGAGTGAGCACCACCACTTTAAGGGTACTTTTCAATGAATTATAAACTAATGACAATGACTAGAGATGCCCCAGTGCTTGCAAGCACTTGCTTCTCTTCCAGAGGACCCAGGTTCGGTTCCCAGTACCCTCAGGTTATTTGCAACCATCTGTAACTTAAGGCATCCACACAATCAGGTGCAGGTAAAAAATTTACAATTGAGAAGATTAGATTATCTCAGGTTTTCCTTAAGGAATTAACTTTCCTTAAACTCATTTTAGAAACTTACCACTTTCAGTAGTCTCTTCTTGTTGTGGGGGATGTTCTGAGCAAAATACTCTGAAAATACAGAATTTCAAAGAGTCACTGAACCTTTCACTTTGTAGAGAGCCTCTGCATCCCCAGTGCGGGGAGGGAAGCTGCATGCCACCACACTGGCTGAAGCATTCATTTTAAAAAGAAATGTGTTCCAGTCCATGTCAAACCCATATCCAGTGTGGTTGGGGGCCTTTGTCTTTGTGCCCTTTGAGCAGGACTCTTGATACGTACGTCTCTGAACGTATGAATGCTGGGTGAATATTTTGAGCAGTGCTGTGCTGTGATAAGGGGCATCTAAGGAACTAAGATTTAGACTAAGATTTAGAACTAAGGTCTAAGATTTGGAGCTCCAGTCTGACTGCCCACGATTTTGCTGATCCTCACAGTTCACACGGACACACGTGCAGGACTGTGGAGAACGACTTTCCAGGATCAGAACATGCCTCCACTGGATTTGGCAAGTGTCTTCAGAGAGAAGGCAGCATAGCAGGCGAGAGACCTGGAGTGAGGCAGCGGTCAGGGACTTCTCTGCCCAGGCTCGCCTTTGTCTTCGCCCTTGTGAGACCAAGGGTCCTCCAGTCACCCCAGTGCCCTCCATGCAGCCTTCCCAGCAGCACGCAGCTCCGTCACCTCCTCTGGATCTGGGACCTCTGTGCACCTTTCGTTTGGTCTCAACTGCATTCCCAGAGGGACTTGGATTTGTGCCCTCCCCTCTCCTGTACATTGATTTTAGGCTTCTGCTACCATGGTTGCCTATGAGATCTTGTAACGCATAAAGAAGGATAGAGAATACTAGGATAGACTCTCACCTGTGTCCTCCCAATCTCCAGTGCCAGTGATTTTCAAGTCGGGGTGAAGCCCCTTCCTGCGTCAGCCCCTCCCATGAGCCACTGTTCATCTTGGCCTCAGCACCAGTCCCCCAACCTGATGATACCTTGTCGGGTCCATTCTCTCTGAGTACCCCTCAGCACCTTGTGAAGGATCTCAGTTAATCTACACACATTAATGTTTAAATTAAAATTTTAACAGCAGAGAAACCCACTTGTTCCTTACTGAAACAATTAAAATGTTTTTTTCTTTTATATTAAGTATATCCAGTATGGTTAATATACATTTTTGGTTTTTTTTTTTAATTTAAGGTTATCTCTGTAATTTCAAGGCCAGTTTCATCTTCTTGATGAGACACTGTCTCCAACAAAAAAACAAAAACAAAAACAAACAAACAAACAAACAAAAAAAAAAACCTTTATCCAGCAGGGACTTCAGTCCCTTTCATTTGATTACGTATGTAAAAACAACTGTCAGAGTAACATGAGTTCTTTGTGGACATAAATAATGAGTGTGAAGTTCTTCTATAGGTTTCTCAGTAATTCAAACATAAAAAGCACTGTTCAAAACTGAATGAACTTTTATGAACAGTAACAAGCTGGGGACTGTGGGGATGACTCTGCAGGCAAAGGGGCTTGCTGTCAGCTCTGACAACCTCAGGTCCATGTCTGGGTCCAACACAGGAAGCAGAGAGCTCATTCCCACAGGGTGGGAAGACAGACCCATGACCTGGGGATGTGTGAGTGAAGGAAGGCATCTTCCTGTTGGAGAGAAGAACAGGCCTGAACTGGCTCCTGTCTTGTAGGACATGCATGCTGCCATTATGAATGAGGCTCTCCCAGGAAGAAGAGAGTTCAGAGAAGATTTAGAAAGTCAAACAAACCCTTGAGTAGGTCTTTTTCCTGTCACGTACAAAAATGTTACTGGTGGCGTCCCATAATCCTGTTCTCATGGGAAACTCATTTGTATAAATTAAGCTGGAGAAGTTTGTCACAGGCTAGCCATTCCTTAAGCACCCCTACCCCTCCACCATGGAGTTTTAAAGCTATTGGATTACTTGTAAGTTCTTGTCACTCCAGTTTGTAGAACTGCATGGTCCTCCTTGGCACAGAGTAAGTGGTAATTCTTGGCACAGGATGTTTCCCCACACCCCATGATGGCTCCTTTGTTCTTACAAAACGAGCATATCTATAGAAGAATAGATCATAATTAGTAAGTACCTGTTTTATTACTAAAATGTAAGGATGTCATTAAATGTTTAAGCCAGCATCTCAGTATTTTTGTCCTGGCTATCTTTGGCATATCCAGCCTCCATACCCACACTACATAGGAGTTAGATTTGGCAACCCATGAGGAAGTTTCAGCAAAACTACAGCGAAGTGTCATCAAAGGCCTGACATAGACAATTGGATCTGTCTACATAAATGGAAAAACAGAGAGTTCTTAAAAGTGAAAAGAAGCAGGCTTCTTTATCCCTAGGCAAGGGGTTGGCTGGGGGTCTTTGAGCCTCAGGTCAGAGCAGCTGGTGTGTGATACTAAAGATTGTGACCTCAACTGGCACTTTCTATGACTCTTAGACATTTCTCCCTAGGATGACAGTACTTGCTCTACAGAGTTGCTACTGAGGATAATATGAAATATGAAATGAATGGAACCTGTTTCTAGTGTGTAAAAACTAAATAACATTCAAAACACAACTGAACAACACAGTATTTTTGATCCCTTGATTTAATTTCTGTCTATTTTTATATGGGAGGGTGTCTCCAGTTGACACCTTACTGTGGGTGTGGTCAGCCGTGAAACAGTCAGACTTGCCAACCTGTTTACTCATCTGCAAATGGCCAGAGACCCAACGGACCTCAGAGATACAGCCTTACCCGCCCTTCCTTCCTGGTTAGGCCCCTGATACCCTCAGCTCCCAGGCAGACGCTGACAGTGATGACCACCCAGAACTGCTGCAGAGACACATGCAGCCACCCTTGACATTCAGAAGGCATCTTACTCCATGTCAAGGATAACGCCCTTTGCTCTGGACACTGCCTGCAGCTGTGTGGCATCAAGAGGACCAGCTAGCTGCTTTGGGGCAGGAGAGGCGCCTAGGTGGTGCTGGTGAGCTGTGAAACTGAAGTTAGCCCTGCTGCAGTGACAGCAAGGACTTGACACAGCCTGTGTGAGCAGAGAGTTTCCACTCAGACACAAGCATCTCGAGCCTGCTCTCCCGATGTGTGGGACAGTGGGTTGTAAGCAAACAGCGTCAGCTGAGGGAGTGTCCCACAGTCCACCTTCCAGCTGTCCATGGGTTTCTCAAACCCTGCCTTACCACAGACTGTGTTTAGATGAAAGATTCATTTTTTATTTTTACTTCTGTGTATACATGTCTGAGTGAGAGAATAGGTATTGCAGGTTCCTGTGGAAGCCAGCAGGGGGCATTAGATGCCCTGGAACTGGGGTTACAAGCATTGTGAGTTGATATTTGGGTGCTGAAAAGGCAGTAAGAATTAATAACTGAGAACCATCTCTCTATCCCCCAAACAGACTGTGCTTTTAATGTAGACCCCAAGACTCATCATTCATAAGCAAAAAGACATGTCAACTTACCAGCGTGCTTCCTCTCCAGATCTTCTCCAGTACTGATTTGACATCAAAGTTTCTTGCTGTATTAGGTGGATCATGGGCCTCACACTCCACCAGTCCTAAGGAATACAGCTGCAGGATGGGAAAAACGCAGAGCTGGTGTGAAGTAGCCCTGACCCACACAAGGCAGCGATGGTTCTCAACAGGGCTGCAGGGGAGCAGAGTGGACGGTGGCCCCGAGCACTGGCCACTGTGTAGCAGATGAGCAGACACGAGCCATGTGACTCCTGTGGGAAAGCTCAGTGTGCAGACACAGTTGTCCTTGGTGACTGCTCTCTGTTGACTCTGGAGCCAGGCAGAGAGTGGCTCCTCCAGCAATGTTCTCTGCCTGGGAATGCAGAGCAGGCTCTGGCAATGGCAGAAGCCAACGCAAGGGACAGAGGCCACTCCTGGTGGCTTTCCAGACCTTCTTTTTAGACTTCAAGGGCCGTGCCTGCTACCACAACCATATCGCAGACCCTCACTCTTGTTGTTGTTGTTGTTGTTGCTGTCGTTGATGTTGTTGTTGAGATAGGGTCTCACTGTAGCCTACCTGGGCTGGAACTCACAGAGTCTACCTGTCTCTGCCCCTGAGTGCTGGGACTAAAGCCACACACAATAATACAATGGGATTTTATGATTTTTTTAAAAAGATAGATTCTTGCTTTATCCAAGTTTACCTTGACCCTTGGCCTCTTCCTTGGCTTCTAAGCAGTGTAAATGCAAGTATGGGTGATCACAGCTAGTTCCAAACTTTATCCAAGCTTACCTGGCCCTTTGTGTGTTTTAGCAGCCACAAGTATTTTCCTCCAGCATTTCAGAGGTTGGAGAGAAGGCTCAGTGGTTAAGCATTTCCACTGCTCTTCCAGTGTCCCAGAGGATCTACATTCTGCTCTCAGCTCTTGGCTCACATGTGAATATTAGCTTAGTGGGACACACACACACACACACACACACACACACACACACATAAAAATCATTTTTCAATTTTATCAAATATGTGTGTTTAATAAGCATGCATATGTTTGTATATGTTCTTTGTATCTGTGTGTGCATCTGTGCAATTTTGGGTATGTGTTCTCTCTCCAGGCCCTCTCTACCAGAGCCAACTCTCCAGCCCCTCTCTACCATAGAGATATCTCTCCAGCCCCTCTCTACCACAGACCACCTCTCCAGCCACTCTCTACCTTATTTTATGAAATACTTGCTCCCTGGACCTGGAGAGCTCACAAATTCAGCTCAACATTGGCCCGCAAGCTCCTAGAATCCTGTCTATCCCTCCCTTCCATGGGATTACAGGCACACAGTGTCTTGTCCAGCTTTTCCCATGAGTCCTGGGGATGGACCTGAGGACACTTAGGGACATGTATGTCTCCAGCACTTTATTATCTGAGCCACCAGCTCTCTTGCTTCAGATAGCTGAAGTTACCGTGAGTCACATGAACCTAAACAATCTGCCTGCTTTCATTTAAAGGTTAATATTACAAACTAAAAACAAAAAAAAAAACAAAAAAAACCCATAAAAACATGGGAAAATCTAATACTTAAATATGCAAAGGATTGTATAAGAATTAGAAATCATAATGCAAATGTTAATCCTTGCATGTGGAAGTGAGAGCACGACTCTGGTTTAGCTCTCTCCTTCCCACATGGTTTGGCATTAGGGCCTCTCTGTTTCTGCTGTTCTGCTCCAGTTGCAAGCTTAGTGCATTAATACATTGTATTTTCTCAGGAATGAAAGTTGCTCCCTGAAAGATGCTGACAGAAAAACATGGGCCAGTGAGGTAGCTTATCTAGAAAAATCACTTGCTGTCAAGCCAGAGGACCGCGGCTAGTCTCAGAGGCCAAATGAAAGCATCACACACCTCGGGACTGGGGCTCTGGGTGGATGTGAGCCACCCTGTGGGTGCTGGGAATGAAACCTGGATCCTGTGGAAGAACAACCAGTGCTCATCACCACTGAGCCATCTCCCTAGCCATACACTAGTAACTTTAAAGTTATTTACCAGTAACTTACCAGACAGTTTTCATGAGCAGCTATATTCGCTGATGGTGCAAAGTATATCTGACTCCACTCATGGCCTTCAGGGCAGAGGGCGCAAGTTCTTTTTTCCATCTTTTCTTTAAGATTACAGAAACCTGTAGATAACATCCAGGTTAAAACAGAGAAACCTTTTATGGCCTTGGAAGCTCCTCCAGTCTTCAAGAAGGGGGCAGGGCTCTCTTTCTGTGATAGGGTCTCAACTCCTGGGACAACAACAACAAACCAGCAATCTAAATGGAGAAAAATAGCATCTCCTGTGTGGTATAGCCTCTGAATAGGGTTCTAGACCAGGGTTGTCAACCAAACAGCAAGCCACAAAAGTGGGCTATGGCGTCACTGAAAACATTCTAGAGGCCTTATGAAAATGCATGCAATGCACAAAGAAATCTCAGCTGATGTCTGAGAGCCGGACGTACCAATGGGGAAAGCTAGGAATGTAGAGCAAAGCTTGATTCCATGTCTATTCAGGAGCAGGTTCACCTCTGAGCCCATGAGCTCCCTTGCCGTGGGATCTTGGTCAGACATAAGAGTACAAGGCACGCACCTCCTCCTGCTGGCCCTAATTCCAGTTAGAAATCAGGTGGTCACCCCTACAGCACCGTGTCACTCTTGTGCCCAGGAACATATCTTGTCATGTTGGCTGTTATTGTAGCTCAGTGCTCACAGCTGTGTGAGATTGTGGATTACTGTTCTTCTCCAACAAGCTACATGGCTCCTTTCATTACTAGGAAAGCTAGCCAACAGGGAAGAACCTCCTGGTTGTCGCTCAATCTCTGTGTCCTGTGCCAGATTATGTGGTGGCTTTGGCAATATAACTTTATTAAGTTCTCACCTGGTTCCAGGGCAGAGAATAGGTGTGGAAATCTCTGCCATAAATGAGACAGCTACAATCACCTCACAGGGAACATTGAAGGGGAGGGGGTGGGAAGATTCTAAGATCTGTAGAAACAGTGTCTTCTAGACATGATGGAAATGCTGTAATCATAAACTCAAAGAAGCTATAGAAGCCTGCAGAAGGCCTGCAAAGGATCAAACTAGTAAAACTGGCATGGTGGTCGGGTTGAGAGGCAGCACCCACTAGCATCACCCCTGAGAACTGTCATTTGACAGTTTGTGGGGGAGGGAGTGTTGGTTTTTCTTTAGGGTGTGTCCCCTGTTAGGTCTACCATGAGTCAGTGGTTGGAAACTCTCCCTCCCTCTCTCTCTCTCTCTCTCTCTCTCTCTCTCTCTCTCTCTCACACACACACACACACACACACACACACACACACACACACATTTAGCACAATCTGGATACCAGTCTAGATGGAGAAAAGAACAAGGGAACTTTTGAGAATCACAAGATAAATACCTGTCAGCATGGACGGAGCACGATGAAGATCCCGATAGATGTAGAATACCCACTGTCCAGACCAGAGGCTGGATACACAATGATGGCAATTCTACACAACTTCCCCCAAGGTCGTTTTAAACTTAATGTAATTTCAACCTAAATCCCAAGGTTAAGGAATGTATAAAGCAATTATTAAAAAGACTATATTGGTTTAGATAGTGAGGAAGCTTTAAAGAAAACAAGAGAGGGCCTCTTACCTGCTGGATTTAAAAACATATGTTCATAGAATCACTTGGACAGACTGTTAGGTGAACAAGTCAAAGAACAGACAGTAAAGGCAAAAGTGGGTCATATCCCATGTTTCCAATCCAATGGACAACAGTGTTGTTTTTCTTCACCAGTAGCAATACCCCAGCCCATTTTTTCTATTGAATTATTAGTTTCTTACTGATTTGTAAGAGCTTGTCACATGTTAGAATATTGCCACTTTGATAGTAGAAAAAAGCTTGGTAAGAAGAGTACACTTGTACATCCTCCTCTGGCCTCTGCATACAGTATGTACCAGTAAACAGCCCCCCCACATGTGTATACACCATACACATACATAATAAATATTTTACGTCCACATGCTTTATGTGATATTAAAACCACTTCACAGTTTCTACTCTAACATAAGAGCAATATATTTAGAAACTAGTGAACTCTTGTTTTTATAATATTAATAATGAACTTATTTTAAAGGACAAGATGGATATATACGTCATTTTAATAATGATTAGATATAGTTATTTCTGGTTCTGTAGCTTTTATTTTGCTTCACTGACTTCCCATTAATACTATATGTACATTTTTAATTAAATTATATGTATGATGGTACCATATGAGTGCCTGGTGCTTATGGAGGTCAGAAGAGGCTATGGAATCCTTTGGAAGTAGTTGTGAGCCATTATGTGGGTCCTGGGAATCCAACCAGAATTCTCCACTAGAGCAATTGGTGCTCTTAACTGCTGAGCCATCTTGAGCCAACTTTTAAATGAACACAAAACCAAAACCATAGTTCTTTTGAGACAAACCCACTTTGACTTTGCAAAGACAAAGCCTGGGAAGTGGGATGGGTCCTTACTTCTTCAGCTCCTCACTTTACAATCCACAAATGGATAAGCTAAATGAACTAGCTGACCAGATTGCTAGTGGTTGCCATTTGTTTTGCACCTTTGGACCCTTATTTGTGCCATCCTCTGCCTGAAACAATTTTTCACATTTCCTCCCTATGGCTGACTCTGGACTTTAAAAAATAGAATGGGGCTAGAGAGACAAAATAGTTGCTCTTCCTCTGGAGGACTCAAGTTTGGTTCCTAATACTTATGCTGGGATGGCTTAGAAACTCTTGTTACTATAGCTCCAGGGTCTCCACACACTTTGGATACACACACACACACACACACACACACACACACACACACACACATGCTTAATACATACATCTGTACATACATACATACATACATAAATACATACATGCATGCCAGCAACTAGAATGATGGCTCTGTAGACAAGGTATCTTGTTGCTCTTGCAGAGGACCCAGGCTTGGTTCCCAGCACCTACATGGTGACCTATAAACATTTCTATCTCTAGGTCCAGGAGGGATCCTTTGACTTCTTCTTCTAAACACCAAATCATCAAGTACGTGGGGGCTATAAAAACACTTATGCAGGCAAGACAGTCATACGCAAAATAAACCTCAAGAATATACTAGTTGCAGGATGGTTATAGGCTGAAATAAATCACTAGTTAACGGTAAATTTGGCTGTAGACATCTCTACCAAGTGGATGGGGATAATGGGTTCCTGGGTTGTTTCAGGGATGGAAGGATGCTTTTCCTGAAAGTGGGGGCTTCACTTGATCAGTGACCACTGCCTTTACTGCTGCTTGAAAGGGCTGAGACGGTTCGGCATTAGCCTTCCTGTTGTGCCTCTATTTCCTGCTTTAACCTTTGGGTCAGGTTTCTACTAGAGAGACAAGGTGGGGATAGCAGGGGCTGTAATAGCCTGTCAATACCAGCGTTTCTGCTGCCTCTGTGCTTTATTTTTCTTTCCTATCCTAGAGAGGACTTCCTGTGCATTCTTCAATTCATGATTTTCTAAGATGATTCCAGAAAATTGTGAACTACAAAGATACCAAAAACCCGTATCACCATGCCCTCAAGATATGAGAAAACCATCTCAAGGAGATTGTCACTATGGGTAGCCCTGAAACGTCAGACTCAACTCAAGCCTCTAGGAAACTAATGGCTACTTGCAGACCTGGCCCTCAGTATTCGCCAATTACCTCAAAGACTGGGGCCTCCTTTCCAGGTTTTCGACATCTCCAATAAAGTCTACCCTCCTTCCCAACAGCATGTCCTTAGTATTTCTGCACTTTAAAGTGCAGAGCTCCTAGTGAAGCAAAGACCAAATAGGATGGGATTAGCTAACCTAGAGGAGTCAGCTTCCTGAGGTTCTCCAGTGCCTATATCTTTCCCAGAGGCTGGAAGCCCAGCTCAGCCCTCAGCAGTGCTCAGCAGTCTCCCTGGGTGAAGTGGAGCGACCTTCCTGTAAACCAAAACCCGAGTACTCACCAGTGAGGACTGGGTCAGGGCACAGTGGTGTCTCTTGGGCCATGACTGGGCACCTGCACTCCTCAAAATGCAATGGGGGAGTTTCTAGTTTCGTTTCTCTAAACCTGGGTGGTGATAACAAGCAGCATCCTGGGAGGAAGTACAAGATAGGTACGGTTTCCTTGTCGATTTTCACTTCTGAAGTCATTTAAAAAGTGGTTTAGTTTGATTCCTTTGCCCATGTGATGAAAACCCAGGCCTAAAATAATGTAGGAGAAAAGGGTGTGTATGACTATCAGGATGCAGTCATAATCCAGAGAGCAAGGAAGAAAGCAGGAGCAGGGAGGCTTTCTGGCTGCTGCCTTTGGCTCTCTAAACCTGCCGTTCAGTACAGCCCGTAACCACCTGCCCCATGCTGCTGCTGCTTCTGCTGCTGCTGCTGCTGCTTCTGCTGCTGCTGCACACAGTGGCCTGTGCCTTCCTCCTCTACTAGCAGCCAGGAAAATGCCACACAGGCCACTCTGATGGAGGCAAATATGGAGAAGGGTCCTCTTCCCAGGTGTGTCAAGTCGACAAACACAATAGCCATCAAACAGCTGGAGAAAAAGCACACCAGACAACCCTACTGTGCCTGCGCTTAACTTAAGGAACTGGTCTGTACTTTTGAATATTGTAGCACATTCTGTGTCCTATGTGGGAGTATCTTTAAAGGACACAAAATTAATAGGTCCTAGATCCAGGTGACAGTAAGGAGTCTTCATATGTAGTCCATGGGCTACGAAGCACCACAGAAATGTAGATCTTTCAGTCCCAGTGACAAAGAGAAATGTCTGTGTAGGCACCAACATACAGGAAGTAGAATTTTAAAAGTTCATTCTTTAGCGGGGGAAATCAAAGATAAATTCTAAAGGGCATGTACTCTAAGGGGACAAAGGGCAGCCGGTGCCCAGCAGAAGAAAGGCAACTAAACATGGCAACATGGACAGCCTGGGCAAAATGCAAGGTCCTAGCACAGGATGACTAGGGCCTTGGGCCGGTCCTGGAGAAGGCCTTTCTCACACTATCAGGAAGAAGAGATGAGCGAGGTCTGTGCTTCTGAGGAAAGTCTCTAAGTTTCAAGATAAAGACCAGGCAAGTGCTGCGATTGCCCTAGTAGGTTCTGTAATATTCTGCAGAACGGAGGCGGAAAAATGCCTCTTAGGGTTTGTGGAGTTCCCGAACATAGAAGCCGTAATTTTCCATTTGGCAATTTATTTTCCCTTCTAACTTCTTTTATTCCTGGTAGCCAAGACTGTGTAGATTCTAGAGAATAATTTGTAACTCACTCTTTGAAGTTTTATTACTGGCCAGTAACCTTCTTTGGAACCGTGATGCTTTGCTTCAGCTATATTTAGTTTGAGACTGAAATCCCATGGAAAAATTGTTACTGCGAGTAGAAATTTTCTGGGATTCATAAGAGCGCGGGAGCTCCTTTTTTGTTATTTTGATAAGTCTTTGCAGAATACTCAGGTTCGAGTCTGGTCTGAAACAATGGGCTCAGACTCGAATATCTGCATTTGAGTTGGTGCTAAGCTCAGAGCTTCCTCTATGGAGGCTTGCTAGAGCTACGGCCTTTGTCTTTCTGGAAAGTCACAAAACATCTAGGAGTCACAAAAACACCTTTGGCTTATCCAGGTGTAGCTCAGACTTCAGCTCATAAAATATTAATGAGGCTATGTAAAACCTAAGGAAAAATTTCAGGATTTGGCTTGTCTGATATATACAAGATATAGAAGACTTTAAGTTTTACAGACAAAAGCTAGATGTTAGATAGAGCTTACTCATAAAGACTCATTTAGACTGAGAATGGTATTGTCTATGTTTGAGTTTCTAAACTTGTTTCACAGGATACACTTTACCTGGCTGGTTTCACATTCCTTTGTGCGGTATGGTTATTGCTAATTGTTCTTGCTTGGCTAGCTGCATCTTTTAATATGTAAATGTCAGAACCTGGGGCGCTCAAAAAGGGCTCCTTACTAGAGAACACACACACATTTCCAAGATGTAACCAAAACCTGCTGTCTGTGTGTCGTCATTTTTCGCCGATTCGTACCTTCTTGGCCCAGAAATCCTGGTTCGCCTGCAACCGAACTTCCACGAGGGGCTGCGGCTTGCGGCAGGCAAGTATAGGGGAAACAGACACTTAGAAGGACAGGGGTCTTGAAGGGAAATATCCCATGAATGCATGTGTGTGTGTGTGTGTGTGTGTGTGTGTGTGTGTGTGTGTGTATACACATAGTCATTGAAATAGTATATTAAGCTTTTACTGCATGTTATTTTGTGTGCATTTTAGACACATGATGTTGTTCCCGGGTTTCGGAACCAAATGTTGGGTTCATAAAGAGAGAAAGGGGTTTAGAGAATGTGGCATGGTGGTGTGGGGGGAAGGGGGTGCCGCAGCAGGCCCATGCTAAGGCATCCCTTCTCCCTGAGGGACCAGACACACACAGACATGGTATAGAATAGTTTATTCAGGGCAGAGGATGGGAGTTAATGGGAAGTGGAGGCAGAGAGAGAGAGAGAGAGAGAGAGAGAGAGAGAGAGAGAGAGAGAGAGAGAGAGAGAGAAGGAGGAAGAGGAGGAGGAGAAGGAGGAGGAGGAGGAGGAGGAGGGGGAGGAGAAGGAGGAGGAGAAGGAGAAGAAGAGAAAAGTGGAGGAGTAGAGGCCAAATGACCACATGGAGAGGAGGGGAGGGGAGGAGAGCCCAAGAAGGGCAGAGTGGTGAGAGTGCCAAGAGGCAAGAGCAATGAGAGAGCAAGAGGAGGGGCTAGCAGCTCCTTTTATAGTGGGCTAGATCTATGGGAAGGGGCATACCTGGCTGTTGCCAGGTAATTGTGGGGTGGAGCTTAGACAGAATACTAACACAGGACATATAGGGCAGTTATAGTTACTTCAGGTTAAAGTAATTCTCTTCTATCATGTGGGCCCTAGGAACTAAAGTCAGGCTGTTGTGCCAGGCAGCATGTGTTTTTGCCTGCTGAGCCATCTCTTTGACCTGTATCTAGTATCTTCAATGACAAAAAAACCATTAAGGCTACAGAACAAAACAGAATTCTTTAAAGAATTCTCCCTGGGCATGGTGGCACACACCTTTAATCCTAGAACCTGTGAGACAGAATCAGGCCAATCTCTATGAGGCTGATGCCAGCCAGTCTGTTTCAAACAAACAAACAAACAAACAAATGGAATCCTCAAAGAAAAGAATGCTCTTAGAAACAAAGTAACAGGGGCTGGAGAGATGGACCTATGGGCAGAGCACTAGCTGTAAGGACGCAGGACATAAGTTCTCCACTCTTCAGGACTGCATGAAGTCAGGGCTGGGATGTGCACCAGCAATCTCAGGACCCAGGGGACAGAAACGGGGTCCTCTTCAGCTTGCTGGCCACCCAATCTAAATGAAAGGACAAGCAAGATCCACTGCAGACTTTCTCAAGTGGACAAGATGGAAACTGATAAAGTATAATATCCAATGACTATACTCATATACACTAAACGAAAAACTATCAGAAAACTACAATGTAATGCATGAAGCCAGGCATAGATTCACAGTCATGCAACAGACAGAAGATGGGAGACACATGGAACGTGGAAGTAGAGAATCCAAATCTGGACTTGCTCTTAGTTGTTGTCTTAATGCAACACCGATGTAATATTGACATCTCAGTGTTACTTCCTAATGTATTTGTCTAATAGACAGAGTAACTAACAGTTTTCTAATTAGTCTCAAGGCCTGCTCAACAAGGACATCATGCTTGGTCCTGGAAACCTAGCCAAGTGCCCAGCGATAGTGAAGTCATGAATCGTGGAGAACTGCCACCTGCCACCTCACCAATCCAGCAGGATCCCTAACTGCATTGTAAATATGGTCCCTTAGACCCATAGCTGAGTATAGCTCTCGCCCTTCATCAAGGAAACTTCTCTTTGCAAAAGCAGATGGAGATTTTATAGCAAACTACAACGGATCAATAGCAGTTGCAGAGCCCAGCCCCAACTAAGGCATCACATAATACAAGTCTCACGCCTGAGGATCACTGTGGAAGAGGTGGAAAGACTAAAGGGCCAGATGAACAGGAAGTCTGCTGTGAGGCTGTCTCCTGGAACTGACAGAAAAGCTACAGCCATGAAGTCTCACCATCACGGCTGCCTAAACACAGGCTGAACAACGGACACGAAAGGGCATGCTAACATGGGAAGGGAAAGCCCAGAAGGCCTCAAACCTCCACAAAGAACTACAGATAACCCAGGAGTGCTGAAAGCAGAAGAAATAAGTCTTCCCCAGGGAAGAATACATCAATTGGTCATCCAATAGCAACCTTAAAATCTCATACAAACTCAGCAGGATGTATAGAATATACATATTCTCAGTCTGTATAATATATATTAGATATATAGGAATATAGATATATTCCTAAACACACACACACACACACACACACACACACACAGACAGAGAGACATGCACACAATTAAAGACAAAGAGGCCATGAATCTGAAGGAGAGCTGTGTTGGGATAGTATATGGGAGGATGTATTGTAGAGAGAAAAGGGGGAATGTGATATAAATTTATTATAATCTATAAAACAGAAAGCTATAATTTAAGTAAATCAGAAAGCTATCTCATGGACTGTCACATAGGAGGGCGTGAGTGTAAAAGCTAGAATCCAGGGAGGACTGAACTGAAGCAGTGTCTACTGGACATCATGGGTTCTCTATAGTCATGAGCAGTGGTTGCCAGAAAGATCAAACTGGTCAACCTTCTAGCAAGAGGAAGTAGATCTCATGAGCCCCAACCCTGAGGAGATACTGAGAGCTGATGGCTTTTGTGGGAAGGAGAATAGGTTTCTGTAAGGGTGTAGCACCTGGTGCCCTCATATTCAAGAATAAAAGAGCAGCGTAAATAGGAGTTGGTGGGTTATTAAAAAAAGAAAAGAAAAAAGAAAACATGAAGTTGGGAGGGAGTGAAAATGGTGCATGAATATAGGAGAATAAGATCAAAACACATTGTTTAAAATTCTCTAAGAAAATAAAAATATTACATTAAGAAACCAGAAAGCCATTTTTAATTATAATATTATGATAAATAATTCCAAAGAGAAGAGAGACCCTTAAACTGTTTTAAGAAGATTTTCTCACATTGAAGGACAAAGATTTCACCAAGCAAGTGAAAGATGATTTCTAGAGACTGCGCAGGACAAAGATAATAAAAATGCCCAGTGTTCAAGAGCCCACTGCCTGCCAAACAGCTCTCATTCACAAAGTCACTGCCAAAGCCCCTGAAGTAAATAGCAATCAGGTGGAAAACAGACATTTTCAAGCATATAGTCCCAAGATATTTAGTCCTTAAGTTTTTGTTTCCAAAAGTTATTGTTTCATCCACCTGTGGAGGAAAACAAAGACACAACCAACAACAGACAGGGAAACGGGAAGTGTAGGCTACGAAATGGAGAGTGCTAGCGCCACGTGGACGGACACCAGGTAGTGCAGATCAGAATTTCTGGAAAGCTGTGCTCCAAGGATGACACTGATAGAACCCCGGACACAGGCTGCTTCACAATGGTCCCTGTTAGACAAAACAATCTACCCTAACAGTCTTGTCTCCTCCCTTCATTTTAGTGACTTTCCTGAGTCCTTGCACCACTACTGTGAATATTTTGCCATATCTTCCTGCAGTGCAAACTGTCACTTCTTCTTTTAATGTAATTCCTTTCAGGTTACACGAGACAATTTTGACTTCAAGATTCCCTTTTCTCCTGGCTCTACTCTATGTGTACAAAATATTAACTTTCTTCCTTGCTCTTTTCTTCCTTTCTTTCTTGTCTTGTGCACTCAGGCACTATAGGGAAACTGGAAAGTTTCTTGTTTCTTGTTTACAGTGTGTTCAGATGGCCCCCTGCTGGGATAGTTAATGGGACAATGAAGTAATAAATTACTTGGGAGGGTGAAGATGTTGCTTTGTGGTAGAGTTCCTACATGCAGGAGGTCATCGGTTTCTTCCCAGTAAAGAACACTTCCAATTACTGTATATAAAGTTAGCTCCTACAGTCTCTAGACTCCAGCCCATCATCTGAAGCTCGTAATAGTCAAGGAATTGCTAGGACTTTAACATGGAGTTTGTAGGTAAAAGATATAAAAGTTGGTCCTTTGGAACATAAATTATAAATAATAATCACAAAAACAATTTAGAAATATACAAATTCTATTATAATTTTGTATTATATAAAATACAAAAGTTATAAATTATACAGTGGCATGTACATAAAATATTTACATTCTACTCATGTAAAGTTAAATAACTATATAAAGTGATATTTGATGCATGACTGACATTTTGTTTCTAACCTAAGACACAAAATTAGACATAAAACATCAGTACCCTGAACAAAGGAAACAGAAGTATTAACCATAATCTCAGTGACAACTGATGTAGTTCCACATTGATCAGCTCACTTCATGAATGGATATTAGATATAAAGTTATATTATTTTTTTCCGACACTTATTAAACCCACACTGGCAGAGGATTTCCTTCTCAGGCATGGTCCCAGCTTCATAACCATAATCCCATGTTAGTTCTGTTCTTGCTTTCACATACCTACAAAGTAGAAATAAAAAAAAAGAATCGTAAATCATGCTAAATTATTCCATAGCAATTAACCTTGAATATTACAATTTTCATATTAACAAAAAATCAGCCATCCTAAAGTCAGTCAATTCTCTCTCCACATTGTCCACAATTCAAAATGATCTTTATTAAAAGTAGTCATTTGACTTTTATTTCATGTCTCCCAAAATCCTATGTAAGAAGGAATATCCACGAGGATCAGTGTTTTGCAAACATGAAGGCACACAAGCAAATGGGATAATTCTGACTTTGAGGAAGATTCAGGGCATGAGCTTAGTTCTTATATGGAATAGCCTTCTTTTCATTTTTTTTTAAGATTTATTTATTTTATTTATATGAGTACTCTGTAGCTATCTTCGGACACACCAGAAGAGAGCATCAGATCTCATTACAGATGGTTGTGAACCATCATGTGGTTGCTGGAAATTGAACTCCGGACCTCTGGAAGAGCAGTCAGTGCTCTTAACTGCTAAGCTGTCTCTCCAGCCCTGATAGCTTTCTTTTTCAATTACTATTTTACTTCAAGATATAAATGCTTTTCTTTGGGTGTTTGAGCAATGCCTTTGTGAATTAAAACCATTTGCTATCGTTTTCCTTAATATTTTTCTTCTTGTATTTTTCTCCCACATTTTTAAGAACCATAAAAAATTGTTACTTCTTGTCCAGTGTGGTTCTGCTTGTGGTCATTTCTAACATCTCTGAATTTGGACTCATTGTTGTGTTGGGCTGTGAGCTGGTTATCCCATCTCTAGGAGACTTGACAGTCAAGAGACAAACTCTGCTCAGACCCAGGAGCAGCCTGCAGTAAGTCGCTAAATAAAACACGCTGTCTGGATGGTATGGATGCAACTGTGAGCATGGCGGATGCAAACATACCGTGGGCCTGAGGGAGGTGGCACCTAGCTGTTGGAGATGGGCTCCCTGTGTAGGTACATGGTCAGCTTCACTGGTTTCCTCAGACCTTCCCACCTGGCTACAATGATCACGTGATAGAACAGGATCTCATGACATCAACCCCTTTTATAATAGTTGGCATTTGCCCTTTCCTAGACATTCAAGTGTAGTTGCCATATGTATTTGATGACCAGTGTCCTAAAACAAAGTCACTTACTTGTCATTTGTCTTAATGCATGCAGTTCCATGGCAAGCCCAGCATGCTGTCTCAAAGGACTGACTATACCTTAACTTTGCAACACTCATATACTCCTCCTGGCTGCGCTGGTGGTCAGAGCCACTGCTTTGTGAGTGTTGGGTGTTCTAACATCCCCACCCTCCAATTACTTCACTTCTAAAAGTGCTGTCCACACCCTTTGTTTCTTCATAAATACAACCTTCTTACATTTATTTACTAATACTTGTAAATAATTCTTAAGATTAGTAAAACCTTATGTGAGACTGGGAGTAAATTTGAAGTAGATTAAAAAACCATTATCCTAGCTGGGCGTGGTGGTGCACGCCTGTAATCCCAGCACTTGGGAGGCAGAGGCAGGCGGATTTCTGAGTTCGAGGCCAGCCTGGTCTACAGAGTGAGTTCCAGGACAGCCAGGACTACACAGAGAAACCCTGTCTCAAAAAACCGAAAACAAAACAAAACAAAACAAACAAAACAACAACAACAACAACAACAACAAAAACCATTAACCTAAAAAAAAAAAAAAAAAAAGTAAAGTAAAGGTCTAGGTGAGGCTTTCAATCCTGACACTTGGGAAGCAGAGGTAGTTGCTCTCTGTGAGTTCCAGGCCAGCTACAAAGTGAGATCCTATCTCAAAAGCAAGCAAGCAAACAAACAAAACCCCAAACAATCAAACAAAAAATAACAAAACCAAAACCAAACCAAACCAAGAACTACATAATGAGAAAAGTAGCAGGAGTCTGTGCCAAGGGACCCACGGGTAAGAAGCAGCAACTGACAGAAAAAGGGGGGGGGGAAACAGAGTGTGATGGTTAGGATGGTACACAGAAGCACGTTAAACAGCTAATCACTTAGCCACACCTCGTGGTGCACACTAGCAATCCCAGCACTCAGAAGGCTAAGGTAGGAGGACTCAGAGTTCATGGCCAGCCTGGTAGTGGTAGCCCATGTCTTTAATCCCAGCCTTAGGGAGGCAGAGACAGAAGGATCTGGGTTCAAGGCCAGGTCTACAAAGAAACCCTGTCTTAAAAAGAAACAAACAAAAAGGCAAATCAACAACAACAAAACAATAGTTCTGGGTTATGTACTGAGTACCACTTCAGCAAAGAGTAAATGGCAAAACCTTGTCACCAAAACAAAACAAACAAACAAAACCCAAAAAGCTAAATGAATCTCTGCTCTCTACAACATATACAATTAACTGGTGTAAAATAAAAATGTTTATATTTAGAAGTAAGTCAAATTATAAGGCTACATATTGAAAAGTTTGTTTTTATACTATATATATTGTTCATGAGTATGCACAATAAAAACTAATTTGATTAATTCTGTTAATTAAAACAAAAGAACACAGTGCTCTCCCTCATGTTTCCTGAACTGAATTACATAATCTGATGTCTTCGGCTCCTTAGGAAATTAATTTTAAATGAGATTAAGAATAGAAATTCTAAGCCGGGCGTGGTGGCACGCCTATAATCCCAGCACTTGGGAGGCAGAGGCAGGCGGATTTCTGAGTTCGAGGCCAGGCTGGTCTACTGAGTGAGTTCCAACACAGTCAGGACTACACAGAGAAACCCTGTCTCGGTAAACAAAACAAAACAAAACAAAACAAAACAAAACAAAACAAAACAAAACAACAGAAAGAATAGAAATTGTAACCACTTAAATTTTTACTGAATAATTAACAGTTTAGGTAAACTGACCATTTTATACCAGATGTTTGGGGCTATGTTGCATTTCATATTTTTTCATATTTACTATCTTAAAAGCCACAGCTACAGCATTAAATTGTATAAGCAATTTTAAATTGTATAAGCAAAATAAATCACAGACCTGTTGGTGAAGAAGGCCACCAATGGAAAATTCCTGTCATGTGTTTCTACAAAAACATGCTGTACCCAGAGATTCGGGCAGCAGCTATGCTGTTAAAAAAAAAAAAAAAAAATTAAACAGAGGTTAGACACAGCATAAAATTTAGAAAGTATGTGAATAGCCTTGTTTTCCCCATACATCTCACTGATTTTGTCTTTCTCAGTTTAAGTAATATGCAATCTACCACAGTTTTTAGCGGAATACTTAATAGCAGGAGTCGATTCAGTATAGCCATTCAGACATCATGCAGATAGAAAAACAAAATAGAACCCCCAAATGGGGATTGTTTGTCAATACTTAATATTATTATATACTTATCTTCCGGCTCATCAATACTACATTAACAATTTCTGTATAGAACCATCTACATAGATTATCTATGTATAAGACTGTTAATAAATATTGGTTTTCAAACAGGAAACACTTGGAAATAATCTTAATACCTGTTGGGAACTAGTTAAAATTGACATGATGGAATTCCGTGCAGCATAAAGGGAGACACATGCTAACAAGGAGAATCAGGCCCAATGAGATGGCCCAGTGGGGAAAGCCACTTACCAACAAGCCGGGGGCAATCTGAGTTTGAACTTACATGGTAAAAAGGGGAGAACCAAGTCTCCAAGTTATTCCCTAGCCTCTGCACATGTATGTCGCATGTGTGTATCCCTTCCCCCACATACAAAATAAATGAGTATAATAGAGGAGAGGACCAGGAGCTCTTGGGTACTAACACAGAATAAACTTCAGGGTAGTACTGTCAGTTCAAAAGTGAATATGAGAGACAGCTCAGTCAGTAATGTACTTGTTATGCAAGCATGTAGACCTGAGCTCAATCTCCAGACCCCATGTGGAAAGTCCAGGTGTGGTGGCACATGCTCATATGAAGACCAGAGTAGTAGAGGCAGGAGGATCTCTGGGGCTTGCTGGCCAGACAGCCCAATCTGACAGTGAACTCCAGGCCAATGGATAATGTTGTTTTCAACAAGCAAAGGGGATGGCACTGAGGGAACAATGCCCAGGGCTGACCTCAGGCTCACAAGCACACAGGCACACGAGTGTAGGTAGGCCACCGCCACCCAGGAACCAACCGTACATGGATTTACTTGCATTTGCAGAGCAAATAAATAAATAAATAAATAAATAAATAAAAATAAAGAGCAAGAATTGAATGAGGTCAGGGAAATTGACAACATAATACTTTTCAAGAGAAGGCTTTAACTGGGCAATGAGTTCCAGGACAGCTAGGGCTACACAAAAAAGACACTGTCACAAAAATGTAAAACAAATAAATAAATAAATAAATAAATAAATGGAGACAGCCCTGAAAACAAACAAAAGTGTTGGGTTTAACAAAAAGAGTATATGCAATATAACCCTTCTATTCTAACCCAATTAGCACTTTGCAGAGGAGAGGTGTATAAGAAGCTGCTTTCTCTCAAGACAGCCACAGAACCTTTTCCCAAGGCTCCCAGCCCTGTAAACTTCTTGATGTATTGACATTCTTTGGTTTTATGGTTTTTTGTTTGTTTTTGTTTTGCTTTGTGTTTTAAAGACAGGCTCTCACATTGTAGCCCAGGCTGGTCTAAGACTCGGGAAACCCACCTGCCTCAGCCTGAGAAGTGCTGGAGTTCCAGGTGTGAGTCACCACGCCCAGTATTTCTTACGTTTTCTAATGCAAATATTTACTGTATGGTAAGTACTTCCAAACAATTTTTACTAAATTAGTATGATCCTCACAAAACCCCAAATTGTCACTCCCATATTAGCAGCAGGAATTAAACATCAGGAAACAGCATACATAGATACATAGAGGACTGACTTGGGTAGTCTGCTGTTTTTAGAATCTATTAATCTTATCTTCCTAATACATTTTAAAGAAAAGAGTGCTTGAAAATAGGACTCTCAACCCTGATACTCACATTGAGGAAGCGGCCCACATTTCCTTCTTTGGAAGCATCCAGTAGGAACAGACTCTCCTTACTGAGCTGCATCTGGGCAGCAGACGGAGTCTTTATCCTCTCACTTGGCAGCTCCTCCTCACACAAGACCTGCTGGCTCTGAGAGGCTGCAGGCTCTTCCTCTTGGGACTGTTTTACTGGGACTTCCAGCACCTGTTTTGTGTTCTTACTATTCGATATGGCTGAGTGCTTACACCTGTGTTCTGGGGAAGTGTCTCTGCTTGTAGTTATATCTATCACATCTGATTCAGTCAGCTGTTTGTCTTCAGAATCTCCAACTTGGTTTGAGCTTAAGTCCTCTAGTAGACATTGTTAGGAAGGAATTGTCAGGACATACAATTGGCTAATAGTGCTAAGATTAGGTTAGATGACAGTTGCTTTAATTACCACTAATCTTTATCACATATTAAGGTAGGTAGTATTACTTGAATTTTATAAATAAAAACATTGAGTCTGCAGAACTTAGATTTACCTGACTCATACAGATGTGCCCAGCTTCTAAAGCCAATCTTCTTTCTGTGGCATCACCTCTTTTATGAATCTAGATGTTGTTTTCTCATTAAAGTATTTAATAGCAAATCCCAAAACAGTGACATTCTTTTCATCAACTCTGGAATCTACACTTAAGTATATTCTAGACATATGTAACAGAGAGAGTGGCTAGGCCTTTAACATGCCACAGTCAGGACTTATTATTTCTTCCCTAAACCCCAGCAAAAGCAACTGCCTTTCCAAGGGCTTGCACATATTAATGTTTGGTGCTTTTACTAAATGACCAGTCAAAAATTGTACTTTTATAAACCAATAAAGGTGATGAGCTGTTTAATCAAGTTTTGCATCCATAATGGAATTAACCGTTTGTGAACATACAAGGTATGAATTCATGTCAGACAGAATAAATTCATGTACTAAAAAGAAAAATCAACCCACTCATACAATATAATCCAGTGCCTCTTCTCCTCAACTCTACTTCAGTTAGAAAGTTGATCTTAGGCAGACGGTTCGGTACAGTGGGTAAAAGTACTTGCTGCCACTCCAATATGGCAGAAGGAAAGAACAATTCCCAAAAGCTGTCTTCTGATCTTGGCATACCATGCCATACATGCATACGTCAACATTCTGTCCTTCAAATAAACAAATAAAAAGAGGGGCAAGCAAAAAATCTTTGAAGGTATTTTTCTTTTTTCTTAAAAAAAAAAAGTTACTGTCAAAGAAGCCAGGAGCAGAATAGTGGTTATATGAGGAAGAGGGAGCAGAATGAGGTTGCTCATAAGTGTTTGGGTACAGTTGGATAGGAGGTGTAACTTCTAATGTCCCAGACAGGACAGTGAAATAACAATGTTTGCAATAATTAATGGCCTATTTCCAAGTAGCCAATAGGGAAGAAATGACAAATCCTTGAGGTAAATGATCACTTTACAGTGTATACTGAATGCCACACTGTACAAATAAATATATGTAACTGTTAATTAAAAATATTTTTAGAAATTATATTTCCTAAAAATAAAGGCTTTTGGTTTAATCATTATCATATGGATACTTATCATATAGTAAATATTTATTTATTTATTTATTTATTTATTTTTGGTTTTTTGGATTTTGGTTTTTTTGAGACAGGGTTTCTCTGTGTAGCCCTGGCTGTCCTGGAATTCACTCTGTAGACCAGGCTGGCCTTGAACTCAAAAATCTGCCTGCCTCTGCCTCCCAGAGTGCTGGGATTACAGGCGTGTGCCACCACCGCCCGACCAGTATCCATATTTTAGTCGAAAGATTTCTGATACTTTCTTCTAGCTACATGATGTTGTTATTTGGACTGCCTGCTACATATACTTAGCAAATTATGCAAATAATGAAAGAGCCAAAGCAACCATACACATATGACTCATATGTATTAAAGGATAAAAGAACTAGTATTAAAATTCTCTTCCTTAATAAGACTTTCCCAGCAAGGAGCAGACATACATCCACTAACCTATCCTTTGTTGTGAGATATTTGCTACCCATTCACATTAAGGCAGTGAGAGGCCAGTGATAGGAGGAGACAGAGGAGGAGGAGCGAAGGGGGAGGGAGGCTCCTGGACCGCAGGAGCGGAGCAAGGAGTGACGTGGACATCCAGCTGGCTTCAGATGTATTTCTGGTGTTTTGGAGAGGTTAGAAATATTGGGATGAGACTTTATCATTGTAAATTGGCATTATGAAATTGGGAGTTTCTTATACATAAATATATTTGGTTAACTATTCAAGCTTAAGAGTCATGCTTTACTGGGTACTTGGAAGGAGTGGGTGCTGGGCAGGAGTGTGGGACTCCCACCGTTTACAGAGTCTATGGTGGAGAGGAAACACGGCTGGGATGCTGTGAGAGGAAGCTGGAAGAGATGGATCAGCAGCGACAGGGAGAGCTGCCCTGAGAGGGACCTGCCGGCACTTGGTGCAGAGGCCTGGTGGGACAGGTACTTTGTTTTTTAATTATTTACCATTACAGTCCTTCAACACTAGTTGGGGAGTTTGCATTGTAGATTCAGGATATGAAATGGGAGAAGAGGTTGCAGTGGCTGGCCTGTTCTCTCAACAGGACATCTGTCATCCATACCTCTCTACTGAGGGATCCATTGAAATACAGAAGTTCAGAAACCCAGGTTTGCCGAAGTTGTAACATTTATCATGCAGAGACTGTACTCAGAAAGACATATTCTGTGGAGGGAGATTTGTACCCTTGCTAGCATTACACTGAGCATCCTATGCAGTGACGTGAATGAACTGCTAGAGTGATATATCTTTAAGAGTCCAAAAGGAAGATCTGCAATGTGGCTGCTTTGGATAGCACTTCCAAAGCCACAGACAACACCTGTGGACCATGTAATCAGAGCCATCCACTCAACCCCTCTTTCATGCAGTCGGCCACCGCTGACATCAGACCAGACGTCTGCAAACTCTTGTAAATTTAGGACTAATCACCAAGAATTGAACAGTTATATGATCTCTGTTGTGAGTATTCAATTATACTGATGTAGAGGGAAAACAGAAACCTGTAAATCAACTCCTACAGCTTATAGTATACTAAAACTTTATTTATGGACTCACATAACTCTCAAGTGTCATGAAATATTATACACGGTCTGATTTTTTTTTCTCAACTATTTAAAAACATAAAAAGCATTCTTTCACCAATCACAATTAACACTTGGCAGGCCAGATTTGGAGTAGAGCTTACCAATGTCCACTAGATAAATGCATCACTGTGAGGTCTATAGAAAGGAGCTAAGGATTTAAATAAAGGGCAAGAAAGCAGGGAGGCAGGAGACCATAAGGAAACGAGGCCTACCGTGAGCTCTCCTAGATTTAGAGTTCTCATGTCCTTGAGCTGGTTTAAATCCATTCTTATCTTCTGGGGCAGCAGAATCTGAGCAAACAAATCCCTTCAAAGAAAATAAGAAAGGCAGCTGTGCTTTCTAAGCCAGGAAAAAGAACTTAGCAGCTGGGCCTCTTCACCAAGTATCACTCTTTATAGGTCACATGTAGTTGGTTAGATCTGAAAAGCCGCAATGCTGGTATTATAAGGAGCCTTGGCATAAATGGGATCAACACGATGTCCATTTTAAGCTGTCTATTCTAGACATTTTAGTAAGCTACAACTACAATTGTCAAGATATTATTTGGGCGAAAAACATAACAAATTTTTATCTCAGACTTTTGAACATAGCATGTATGTTCAAAGCAAATCAGATCCTACATAGTATTATGTAGCATAAACATTTTAGTAAAGCCTAGAAAGGTAAGGCAATGGTTGATGTCCTTGGAGAGACATCTCTTGTTTTTCAAGATAGTGTCTTGCTATGTAGCCCAAGCTAACTTCAAACTCACGATCCTCGGGAACTGCACCCTCCCCCAGAACTAACATTGCAGGTGAGCTCAGTTTCATTTTATGATTTTTACCATGTTTTTCTCATTGTAATGAAAAACACCTGTCTTGGATCTAGGTCTTCTAATGACCGAATGACGCTGAGTTCTTGAAATATTTCTATAGATCATTTCCCTGAAAAGGAAAAAAAAAAAAAAGGTGTATCACCAAAAGCTCATTTTATTAGACCTTAAATATAGGTAATATCATTACTTCATAAACTTCCATTATTGTTAGAAAGTAAGCTAGGGATTGGAGAAATGGCTCAGTGGTTAAGAGTACTAGTTGCTCTTCCAGAGGACACTGTTCAATTCCCAGCACCCACAGGGTAGTTCATAATCATCTATAACTCCATTTCAGGGGATGCAAAATCCACTTCTGGTCCCTGAGGGCACTAGGCACACAAGTGATCCAGGCAAAACACCCATAGGCATAAATTTAAATTTAAAACATTAAAGCAATTAATCTACATAACGTATACGCTACTTAATGGAGGAAGAAAAAGGTAATCATTAGATATCAATAATTGGTATAGAGGCCTGGGAGGACAGGTAAGACCACCCTTGCTGCTCAGAAGAAACCGTCCGGAACCCTCAGGCTGGAACCTTCCGGTTTCAGTCTCCAGCTGGGGTCCATACTCTGCCACAGTGCGCCATATCCAGGTGGTGGAGGGAGATAGCTAACCTCCCAGGACTGTGGAAAGGCCTGAGAGTGCAGAGCTGATCCAAGGCCAAAGAGCTACATACACAAACACCACCTCAGAAGAGCTGGTCTCCCAGGAGTGCCTACATACCTGTGTGCACACAGAGAACAGGAATCCCAGGAGGACAGATACACAGGCTTGCAGAACAGATAAGCCACAGTCAGAGACAGCAAGACCAGCTAACACAAGAGATAACCAGATGGCAAAAGGCAAATGCAAGAACATCAACAACAGGAACATGGCACCATCCAAACCCAGTTCTCCCACAACAGCAAATCATGGACACACCGGAAATCCCCAACACACCAGAAAAGGAAGAGCTGGATTTAAAATCACATCTCATGATGCTGATAGAGGACTTCAAGACAGACATAAATAACTCCCTTGAAATACAGGAGAACATGAATCAACAGGTAGAAGCCCTTAAGGAGGAAACACAAAAATCCCTTAAAGAAACACAGGAGAACATGGGTCAACAGGTAGGAGCCCTTAAAGAGGAAACACAAAAATCCCTTAAAGAATTATAGGAAAACACAAACAACTGAAGGAACTGAACAAAACCATCCAGGATCTAAAAATGGAAGCAGAAATAATAAAGATCTCAGAAGATGGAATGATCTTCCATGCTCATGGATTGGCAGAATTAATATAGTAAAAATGGCCATCTTGCCGAAAGCAATCTACAGATTCAATGCAATCCCCATCAAAATTCCAAATCAATTCTTCATAGAGTTAGAAAGAGCAATCTGCAATTTCATTTGGAATCACAAAAAACCCAGGATAGTGAAAACTATTCTCCACAACAAAAGATCTTCTGGGGGAATCACCATCCCTGACCACAAGCTCTACTACAGAGCAATAGTGATAAAAATTGTATGGCATTGGTACAGAGATGGGCAGGAAGATCAATGGAATAGAATTGAAGACACAGAAATGAACCCCTATACCTATGGTCACTTGATACTTGACAAAGGAGCTAAAAACATCCAGTGGAAAAAAGACAGCATTTTTAACAAATGGTGCTGGTTCAACTAGATGTCAACATGTAGAAAAATGCAAATTGATCCATTTTTATCTCCTTGTACAAAGCTCAAGTCCAAGTGGATCAAGGACCTCCAAATAAAACCAGATACACTGAAGCTTATAGAGGAGAAAGTGGGGAAGAGCCTTGAACACATGGGCACAGGGGGAAATTTCCTGAACAGAACACCAATGGCTTATGCTCTAAGATCAAGAATTGACAAATGGGACCTCATAAAACTGCAAAGCTTCTATAAGGCAAAGGACACCATCAAGAGAACAAAACAGCAACCAACAGATTGGTACAAGATCTTTACTAATCCTACATCCTATAGAGGGCTAATATCCAATATATACAAAGAACTCAAGAAGTTAGACTCCAGAGAACCAAATAACCCTATTAAAAAATGGAAAACAGAGCTAAACAGAGAATTCTCAACTGAGGAAACTCAGTTTTCAATGGCTCTGAAGCACCTAAAAAAATGTTCAGCATCCTTAGTTATCAGGGAAATGCAAATCAAAACAACCCTGAGATTCCACCTCACACCAGTCAGAATGGCTAAGATCAAAAACTCAGGGGACAGCAGATGTTGGTGAGGAGGAACACCCCCCCCCTCCATTGCTGGAATTATATGCTGTTAAAAGCACTCTGGAAATTAGTTAGGTGGTTCCTCAGAAAACTAGACACAGTATTTACTATCTGAGGACCCAGCTATACCACTCCTGGGTATATACCCAGAAGATGCTCCATGTAATAAGGACACATACTCCACTATGTTCATAGCAGCCTTAAGTATAATAGCCAGAAGCTAGAAAGAACCCAGATGTCCTTCAACAGAGGAATGGATACAGAAATTGTGTTATATTTATACAATGGAGTGCTATTCAGCTATTAAAAACAATGAATTCATGAAATTCTTAGGCAAATGGATAGAACTAGAAAGTGTCATCCTGATTGAAGTAACCCAATCACAAAAGAACACACATGGTATGCACTCACTGATAAGTGGATATTAGGCCAAAAGCTTAGAATAAACAAGATACAACTCACAGACCACAGGAAGCTCAAGAAGAAGGAAGATCAAAATGTGAGTGCTTTGGTTTTTCTGAGAAAGGGAACAAAATACTCACAGGAGTAATTATGGAGACAAAGTGTAGAGCAGAGACTGAAGAAAAAGGTCACCCAGAGGCTGCCTAACCTGGGTATTCATCCTATAAACAGTCACCAAGCTCAGACACTATTATGGATGACACAAAGTACTTGCTGTCATCCATAAGAGCCTGTTATGGTTGTCTCTGCAAGGGCCCAGCCAGAGCCTTACAGATAGAGGCAGATGCTAGCAGCCAACTATTGGACTGAGCACGGGGTCCCCAATGGAGGAGTTGGGTCCCCAATGGAGGAGTTGAAGGGAGGACTGGAAGAGCTGAAGGGGTTTGCAGTCCCATGGGAAGAACAATGATGTTGGCCAATCAGCCCCTCCAGGGCTCCCAGGGACTAAACCATCAACCAAGGGGTACACATGGTTCCAGCCACAAGTGTGGCAGAAGAATGCCCTGTCGGGTATCAGTGGGAGGAGAGGTCCTTGGTTCTATGAAGGCTCAATAGATGCCCCAGCGTGGGGAAATCGAGGAGGGGGAGTAGGTGGGAGTGGGTTGGACAGAGGGGCATTTTCTTGGAGGCAGGGGTGGGAGCATGGGTTGGGGGTTTTCTGGGAGGGGAGGAAACCAGGAAAGGGTATAACATTTGAAATGTAAATAAAGAATATATTTAATAAAAAAAGATATCAATAATTGTAAAATGTGTTTTTAAACAATTCCCAAGAGATCAGCCCAGGATCTTCTTCTAGCTTTCATAGTCTCTGGGAAGTCTGGTATAATTCTGATAGGTCTACCTGCCCCATAGGAGGAACAACAATATGAACCAACCAGTACCCTCCAGAGCTCCCAGGGACTGAAGTACCAACCAAAGAGTACACATGGAGGGATCCATGACTCCAGCTGCATATGCAGCAGAGGATGGCCTTGTTGGACATCAAAGGAAGGAGAGGCCCTTGGTCCCGAGAAGGCTCAATGTCCCAGTATAGCGGAATGATAGGACAGGGAAGTGGGAGTGGGTGGGTTGGTGAGCAGGGGAAGGGGGGATGGGATAGGAGGTTTTCAAAGGGGAAAGCAGATAATATTTGAAATGTAAATAAAGGAAATATCTAATAATAATAATAAAAAAGAATTTTTAATCACAAAAAAGTTTTCCAAATAGAATGGTGATAAAGAAAATTAAAATGTATAGCATTCATAAAGAATCAAATGAAAGTTATCCACAGAACTGAGAAATGGGGCACAGGAGGAAATGTGCTGGCTAGATATTAAGGTAAGAACACTGGATGTCTAGAAGTGTTAAACTTAAATAGAGGCAAGATGATGTTTAGGGGAGAAATGGTGGGAAGAGAGAAAAAGAGAGACACAGAGGGGGCAAACCCCAAATATTTCTGAGTTTTTACTTACACAACAGGCTCTTTGAGATCACTGCTAAACTTAGGAGGACATCCCTCAGTTTTAGAACTTTCACAGTGTGTTTCACAATCTGAACATACAACTTCTATTTTCCTCTTTTTGGAAAATGAATTTTTCACAATGTGCTGTTGCTCTCCTCCATTTTCACCAATATTAGTTTTCTCAGGCGTAGCTCTGGTCAGTAACCTTCCTGAAATAAAACATATAGTGTTCAGAACAGGAAACTACCAACAAGTAGGCATCTGTCTTCTCTGTGCCAGGAGCACCTTGTTTCTAGAGAGACAAACCCACCCTACAGATTCTAGAATACATCAAAGAAAACCATTCCAAGATACTAAAAATGAGCAACAGGAGACTAGACTGTTTTATAAACTATATGAAAGAAGCACCAGTCCATTTTGATATTTTATAAGGATCCATAGTAATGTAAAAACAAATGTAATGTGAAAACTCTAGACTGTTTTTTTTTAAGTTTGAAATCTTAAACTCTTTTAAAAAATGATCTATTTAAAATTTGTGACCTCAATCTATTATTATGCTCAAACTCAGTTTAATATTAAAATCTGACTCATTTAATGCATCTTCTTTCAAGAGTCAAAATTATAGTTATCCAGCTACAACTGGTGGCTAGTGGTTGCCACTCATCTTTCTAGGTCGGCCTCAGGCCTGCGCTAGCTCTGCAGAGACTGCCAATGACACTTCCTGGATACCTCTTAGAGTGAGCAGGCAGCTTCACTAAAGGGCTAGCCTAGAAACAGAAAGAATGTCTAGGCAGGCTGGGTAGTGTATGTGTATGTAAGTGGCATGTGACAGATTCAAGCATGGCCAACTATTCGGGAGTCCTTGAAACTAAGTGAGATGCTTAAAGTTACCATCTGAATCAACATTATAATACTAAGTTGTGAAATTCTAGTTAGTTCAAAATATTAAGGAGCTTTAGATGGATTGCTTTTACCTTAGTAAGTGGGTCATTTGGTTTTTTTTTTTGTTATTTATTTACTTTTAGAAGTTCTCTTCCCTTAATCGAGAGCATCTGTAGCTGTGGAGACAATGGGCCGTTTGCTTCAGTCTTAAGCCCTGGTGAAATAGAACCTTTCCTTCCTGAAGCACCTGGTACCTTATGGCATCTCAGCCCTTCTGGACCCAAGGTCCAGTCACTTGTCTCCTGTACTGCCCCTACATCTTCTTGTTCTGCACCTGGGTAAATGCCGTCAATGACTCTGACGAGGACAATTTATGTTCACATGTAGATAGATCCTACTTATAAGAAATAAATCTTTAAAAGACAAATCTTTGCTTTACCTGAATAAATGCACACAAATGTCCCTTTGTCAATGTCATCCAGGCAGCGCACTCCCCAGCCCTTCTTCTCACTTTTGAACACCTGCAGCCTCACCTGGGGACCATGCTGGATGACTCGGTTTTGACACATTTGATGGTTACACTTGCAGAACAGGTTGCATTCATAAATGCTGGCAATGATACACATAAGACAGCATCACTAGATAGTCTAAAAGGCAAAATGAAGTATATACTGCTACTTTACTCAACTAATAATGAAACTGAGAAGAGTGATAGTGTAACGTTAGATTGCCTGGGTTGGCCAGCTACAGTTTCTATTTTTAAAATGGAATTTACTCTTATTTATGTTTTGTGTATTAGTGCTTTGCCTGTGAAAATAACAGTACCAGTGCATGCCGGGTGCCCCCCAAAAAACAGAAGAGGGCACTGAATCGCCAGGACCAGAGTTACAACTGAATGTGAACGCTCATGTGTGTGCTGGAATTTGAACCTGAGTCCTCTAGAACAGCGGAAAGTGAGCCATCTTTCACCTCAAACAAGAAGCTTATATAACAGAGCTTAACCTATGGGGCTGTTTGATTAACATCCATATGTCAATATTTACAAGATATGTATCCTGGTGCTCCCTATACAGTAAATATTAGCTTTTAAAATATGTAAAGGAAATGGCTAGGATCAAACTCTTCTAATTCTAGTTAGTTCTATTGATGCTATTTCTTAGTATTAATCAATGAGCTAAAAATTATCAACTGTCAAGTTAGTTTCTTTCAATCCCTTTTTTCTTTTAGTAAGTATATATCCTTAATATTATTAGAGTATGTGTGTGTGGGGGGGGATCATGCTCATGCATGTGTTGCACACCCACAAGCACAGACACCAGAGAAGGTCAGGCCTGCTCTCCTGGTCTCTGCTTTATTCCCTTGAGAAGGAGCCCTTCACTGAGCCTGACGGCCAGCCCCAGGGATCATATATCTCCAGCCTCTAACAGCACTATGCTAACACTATGCTTTTCATGGGGATTAGAACTCAGGTCGCCATGTTCTTTCCTACTGAGCCAGCCCCTCAGCCCCTTCACTTGTTTTTGAAACAGCTTCCCTATGTAGCGTAGGCTTATCTTCAACCCAGTATCACTCATTTAGCCTCTACCTCCCACATACTACAGCCACATTTTAATGGAAAAATGGCTACTCAGTCACTCATTCCCTGAAGAGCCAGACTTGAAGCAGATGAGTGATTATTTGAATATACTCTAATGTGTGTGGTCACTGACTTCCATTCCTAATATACAATGGTTTCATGTTATTATCTTAATAATTTAGATTTTCAGTATTAGAAACAAATATAAACAAAACTTGCAAGACTGTAGACCATAATAAAAAAGTCCTTTCTGGGGCTGGGGAAATGGATCAGTGGGTAAAATGCTTGTTATGCAACCATGAGGATGTGAGTTTGGATCCCTAGAGCTCATATAAAAGCTAGGCATGGTGGAGCACATACGTAGCTCCAGCCTCAGGCAGACAGCCGAGACAGTCTGGCCAAAGTGGGAAGTTCCAGGCTGAAAGACTTTATCTGAAAAAAACCAAACAAGGTGGATGGTGACTGAGGACGACGCCTGGCCTCGACCTCTGGCTTCCAGGTGTGCACACACACAGGAACAGGTACTGCACCCCATGCACACAATGCAAAACACAACAGCCTTCATAGATACAAACAACCTGCAACAAATCTAAGGCTCCTTACCCAGTAGGGATGAGTCTCTGCAGTCTTTTATATTTATATCCAGTACACTCTCCATCAGGTGACAGGGGACATACTTTGGCATTCTTTGCTGTCAACTGAAGACATGCACATTTTTTTCTAAAAGAAAGGCAGTAGGGATAGAGAAGTGAGAATAAAAAATCACCAAGTTATGACACTGGGTAAAAGTGTAAATGACATTAAAAATGGTGGACTTTTATTTATACGAGAGGTTTTACCCAAGAACTATATAGAAACTTTTCTAATCACAATAGGCCTATCTGAGAAATAATGCCAACCAAAAGCTTATAACAACCAATATAAACTGCATTGAGCTCTCTGACCTTGAAACATTTAATTATATTTATTTTTAACTTTTCAAAATGAATGTTTTCCTCAGAAGATGCTCATTTCTTGATAGTCTTAGATATGTTCTTCTACCACGGATTGTTTTAATAGCTATTCCCTTATTATCTGAGGTTTATTCAAGGACCTCTGAATGTTTAACATCATCTATCAGTACCAAAGTGTATTTATCTGTGCTTTCCCCACACTTGGAAACACTACCACATAGTATCAGAATTAATATCCCCTTACATGCTTTGATTTGTTTCATATATCACTTGTGTCCTTAAAGGCCATTATTAAATAAAATCCTTACTAGAATGTACTGCCGAGTATGACACTTGATCTGATAATCGTTGCGGTTGTTAAAGTAACTAACTGGCAAATCATGACTACTGTGGACAGAGATGATTCACACTCCAGGTGGAATGAAGTGGGGCATTCCATCACAACTCCAAACAGCATGTAATTTAATACTTATGATTTAAGTGTGTATGGAATTCCCCATCTAACTTTTATCATTATTATTAGTGCATATGGGTATTTTGTCTCCATGTATGTCTGTGCACCACTTGCATGTCTCATAGTTGTTGTCGAGGGAGGGCAGCAGTTCCCTTGGCACTGGTTGTGAGTCCTCTGGAAGAGCAGCCAGTGCTCTTAACCTCTAAAACACTTCTCTAGCCCAATATTTTTGAACTGCAGTTGACCACAGGAACTGAAGTCACCATAAAGGAAGAAACTGCTGTAGTAGAAGAAGTTTCTGCTATCTTACTCAGAATATGAAATGGAAACTGACAAGCAGATCCCATCACTTACCAGCCGTTAGTCACTCAACAGCCATATTGATTAACCGACCAAGTGTCATACTTGCAATGCTTTAGAGTATGTGGGGAAAGCACAGACAGACAGAATTTGGTACTAATACGAGATTTTAAGCATTCAAGGATCCTTGACTATACCTCTCAGATAATGAGGGAATAACTATATTAAAATAATTTCCCCTTTCATTTGCTTAATATAAAGAGCTAAATTTGTACTGTTAACTATACGTATAACACAGATCTACCCAATTATCTGTAAACCTAGGAGTGCATATATATTACACATCTTTAAAAGAAAATGTTTCTCAAGGTCTTGATGTATCAGAGCATTTTTCATAATCTTGATGGGATGTCAATACAGTGGTTAAAGAACAATAGTTGTGAACACACTTACATTCCAAAAACCAGCCAGGAATGACACTTAATTTTTTTTTGACACTCACTTTGTAAAAGCAAAAAGGATAACAGGCAACAGAGAAATTAAGAAAAAAGGTTCAACTATTGCCTTTCAAATTTGTCTGCTTTATGACTTCTTCAAGTTTATTTCTGAGACTAACTTCTTACTTGTATGACCGAAATAAACTACCTAACACACAGGACTTTGTGATGATGAAGAGAATGTTATTTAAAGTGTTAGGGCATATATGAGTCTCATCAATGGCACTGTAATTACTATTATAACTATGGCAGTACACATACTCATCCTTAGAAAAAATAAATTACAAATTACCATTTTGAACAGTTATGGAACAGGATTAACTTTTTTCATCTATTTTAGACAATTTGTTCACTGGTTTAGACAGAATGGCAAACTAGAACACAGCAGGATTGGACAACTGTGTCTACATCAGACGATTGCTTGGAACGCCAAGTTTTTCTACTCACATGTCTATGCAGCCCTCAGAACAGTCACATGAATCAGAAAACATGCTGGAAAAGTTCAGATGGTATGTTCGGGGCTGTACTGTCTTTCTATACTTAAACTGTGGAAGTTTACTGTTGTCAATTTCATTACAGAAAGAAATCGACACTGATTCCACTCCATTACTAATATCCACATCAGAAACAACTTCATTTTGCTTTGGGTGATTCCGAGTCAACTGGACATAAGTATTGAAAGAAAAGTGGTCTGTGAATAAAAAGTTACACTTTGTTTCAAGCAGGTAATGGAAAACCTCCTCCATGTTTCGTAGACTCCTTCCACAGGGCGTTTTGTAATTCACATGGAGGGCAGAAGAATGAGAGTTCGTCTTTGCATGTCGTCTTTGGAAGTGACATCTGATTGGCAGCTGCAGAGGGTTCTCTCCCTTCAAGGACCATAAAGGTGTTTCCATTAGACAAGCCCGGGAGCAGACATGGCGTTGGAAAGATATATGCACAGGGGGTTTCTTCATCACTAAATCTTCAGCTTTATTGATCACAGGGAGGAATACTTTATTTCCTGTAGATCTATTAGAATAAAATAATCATTATAATTTTATAATTTAACTTCATTTTTAAAAACACTGCACACTAAGGTGACAATTACTTACTGTATTTTCTTGGACAGCTGTAAATAACCTAGGCTCTGAAACACTTTAAATACTCTGGAGGGATTTAAAGGTCAAATGTAATTAACACAATTCTAGGAAGCCTAATGATAGCTGTGATTGTCTACAAGGCTTTGATAGTACATGGAGAGCGTCAACTTGTTGAAGGGCTGAGAACACATTTCTTCACGTGTGCCTAGCAAAATTAAGGCTAGCTGAAGTAGTTAAGAATTCTTTACAGTGCCTGCATCTAACAATTTTTAACTGATTTCCCCCTCCTACAATATGTAAGACAGCTGTCAATAATACTGACAAATGGAAAAAATATGAAAAAAAATCTTGTACTTTGAACCCCCCAGCGCTCCCCCCCCCTTTTTTGTCTTTTCAAGTCAGGATTTCTCTGTACAACCTTGGCTATCTTGCAACTCACTCTGTAGACCAGGTGGCCTTGAACTCAGAAATCCGCCTGCCTCTGCCTTCCAAGTGCTGGGATTACAGGCATGTGCCACCACCAGTTTTTAAATTTCTACAAAGAACATGTTTTATTTTATTATGTGTCTCTTATATTAAAGCAGATATTTTATTTACTTTTGTTTCAAAAAACCCCAAACACCTATATTTTAGTGCATAACAGACACTGAAAGTCATGGAATTTCCACACAATCAACAGGGCCATGAGTAGCGACTTCATGATGTATTCCTGCCATTTCTGTTAGCTGACCACATTATAATACTGTAAACCAGGTTTTGTTAATATTGCCAGTTTTTTTTCCCTTGGGAGACAACCTCCTTCAATTGGCTATGTACACAATTTCATCAATGAAGTTTCTGGTTTTCAGTCTAATGGATAAACAATACACTATCAACAGTTGACACACCTTCTAATGTTGGAACTATTTCCAGTTTGTCTCTGTGTTCCTGTTTTGATGAACATCTTCAGACAAAAATCCCTTGCCAAGTTCCTGATTATTCTTTTTTTTTTTTTTTTTGCTTGAGTTGATTTTATAACCAGCCACTTTGCTGAAGGTGTTCATCAGTTGTAGGAGTTCTCTGGTGGAGATTTTTGGGTCACTTAAGTATACTATCATATCATTTGCGAATAGTGATAGTTTGACTTTTTCCTTTCCAGTTTGTATCCCTTTGACTTCCCTATGTTGTCGAATTGCTCTAGCTAGTACCTCAAGTACTATATTGAAAAGCTATGGTGAGAGGGGGCAGCCTTGTCTAGTCCCTGATTTTAGTGGGATTGCTTCTATTGCTGTGATAAAACACCAAGAACAAAAGCAACTTGAGGAGGAAAGGGTTTATTTTAGCTTGCAACTCTCAGCTCACAATTCATCACTGAGGGAAATGAGGCAGGAACTTGAAGCAGAGGCCATGGTGGAAGCTACTTTCTGGCCTACTACTCATGGCTTACTCTGTTTACTTTCTTGTACAACCCTGGACCACATGCCCAGGAATAGCACCACTCACATCAATCACTAAGAAAATGGTCTACACATTTGCCAATCATATGGAGGCATTTTCTCAATTAAGATTCCCTTTTCCCGAGACATGTCTAAGTTTGTGTAAGTAGACAAAAACCAACTAGCATGGGGCTGGAGAGATGGCTCAGCAGGTAAGAACACTGGCTGCTCTTCTAGAGGTCCTGAGTTCAATCCCCAGAAACCACATGGTAGCTTACAAAACCATCTGTAATGGGATCTGATGCTCTCATCTAGCATGCATGTGTACATGCAGATAGAGCATTCAAATAAAATAAATACATACATCTTTAAAAAAACCTAAAAGAGCTGGGTGTGGTGGCGCACACCTGTAATCCCAGCACTTGGGAGTCAGAGGCAGGAGGATTTCTGAGTTCGAGGCCAGCCTGGTCTACAGAGTGAGTTCCAGGACAGCCAGGGCTACACAGAGAAACCCTGTCTCGGAAAAAAAAAAAAAAAAAAAAAAAAAAAACAAACCAAAAAAACAAACAAACAAAAAAACCCTAAAAACCTCCATCCCAGTGACTTCTTCCTTGAGTATTTGGTGTATGCATAGCCTCTGTACTCTAAAAAACAAACTAGCACAATGACTTTAAAACATTTATAATTTATTGTAAAAGCTAATTCTCTACCCACAGCATAATTAATCTTCTAAGGTTATGGGCAGACAGTTTTGTGAAATGTCTTGTATTATAGAATGGCTGGGTCTGTGTCTTAAAACTAATGCAATTTTATGCTGTATATTGGGTTAGCATTTCTAATTAAAACCAAAGTTTTGTGAATTTAGGTTTCTGTATGAGCATATTAAATTGTTTTGAGACTCACTCTACACTGACATCTCAACTGGGAGGCTGAGAAAACAGTTCAAGGCCAGTCTCAGCTACCTAGTGAGACCTTGTCTGGAAAACTAAACTAAAAATAATAAACAAAAAACCCAAACGAACAAAAACAAAAACAAAAAGAACAAACAAAACCCAGGAAGACATCTCTACTATTTATAAATGCAAATTACATGTAACAGTTTTTAACCTACAGTAAATGACCAAAAAGATATGAAAGTAAAAGAGAAAAAAATTTTTTCTTGAGAATTTTTTTTTTCCATTTTTCAAGACAGGGTTTCTCTGTGTAGCCCTGGCTGTCCTGGAACTCACTCTGTAGACAAGGCTGGCTTTGAACTCACAAATCTACCTGTCTCTGTCTCCCAAGTGCTGGGATTAAAGGCATGTGCCACCACTACCCAGCCTCTTGAGAATTTTTTAAGAGCTAGTTTAATTTTACCTGAAATGGAAAAGATTAGAGCAACAAGTTAGGAATTTCACCAGCATTTGAAGGTTTTGGTGCTGGCCTTAGTGTTTGGCAGGCATCAGAGGTACTCTTGTGTAAGTCTCTTGAAAGCTAGGAATGTTACTGAACTCAGGGACAGAGAAGGGGTCTGACAAAGCTTCTCACACTTGATATTTTACAAGCTGCTGTCAACACTGAGCTGACACTGAAGGCAATTTTAACACTTCAAATACCCTCAAAGTTGATTTGGAAGATTTCAGTTGACTAATAAACCACAGACATTCCAAGCTAAATTTTATAAAAGGAGTTAATTACTTAGAGATATTTAGTAAACAGTATATTGAGGGAGCATTAACAGGGATGATATATACATACTGAATGGTGCAGTCCTCAGGAGAGGAGTTTTCCTGGGATGTAGAGGAAACTGTATTTGATATGATTGCTTGTTCACTCTGAGTCCCAGGTGTATGATCTACAGGGAAAAGTACAAATAGGAGCAACAGAAACACAAGGTTAGAAATAATTCACTAAAATAGTCAATAATATCTTCTCTGACTAGGAATTCTGCCCAAATGGAACACTAAAATTTCCAAAGATACTAAAATATTGAGACTCAGCCATAAGATTGCCAATATTTTCAAAAGTATTAAGCAAACAATTCAATATAAATTTAAAAACTTTGGAGAAACTACTTCTGAGAATGAGTTTGATATCAATTTAATCAAAATAAGAGTTATTTAAAGTAGTTATTTAAAGTAGTGGTAGCTGTGCCTGTATTTTATAAACAAATGGCATAGTGCTTTCAGGCCTTTACAGGCCGTAAAATGTTCAGTTCAGGCATCTTTGCTTGCGCATTGTTCCATAACTACATGTTGGAGGACACAGGGTATGGCATTGGGTTACCTCTTTTGATCTATTTGCCTAATTATTTCCTTGTGTATCTTTTTACCCTGTATTCTATGTGTTTCTTTGTTCTTTCATATGGGGAAACAAGTAATTACAGTTGTAACTAAGCAGAGGAAGAAAGGGTAATTAGTGTTTAATCAGTATCTAGGGAGTACAGACTAGATTTCCAAAGGCTTGTTTTGAATCTAATATCAAGCCCTTTTTGTTTTTCTATACTAGCAAATAGATATATTTTTGCCTTCATAAAATTGTTGCAATTCAGGTGAATAGACTATATAAAGCATAAAATTATGATATATCATTTCTGTAATTAATGACTCCAAACAAAAAAAAATCTAACTGAATTGAAAATAAGTTATTTTAGAGAGGAAAAGAATTATTTCTTAGGATTTATTTCTTGTTACCATTCTCCCTCCCCCATAAAACTGTAATTCCCACAGGGTGTATTCATTCTGAAACTGTGCAGAAGGGTTACAGTAGCAAAAGGATTGTTGAACTGAAATGCTTGAAAATCAACAAATGCAGGAAAAGGCTTTCTTTCCTCTTTTAACTGTTTTAAGAATGGATCCTTAAAAAGAAAAAAAAAAAAAAAAAGGAAGAAAAAATTTTAAGTGTCCTCTTCTAGAAGTTTCAAATATAGGAAAGATGCCAGCACCATGCCAATGCAGGCACTGTTTCAATGTATAGTGTATCACATCTATTTTCCTTCTGCTTCTCTGTTCTCCCACTCTCTTCTAAGAACCCATCTGTTTGTTTAGAAGTGCCCTCTGCCTTACCTTGCCCTACTAACCAAAACTCACTGCTACGATGAGTATTCACTTCTATGACGAGTCTATGTATACTGAATCAATACAACTGTATACCTATGAGTCTAATTTATAGTTCACAATCCCAGACAGAGAGAGAAAAAAGTTTCTTTCCTTGTAATCTTAAATGTTACCAAAGAATACTGGGAAAGGAAAGATTTTTTTTTTTTGAGAACCTAAGTAAAAATACAAATTAGCACTGAAATTAAGAATAATGAGAAAAACATTTTCCAAAATACACTGGTGATAGCACTAAAAACTTTAAGTCTCTAAATTTTGATAGCAAAGTTTGTTGAGGATATCTAACAATATAAATAAAAATTTGATAAATGGACTTTTAACACATAAGGTACAGTTATGATACATTAAAATTTATGGAATGATAGTACTGATAAAATAACTTCAAACTGTGTTTTCTAGTCTTGGTATTTGTGGCATAACAAGAAATATATATTTGGTCTGCCCTAGTTCCATATCAAATTGTTAAAATCCTTGTAATCTCCCGAGTGTCAGGGAGAGAGCAGCATCTTCTATTATAACTTTTGATCTTTGTTCCAAACACTTCTAAGGGCTTTGAGCCTCCAGGGTGATGTTTGTCTAGATTGCTACTGAGAAGACTACTAACTAGAATCCCTAGAGAGCTTCAGCATGGTGGCTGTTCCACTACAAAAAACAAAGTTTAATTACAGGCTTGGAATATTCAGATTGAACAAAGTTCAGGAAGCAAGAGGGGCAGGAGACAGAGTCTATCACCAGTGGCCAATATTAATGCCTTCATGCCTAAGTAATGAGATCTCCACAAATGTCCTAGATCATGGGGGAGGGGGACCAGCGGTGTTTAGGTTGATAAAAGCATTTATGTATTAGGAGGGTGGCATACTCCCCCAAACTTGAGACTGGAGTATCCCCATTCAGGCTCCTTGTCTTCCACATGCTGCTTCTACAGACTGTTAATTTGTATCTTACACTTTTTATAATAAACTATTTAGAGGATGAAATAATTTCCTCCAGTTTCTTGCGCTACTGCATCAAAAAAATTTAAAAGAGATTTTTGTTATTTTATGACATCTATACATGGAGGAGCTACGTGCTCAGTAGTGCAGGTGCTCACAGGCCAGAAAAGGGTGTCAGAGGCCCTGGAGGTGGAGTCACAGGTAAATGTAAGGTGCCCAACATGAGTGCTGGGAACTGAATTTGGGGCCTCTCAAAAAGCAGCAAACAATCTTAACCACTGAACTACCTCTCCAGCAAATTATTACACCCATGGTGGGTATTATGAGAACCCCTAATCTCTAGCCCTTGATCTCAAGTCAGCCATAAGTAACAGAGGCCCAAGGTTTGTGATGGACATTTCAAGTAAGGGTAAGTCTTGGGGTACTGACTACTTAGCATGTGACACCTCACAGGGAGCTATATTTTTTAAACTGGAAACTTGCTTGCTGCAGAAAATACACATCTGATATCAGAAGTCCTATAAATAAAGTTTTTCTTTGTTATCTTTGATCTTTTTAAACCAAACATGCTTAGTTCTTAGAAAACCAAAGGTTTCAAACCAACATTAAAAAAAAAAATCATGATCTCTAAGGAGTACCTTCTTAACAGTGTTTTTTATAAAAAAACAGGTTTAAATGCTTTAGACTCTTAGAATTCTATCTGCCCTTTTTACATGTTTTATGAAAGACATAAACTTTCCTTCTTCTTGGTGCTTTGTAGGAGGCATAGGACTTTTCATAAAGGAAACTGTGGTTCATGATGGATCTTATGTGTCATCTCAATTACCTCTAATTAACTTGACAGATTAAGGTTGGCAAGGAAAGAACAGAGAATACTAGGATTGGAATAAGTAACGAACATACCCTTTTCCAGTGTTTGATTGTTACTCAGAGTTGCTTCATTTACTAGAATCATTGCTTGGACATAGTCTGTTAAGAGAGATGGGGGAGGGGAGATAAACACAGTCATCATTACTTCCATTCATGTTACCAGCTCCAATACTAAACAACTGACTTCGAATCTTTACACCTCTCTGGAGAGAGTCTATGATCATCTGTGACAGAGACCAAAGGAAATGAGGCCAGGAAGTCAGGTATTTAGGCCAGTTAACTAAACTGACAGAGCTGTATTCAAACTTACATCTATCTCACTCACAAAAATGATCTTTAAAATTTTTAGTTTCTTAAAGAAGAAAAAAAACCAATAAAGTATCTTGAGTGTCTGAACTGTCATTAGCATAGTATAGCAGAGATTCCATGCTGAGAGAAAAAGCCTCTGGCAGTGACAGGAGGAACTTGCTCCCAAAGAAAGTTTTAACCTGTGCCTCAGCTAAAGCTACATATGCATAATTTGCTGGCTTTACCTCATCTCTCCCACACAATTATAACCCTGTTTCAGAGTAGGCAGAGAAACAAGAATTCTTCTCTTCCCACTTTTAAACAAAACTATGAACAAGCAAACAAATAAAGATAAAAACAACAACCCCTCCCATTACTAGTCTCCACCCAACTTCTGGTTTTGAGAGTATCAAGGGCTATAGACTACCTGGGGAGAGCACCCAAAAGCATTAACCATTGGGAACATCTTTGCTTTACAAGCCTGTATCCTAATGAGCTAGAAGAAGATCTTAAATTTAAAGCCTCATGTTCTAAAGAACTAGGGTTGAAAGCACACAGAAAAACAAAAAACTAAAATTTTGCTTTCAAAACTAGTATATTAAGTTCTGTTTGAAGCAGGAAATGTTTATGTTTATGCTGTTATATGCTGGGATAGAACCTAGGGCTTTACACATGCTGATCATGACTTCTACCACCAATGAGTCATATATATATATATATATATATATCACTTGTCAAAATGGAGTAAACAAAATTCTGTTGGATTTTCCTATTTATGCCAAAATTATACAAGCAGTTATTACTTATGCAACATTCTTCCCCTCCACTTTAGGTATGAAGGTATAAAAGGAAAAAGTATACACAAAGGAGAAAATAGTAGCCTGTTTTCAGCTCCAACGGAGGCTACAGAAGAAAGAGTGCTTAAGGCCAGCGCTTACAAAGCATTCTAGGCCACAGATGGTGAAGGGGATCTTCAGTAACTATCATTTACAAGACTCAGATTTATCTACTTTTATAAGAAGTATAGTGTCTTAGGGTTTCTATTGCTGTGAAGAGACACAATGACCAAGGCAACTCTTATAAAGGACAATTGGGGCTATCTTACAGGTTCATAGGTTCAGTCCAATATCATTATGGCAGGAAGCACAGCAGTGTCTAGGCAGGCATGGCACTGGAGTTGCTGAGAGTTCTACATCTTCAACCAATGGAAGCCAGGAGCAGACTGTCTCCCTTGAAGCTAGGAGGAAGGTCTGAAAGTCCACTCTGACAGTGACACGTTTCCTCTATACGTCCTAATAGTGCCACTTCCAGAGCCAAGCATATTCAAACCATCATATTCTATTCCCTGGACCACATGTGAGTCTATGGGCCATACCTAGCCACAGCATAATAAAAAATACATTTAATTCAACTTCAAAAGTCCTCATAGACTATCACAATCTCAACAATATTTTAAAGTTCAAAGTCTCTTCTAAGATTCATCCAATAGCTGAACTGTAATACCCTATTAAATCAAAATAAAAAAGCAGATCACATATCTCCAACATCACAGGACATATATTACCATTCCAAAGGACACAGATAAGAAATCCCGGACAAAAGCAAGGCCAAAAACTAACTGGGCAAACTCCAAACTCAGTATCTCTGTCTGATGTCAAAGCACTCTTCAGATCTCCAACTCCTTTCTACTTTGTTGACTGCAACACACTTCTGTCTTTTGGACTGGTTCCACTCCCTGTTAGCAGATTTCCTCAGCAGGTATTTCACGGCTTTGGGATCTGTAACATCTTGGGGTCTCCAAGGCAATTTCAACTTTAAAGCTTCTTGTTCCTATGTCTGGGATCCATACATGATCTTCTGAGCTCCTCCTAAGGGCTTGAGTCACATTTCCAGCTCTGCCCTCTGTAGTAGTACTCTAGGCTCCGGTTGAATCCACTCCATTGCTGCTGCTGTTCTTGGTGGTCATCCCATGGTTCTGGCGTCTCTAACATGCTGGGGTTTCTCATTATAACTAGGCTTCACCAACAGCCTCTCATGGCTCCCTTTATGGTTCCAAACCTCAACTTTACATGACCCCTTCAGTCCTGGGCCACCAAATGCAAATGAGGCTGCACTTTCACTAAAGTTCTTCCCTAGCCTCTCATAGTGCCAAGCCTCAGCTGCTCTTCATGACCCCTTCAGGCATTCAAAACCAGTACCCCCTGGGTGATTCTTACAGTTACTAAGTACAACTGCAGCACGAGATACAATGTTGCCTCTCTCTGGGATTCAGCTTCTTTGTGCTTTTAGAAAATACTTTCCCTCAGTGATACTGGTCTCTTCTTAATCACCGCTAATTTTCTTAGCTCCAGCTAACCAGCATCATCAATTGTCCCAGTAGTCTCCTTCTAGTCTTGATTCTAAAGCCAGAGCCACATGACCAAAGTTGCTGAGTTCTGCAGCTTACTGGAACTGGAACATGGCCTCCTACTTTTCTGTTTTCTAACTCCCTCACTGCCTAAACTTGGTTGTCTTGGAACTTGCTCTGTACCAGACTGGCCTTGAACTCAGAGATCCACTTGCCTCTGTCTCCAGGGATTAAAGGTGTGCACCACCATACCTGGCCCTAAGCTTTTCACGGCCACTATTCCTTAAGATAAGGATCAAAAGCCTGTTTCTTCTAGCCTCAAGATCTGGATGACAGTTGTGCTCTACATTTCTGCATTGTAGTTCATTTCAGGTTAAAAGTCCAAATGAAAACAATAACCAGATCATAACAATGCTTAGATACAACTCTTCTTCACCTGCAAAAGCAGAAGCTTAGCTGGTGAGATCTTGCCCAAAGGTCACCACTCCTTTAATTCCATTTAATATCCTTGAACACAGGATTTAGCTTCATTCACGGTGTTCTTTTACTTTTTGAACCATACATTTTGTATTTTTCCTATCTATGCTTGCTACTTTTCATGAAAATGTTCTTTATAAGAATGAACTTTAATAACTGCACAACAGAATTTATACCAGGCTGTTTTGAGACTTCCTTTGTCAAAGCAATTAATCTAAATCTCTTCGCCTTAGCCTCAGTTAGATTCTTTAGACAATGGAAAAAAAAAAAAAAAAACGGCCATATTCTTCACCAAAATATCACAAAAACAGTTTATAGGCCACAGACTTAGTCTTCTCCTCTGAAACCTCTTGAGCTGGTCCCACAGTTCAAAACATACTCAGGAACACTGTCTTCCATGCTTCTACTAATATGGCCCATTAAGCCCCACTTAAAGCATTCCACGGCTTTCCAAAGTCCCAAAAGCCACATTCCTCTAAAGAAAAGCATGGTCAGGCCTATCACAGCAATAGCCCAGTCCTTGGTACCAACTTCTCTCTTAGTTAGGGTTTCCATTGCTGTGAAGAGACAATGAACAAGGCAGCTCTTATAAAGAACAATATTTAATTGGTGCTCGCTTACAGGTTCAAGTCCTTGATAATGGAATGTTCAGTCCATTATCATCATGGCAGGAAGCACAGAAGCATTTAGGCAGGCCTGGAACTGGAGGAGCTAAGAGTTCTACATCTTCAACCAAAGGAAGCCAGGAGCAGACTGTCTTCCTGGAAGCTAGGAAGAAGGTCTCAAAGCCCAGCCCCATGTGATATACCTCTTCCAACAAGGTCATATCTCCTAATAGTGTCATTCCCTGAGCCAAGCACATACAAACCACCACATATGGGAAGCAAGTTTATAATACATAAAGCATATAAAATTCACATTAAGGCCTTAGAAGAACACTTACTTGTTGTTTATAATAAACAACAGTAGCACTATACTGCATTTCCAGTATATAACATTAGTAGGAAGTGTCAGAAGTCTTCATTTTTCATACCTTCATTTGTGGCAGACCCATCTTTTATCTTCTGTTTCAGTGCATGTAGGACATCTTGTATTTTCTCAAACATAAAGTCAACTTTACCATCGTCTCGTAGCTCCATCCAGAAAGTCTTTGCATCACCTAAGAGTTTAATAAAAATGCACCAATTTCCTTAAGGCATAAGTTATAGAAAAAACTAACATTTCTAAACAAAAATTAAGATTCAATTGGTTTAACTCTTTCCTTGAGGAAAAAAAGATTTAGGTTATATTTCCTTACAAAGATGTAGACATCAAGAATAAGACCCAAGCGTCTCACACATTGCTGCTAAATTTAAAAATATTTCAGAAACTGGGGCTGGGGTATAGGTTAGTTGATAGAGGAGTGCTTGTGTCCCATTGACGAAGCCCTGAATTTTTATCTTGTTCAATTCTTTATTCAATTTTTATTATGTTCAAAACTTCTTGTGGTAGAATACCCTAAAATCCCAGCACTTGGGGGTAATGGTAAGATAAATTTCAAGATCATCTCTGGCTACATTATGAGTTCAAGGCCAGTATATGTTATAAGACATACTATGTTAAAAAAAATAAAAGTAAAAAACTTTAATGACACTTATTTCTTAACTAGAAAAAAGGAAGACCTATTCCAGGTCAGAATCATAGAAGGGCATATGTATAGATAACATGCATCTTTAGCATTTCCAGGATACAACCACTACTATATGTAAAGTAAAAGGAAATCATTTCAGAATGAAATATCTCAATGGCTTCTGAAATAACCAAATGTCTAACAATATTACTTTTTTAAAAAAAATCATTCATAGGGGCTGGAGAGATGACTCAGTGGTTAAGAGTGCGTACTGTTCATTCAGAGGACCTGAGTTTGGTTCCCAGGTGCTCATGTTGGGCAGTTTAAAACTCCAGCTCCAGGGAGAGCGTCGATCTGATGCCTCTGATTTCCACAGAACTGCACTTATGTTTGTTTTCTCTATGTATCTGTGTGTGTGTGTGTGTGTGTGTGTGTGTGTGTGTGTCTTGTCTCTCCCACACACATATAAAATATAGACAAAATAAAATTTAAAGTCTTTTATATTAATTTTTCCTTTTTTTAATATAGAATTTATACAAATTGAGGGTCATCATTTTTGGTATACAGTAAATTAATATCTTACTCAAAGCTTCTCTAGAAGTCTTTCAAATTGAAAACAAAAGACACTATGAGCTTATGTGTAAATAAATAGTATTAGGTAAATGAAATTAAGAAACTTTCCTTTTAACATGAAAAGCTCCATATTAGGGATTTACCCATATTAGAGGTAGATAATCAAATGAGAAGGATTTACTAATATTTACAAACTGCTTTTAAAGAAAATAAAGTATATATGTACAATGGATACTATTTAGCCATAAGATGAAAATTGTAGGGTATTATGTAAAGTAAAGTGAGTCAGAGACAAAAAGATGAGAAGGAAATGTTCAAACTCATGCTGGTTATGAGGCATCTGATCTTATAGAAGCTAAGAACAAAACAGTGGTTATTCATAGGTATGAGACAGTGGGAGGGATGAGGAGAGCTTGGTCAGTGGGTACCAAGTTACAGAGAAAGGAGTTCTGGTATTCTCCAGTAGAACAGGGTGACTACAGGTTATACTGTGTTTTTTAAAGCTCTAAGAGGAGTTTGTTTTTTTTTAAATGCTTCCATCAAATTGATAAATATTTGAAAATATTTGAAATAATAATTATTTGAAAAATAAAATAAAATAATTATTGGATCCCAGTTTAAAAGAGAAGATATACCCAAATCTGAGCATTATACAATGTACACCTGCATTCACATATTAAAACTTGGGAAGACCCTGGAGGACATGGGCACAGGGGGAAAGTTCCTGAACAGAACACCAATAGCTTATGCTCTAAGATCAAGAATTGACAAATGGGACCTCATAAAATTACAAAGTTTCTGCAAGGCAAAGGACACTGTCAGAAGGACAAAATGGCAACCAACAAAGTGGGAAAAGATCTTCACCAACCCCACATCCGACAGAGGGCTAATATCCAATATATATAAAGAACTCAAGAAGTTAGACCCCAAAGAACCAAATAACCCTATCAAAAAATGGGGTACAGAGCTAAACAAAGAATTTTCACTAGAAGAAATTTGGATGGCCGAGAAACACCTTAAGAGATGTTCAACATCATTAGTCATCAGGGAAATGCAAATCAAAACAACCCTGAGATTCCACCTCACACCAGTCAGAATGGCTAACATTAAAAACCCAAGAGACAACAAGTGCTGGTGAGGATGTGGAGAAAGAGGAACACTCCTACACTGTTGGTGGGATTGCAAAATGGTAAAACCGCTCTGGAAATCAGTTTGGCGGTTCCTCAGAAAATTGGGCATGTCACTTCCAAAGGACCCTGGCATACCACGCCTGGGCATATACCCAGAGAATTCCCCTGCATACAATAAAGACACATGCTCCACTATGTTCATAGCAGCCTTGTTTATAATAGCCAGAAATTGGAAGGAGCCCAGATATCCCTCAAAGGAAGAATGGATACAGAAAATATGGTATATTTATACAATGGAATACTACTCAGCAATTAAAAATAATGAATTCATGCAATTTGTAGGTAAATGGTTAGATCTGGAAAATATCATCCTAAGTGAGCTAACCCAATCACAAAAGAATACACATGAAATGCAATCACTGATAAGTGGATATTAATGAGCCCAGAAGCCCTAAATACTCAAGGCACAATTAGCAAGTCAAATGATTCCCAAGAAGAAGAAAGGAGAAAACCCTGGGCCTGAAAAGATTGGATCCAGTTTTGTAGATCCAGAACAGAGAAATGGTGGGGGGTGGGGGGGGATGATTGGGGAATAGTTGGGGGGAGAGGAATTATGGGACGAATGGTGGGGGGGATCTGGGAAAGGGGAAAGCCTTTGGAATGTAAACAAAAAATATAGAAAATTTAAAAAAAGATAAAAAAAATTTAAGAAAAAGATTAGAAAAAATAAAATAACTTTTGTAGCATCAACATGTTCTGGAATTATATACATGTTTGTCATGGCCGGAGAACAGAGGCAGTGCTGCCCAAAGGCACTGATCAATTTCCACTGGTTTGTTTGTGTATCAAGTGGAATTGCCAACATGTTTTCAGTGAATTATTCTGAAAGGAAATACTTGGAACAAAAAGTGAGAATAGCTATTTAGTCTTAGAACTGATTAATAAAGAGACTATGGCAATAAAATTTAAGAAAACAGGAGTTTAGGCTATGCTCAGTGAAGCACGCTGAGCAGTTACTGGAAAATGGGTTCAATTCCCAGTATACTACACACAAATTAATAAACTTAAGAAAACAAAGCCAATCAAAGGAAACATTAAAACTGTCTACATATATAACAATGAATGTAACTGAGCAGTTCAGATGTATTTGTTCTCGGTTTTAAATACAGGTATTGTTCCTGAGGCATCCTTACTTTATCATACTGATTTTATTCACAACTTTTCTGCCCAGAGACTAAACCAAGGGATTAAGAAGGAACATGAGTGACTTTCAGTTCACTGTAAATATAAAATCCTGTATAAATTACTGTATTTTTTAAAATTCCAGGTTTTTTTTTGCTTGTGATCTTTACTTATTTGTGAAACGTTCAGCTATAATCTATTATGTGATAAGAACAAGTTCTACACTTGACCTTAACTAAAAGACCAAGAAGCAATAATAATCTAAAACTGTAAATAGTTGAGCATATTTCAAAAAGATAACTACAAGTGACATAAGCAAGTAGTAATTTCTTATTCAACTAAACATTTACTACTGCAAGAACATATGAGTAATGAAAGAAGCATAAGAACTTTAGAAAGATAATAAATATCCCTATACTAGAAAGTCTGAAAAAGCCTGTCCTAGTTAGGGTTTCTATTATTGCAACAAATTACCATGAACAAAAAGCACGTTGGGGAGGAAAGGGTTTATTTAGCTTACACTTCCACATTGTTGTTCACAATTCAGGGAAGTTGAATAATCATCACTCATATCACCATAAATGATATGATTAGTTTTTTGTTGTTGTGCAACTCAATTGTAGTGTTCTCACCTGTGAACTTTGTAGATGATTCTGTGTTGCAATGTCAAAACGCTGGACATGCCTGGAGGATCTCTAAAAGACCTCTGAGTCTATAATCAGCAAAATGGTATAGGGAGAACTTTGAGATCCTCATGTTCCTTTAGAGAACATATAAGATCTAACTATTTTTAAAGTAACACTCAACTGGTTGAGGAGTAGCTTAGCAGTAGAATGTTGGCTTACTAGGTATAAAGCTTGTGTTTTATCCCCAACATCATATACACATTAAAAATAACAGCAAGGCACTTGCTTTTACTGTTTGTAGATGTTAACTGATAGCACAAAGGTACTGGGTGAGTATAGCTACTGCTATCTTGTCACAAACCAAAATAATGGCATTGCCCTATGCCTGTAACTGTGATCTTCGCTATCATTTTTACTTAAGAACATCCTTGATGAAGGCTGAGGAGCTAGCTCAGTCAGTAAAGTGCCTGCCCTGTAAGTATAAGGACCTGAGTTCAATCTCTAGAATCATGTTCAAACAAAAAGGGAGGGAGGGAGGTGTGGTGCTATACATTTTAACCCAGAGGAGGAACACTACAAGATGAGAGGCCCTATCATAAAATAAAACAAAACAAAACAAAACAAAACAAAATAAAATAAAGTAAAATAAGATGGGTAGTACTGGCAGAATAATACCCAAGGTTGATCTCTAGTCCCCACAGGATTATACACACAATCTCTCCAACCAAGCAAGTAAATTACAGCCATTTTGTACAGCCATTATAACACAGTAGCTATCTCAAAGGAAAAACAAAAAACAAATGATTGACTAATCAAGGAAAAATGCTAAACTAGTTGTTCTTCAAGATAGATCACTATTTTAAAAAATATCTCAGATAAAACTGTAGCTTTTCAGTTTTTTTATATTATGCACAATTTTTTTTGAAAATGAACAAAGTGACCTTATGACTAGAAGAATAAAATGACTGCTAATAAAAAACTTAAGTCACTAGGTAGAAAATTACAATTTTAGAAACATAGGATTTAATGTGGCAAGCCTGAAAATTTCTCAATCATTAACCATCCATTAACTGATCTTAATAAAAAATACTAATAAATGTAATTTTTAGTACACTATACGATGAAAATTGTCATCATTTGAAAGATAGCCATAATTTATGAAACTATTATTTTACAAATGGTCACTAAATAAGGAACATAAGGATTCATTCAAACTCTAAGATATTGTGGCTAGAGAGATGGCTCAGTCCGGAAAGTGTCTGCTATACAATTATGAGGACCAAGGTTTAGATCCTCAGCACCATGTCAAACCAGGCATGGCAGTGTGTATTTGTAATCCAAGTGCTGGAAAAGGAGAGACAGGTGAACTCCTGGAGCTCACTGGCCATTCAGCTCAGGCAAATCTGTAAGTACCAGGCTTAATGGGAAGACTTGTCTAAAAACAGCTGGGAGTGGGTAGGAACCGGAAGATACCCATTCCTGACATCTGAAATCTACAAGCTTAGGCATCTGCACACAGATGTACATATATATACCACACACACCAGTGTCAGGAACCATTT